>CM037842.1:5808202-6408202 GCA_021234535.1 Stichopus chloronotus
TCGGATGATTCCACAGAGCATATTTTGCACTCTGGGCATACTATGTGTGAAAAGTCACCTTGGGCGAGAGTACGTGTGTACAAACTGTACGGCAGAAATCGATGCGGCCAATTCCTTACGTTTTATTTGTCCTTGTAAAATGTGTATTTTGGCCTAAAAGTGTCTTTAGCTCTTGAATATGACGAGTAAAAGTATTTTCCAACTTGTCTTGCCAACAGAAATTGTCTAAAGGGGTTTAAATTTGTTTTTCAGTTTAAAAAAGACTAACGTTTAAAGATCACACACATGAAGGCATGGACAACTCGCCCATGTAAGACAAAATAGCTTCACACTTGTCAGTGCCTTTGTGAAGACTAACAACTCGGCATGTATTAAGTCCATATACCCGGCGTCCGAAGTTGACTATTCAGACAGCTCGTCACATATGGCATTTCGGGGTAGAAGACAAGTCGCCCTCGTTTGAATTTGAAGTTTAGTGTAGCCTACCCATGGCATTCGTAACACTTCTCTCGTGTTCAGTGGAGATACACTGGATATAAATAGGAAGGCAGATCTATCACTAAAAAGACAACTTGGATGGGGAGGGGATTCTATAGGTTTTTTTTTTTTTCATTCTGAAGCATAGGCCAAGCACGAGCTAGGGGCATGACTGATTTTCTTTAAGGAGCTCGTCACTTAATTAATTCACATGTGGTCAGTAGTTGACTGAAAAGATGAACCAGAAGAATATTTTTGCGGATCAGTCAGCTGGACATAAAGGGTGTTCAAAAGTTATTAACTTTAGCCTACTCCCTTATTCTAAGGCCTAAACTTAGCTCGGAAGCAAGTGACTGAGCAGCCTAGTGAATTAAAGGCAATGACTCGTCACTCTAAGCTATATTTTTAGCTTCTGGAGAGCAAAATCCTCAACTGGTTCTAAGTTACAGTACTCTTTGACTGATAGCAAATTCGAAAGATGCAGAGTAGCTCATATCACACAGCGTATACAGGGATCCATTGTTTTGATTACACATGTGGAGGAATTTAGGACAAACGGAGGGAGGGACTAGACGTAGGTGGTTGGGAGGATTGAAACTGTCTGGGGTGATGAGATTTGTCTTTAAGGACCTAAGTGCATGCTACCTGCCACACTCTGAAAAGAGACTAGACTTCGTCGGACATTTTACTTATTTGCATTAGGCCTGTATGTTTTATTTTTACTATAACTTTTTTCTTCCTTTTTTGTTCACATATACATATGTTTTAATCTACAGCTATCATATATAACTATAGGAGCAAGATTGCTATTCATTTGAAAAGGAGAGTAAAATTTGGTAAAAGACAGACTGGAACTGTAGCCATAGTTGCATCTTTTGAATTTCGTTTTGTAAATGTCACAATATCCCACTCTACCCTCCAAGGTAAAGACTGCAATGTACCATGATATGCAAACTACAAAGCTCATACAAAGGTGAAAGAAATGCTTCTTGTATAAAATATATAGGACCTATTCAGTCTCCGTTTGTGAAAATATTAACAATAACACTTGCAGAAACTAGTAGTACGGAGTTTACTAGTACAGTACAAGAAGAGCAAAAAATTCCCTCATGTACTTCTTCATCAAACATTGAAAGCAATTACTGTTCTACTAACCATTATTCCACTCACAACTTCAATCACATGTTACTTTTCCAATTTCTCTAGGCATTTGACAGTCTACTGTTTATCTAGTATAATGCAGCAAAGTAGGCTGACAGTAGGCAGTATTGCTTCCCATAGTTTTGTTTGGCTCGTTGAATCCAGCAAGGTATGTAGAACTGTATGGTGATCTAAAATAGACACTTTCTTTCAAAATATTCAAAGTTTATGATGATAATTGAAAGTCAGAAGACAGCTTGTAGTTGACATTAACCTGGACTTTTGGCCGCTTATGACTTTAGACATGAATACATGAACTGGTGAAAAAGTACAGAAAAGAGCTCATAGCCAGCAGCACTATGGATCTGAGCATGACATCCGTTGGGTTTTTCAATGAAAAAAAAATCAGTTTCAAGTTTGGGGTGAATGTCGTCATTAACCCTGACGTAATTGCAACCAAACGCGACCTGTAGCATAGTAGATTTACATACTTCTAGTAGCCTGCAGTAGCCTACTACAAATGATTGGCATCATGTATTCGACGTTTTTACGTTATGGCTCCAACAGTTTGTTACAAACATATTTGGAGAATCTAGACACGGCTTGCATCTTCTTAAACATGTGTATGTGACCCTATCTGTTAAAAACAAACATCGAAGTTCCCCTTCTACTAACAACCGACGGTCACAAAAGAACGTAAACAACTTCCCCTTTACACGAACTCATAAACAATGTGGTTACGATTTTCGTAACCACTTTTCTAGTTTACATTGTTTTTAACGCTAACAATTGCTTGTTTGTTATTTTCTGCAGTATTTAGATATTAAGTTGCTAGCAAATGATCCTACATCATCCTTGTAGCTCCCACACTATGCTACTTATTACTAACTTACGCCTGACCAGTTTATTGAAACTGGTACCTCCTTTTCCCCAATAATGTCCAAGTGTATTGAATGTCTCAATTTTATCAAACCGGACAACAGTATTTAAATGTAGCATGAATTTGCAATCAAATGTGACACACGGGTACTTCCTAAGTGGCAGTTTCTCCAGTTAGGCCTACGTACATTATTTTAGGAAGAGTGCTTAATATCTGACTATCGGTATTTTGTTTCAACAAAATCACTTCAAGTTAAACATGTTATTTGGTTTGTCATATCCATGTGGGAACATCTGGCCGACAACATTCCAATATCCTCGTTTGCTGCAATTTTTAAGACGTTAATCAGTGAATCCATGCATGTACTGGACGTTCTATACATGGTACAGTTTATGTCTCTTCCCACAGTAATTGTGCTGTTACACAGCTCAGAGGAAATAGAAAAAATAAACGAATAATTACAACAAGAGACCTGATTAAATAAATACATCATCAACTAACGTCTGTCCTTTTGAGGTATCTGAGGGTGTGGGTTGTTGCTAATGAAGGTACGTGGAATCTTTTAGTGCACCGTACGTAGTAGTTGTAATATGCCAGTAATGTCGTTACTGGGTACATCATGTTCAAATGTTGAAAGATACCCACCACGTTGTCCTTATCTTTGCAACAGCTGTTGATTTGTGGATTGTTACCCAATGTCTACTGTTGTCTATAACAATATTTTTGTGTTGATACTAAGGTAAAGTAAATATACGATACAATCATGACATATGAATAAAGCAAGAAATTGGATCATGACGTTGCAACCGTGTTAAAGTGTTCAACAGACCCTGTCTCGTGCCCGATTACACATGTATCACCTATGGACATGACACCTAATGCCCCTTGCCAGGCAGCTCAAGAAAGCCTAGGCATTGGATCGACGCACCTGAATTACTGTAGGAGAACGATATTTAATTGACAATGTGGATTATCACAGCATGAGGTGATAAAACTGACCTAAGGCAATGAAAATTTGCAACAGTTGAACCTCAGTAGAACAAAAGAAGAGTGAGGTTGAAGCGATTCCCATTTTAACGTACGAGTAACGGCATGATAACCATGAACTTGGACATAATACTTCAAGGTCAGGCTATTAACCCTGGTTTGATGGTCTTTGTAAGAGGCGGATTGAGTTGGTTCACAAAATTCAAGATATTATTTAACACGTGCTGTGTACGCACTACTCATATTTTGATGGTTAATGTTCAAACTAAGAGATTCTGAACATTTGACAAAAAACTGAAGCAACAGGTAGAGGGCAATTACCGTTGAAATCATTTATTGAAAACCTGTGACCAGACACTTTTTACTGTATGGTACAGTACTTACCACTAGCAACCCGTGTTCACACACAACTACAAATTTTCTAGTGAAATTAATTAGAAGCATTGGCACACAATGGCTTCCTTTAAACTCATCACAAAGTAGATTACATCGACACAATGCGCTTAATGTTACGATGACTTCGAAAAGTTCCTTGATATGGATCACCATATTTCCTGGTTGATTGTTTGCTCACACTTAACCTCTCCCTTGAAAAGTGAAATCTGATTGGTCAGTTCAAATCTGACGTGGCGAAAATATATCGCATTGCATAGTGCTTACTGATAATCATTGAGGACAGTACGCTGAGCAAGGAGTAGTTACTACGTACGGTGCGAAATCATCTTATCCGTTCTCGACGACGGTTCGTTTTTATTCCTACAATAAACGCGGTAATTGAACTTGCCTACACTGACAAGAAGAGACCTGACTTAATAGAGACATCAGCAACAAAATCTGTTTCTTTATCGATTCTATGAGGTGTTAACATTATATGCTAATGAAGGTAGGTGACATCATGTGTTGTCGTTCAGTACACAGAACGCACTCGTAATTTGCCTGTGCTATTCTTTTACACGGAACAACAACGTTCAAATATACCCATGCATGTTTCGTTGCATCTTTTCGTTATGTTCACGTTTTGATAGATATCATACATCATTGTCTCAATTAGTTCCGACTCTTTTGCTAGTTAATCTTTAATAGCTGTTGTTGATGAGTGTATTGTTCTCTAATGTTCAGTTAAATTGACAGTAATAAAATGTATTGGTAATTAGGTAAGGGAAATATTATACATTGAACAAACAAAGGATACACGATATTATCTGACCATGGTTTTGGGCGTAATATCTAAAGGTGACAATCATACAACCTTACCTGTTGCTACTGGTTTGATACTTACATGCATTAGTCACCAAAGTATGCGTACCATTTGTGGTCACTAATTCGTTTTATGACATTAATGTCAACAATATCAGCAACATTTACTTGCTTGGAGTTCGATAAGACGCTTCTGAGACACTACTGACATGCTTAAATCGGATTTGGAAAGAAGAAAGTACAGACCGTTATCTAAGATGTCTGCATATAAGTCTTTTAAACAACCAGGTTGTGAACAAGGGTAGACCATATTTTGTGATGCACTGTGAAAGATTCATTGTAGCGAAGTTCATTGTATCGGAAATCACTGACCAGTATATGCTTATTGTTCATATGAATTTCTGAAACTAATAACGTCAGTAGACCTGATATCCTAGAATGTCTTCTTGTGGCAAGAACATCGGCCTACCATAATACTGCTCTTTCACTTAAGTCAATGTGGGACTACCCAAAGTAATTGGACTGTAGTAGTAGTAATTAGTGATGCAATGTATACTTGAATGATAGGCTATTATATCCCATTATGCACAACCTAGATTATACACTACAGGTAAATTATCATACGTGTGGCGGAGTAAATTACCTGCACATTCCCATATACAAAGACCTCTGTTACACTGTAACCTGCCCATTATTTCGTCTTTATGGCTACCTGTTCTTTCCGTTTGTTTATATATTTTTTGCTTTTGCAGTGCAAGGCTTTTAATATCAATATGATGTAGGGATTTAAGGGAAAGGGCAGGGATAGTAGTGACTAGTCGTGCTGTCTTTGTGAGTTTTTGCCCTTTGTAATTGCCAGGGATTTGTTGTGGATGTTTCTCTAGATTGTTAGTGGGTGTTCCTAGTGCTCCTGTTAATATGGAACTGATTGATATTTTGTGTCCTCTCTCCAGTGTGTGCACTTGTTTTCTGTTCGTAGGATGTGACTCAGGGGGTTTAGAGCTACATCGAGTGGTGATATGGAGTCGTCTTGAAATATTCCCAGTCGGATCTTTATTTAGACTATTTTTTTTCCCCTCCTGATGTGAGGTTAGTGTCTGTGGCCGAACCAGGATTTTAGATTCGGGGGAGGGGCCACTTTACTGCAATATCTCAGCAAGACAAGAGTGTACTTAACTCAGCTATGCATTCTAGCACTCTAGAATCATAAAAATCATCAAATCATCGTTACAATCATAAAAATGGTCATTTGTCAAGGTCAAGTTTGGAATCATTGTGGGAAAAGTAACTCATGAAGTGAAACTGAAATTTGATTGATTGTTTAATTTGTTGGTGGACTAGATTTAATGCCACTGGGAATGAAACAAGATTTCGGCGATGAAGCCAAAATATTAAAATTGTAAAACAGAAGGGCAATCCACGGGGTTGCATATCTCATCCCTATCGTTTTCCATAATCATTTACTATGTCAGTTCACACGCATCTTCATGTCGTTATGGTGCTCTATCTCATCAAGCGCATCAGGCTAGATGTGGGCGCTCTTAGCCATGAATATAAAGAACTCGTCAGTGGGTAATTTTCTTGATGGTGTGTGTCTCACGGAATGGCGACAGAAAAAAAAATGCATATAAATATGTACCCAAGCAGACGACAGATGGAAGCAGGCTAATTTGCGCGTTTAACTATTGCCCAATCACAACGCTTCTTACACATGAATTGGCAAGCTCCTTTTTAGCAAACGTTTGCTCTGTGCCTGCCCCACAACCGCAAAAAGTGGCCGCGGACCACTGCTACGTACTGTAAGTTTACAAATGGCAAATTCATACTAATATCTCGGTCTAAGAGTGATTTTATGAATAGTACGAGGTTGCAATGGGTAGAGTGTGCTAATACATCGAACGATGTGATACAGAGGGTTAAGTGATGTTTTTAGTCGACGTAAGGATGCCAAGTTTTGTGTGCCGTTGGAATGAGTATATAGGGCATAGTCTAAACTAGTAGCACTACGCGGGGGACGCCTGTGGTAGTCATTTTACAGGAGCAGTTTCGCGAATCATCTTGAAGTTACTTCGGAGAAGCACATTTCATAAATACATATACTTATTTTGATGCACAGATCTTAGAAAATGCTTTCACGTCCTTTCTTTTGCGTTGACAGCAATAACATTCAAATATCAACACCAAAATGGATGCCACCACCATTTATCCGTAAGTAAAGCAGAGCAACATGAAGAAGCTTTATTTTTAGTGAAAGGTATTAAGTTCAAATATTAGGGAGTGGTTTACCGTGTATATGTTGGAATAAATGATAATGACCATAACGGATCTTTTCATGTTGACATAATAACTGGTGAAGAATGAACGCAGCCATCCAAAAGATTGAGATACAAGATCAACGTAGTTAGTGCCGTAGTAGGGGACGGATATACACCATTCAGTAAGGGGAGCAAACTTGAATTTTGAGTCCAAAATTTTATTGTTTACCAGTATATGTTGGATATTTTGTTCCCAGATAGGTCATTTCTTAGTTAAAATTTACTCTTTCAAAAGCTAACTTAGTATACTTTTTCACTTGAAAATCCTTCATTTCGCTCACCCTTTCTATAACAGAAATGATGTCCTCAGGTCAGAGTTTAAACAGCTTTAAATTAATTCTCAAGAAACATTCAAGGTATAGCGGGATATCATAAGTTTTTCAACATTTTTTTGTCAGGAAACTCTTACTCGGCTCACCGTGCCAGTGATATGTATAGGCATTACAGTCAGCTTAGACTAATCTAAAGTTTTTAGTTAATTGCTAATTTTATATCAACACAGGCTTTGCGTCCTAACAAAAACAGCAACCTTCGCCCAGCTCATCATAAAAGTTAAAGATCTTCAATATATTGTGTTCGCAGGTACGTCCTTCCAAAACTTTCAGTTAATTGCACAAATAGTTCTCCAGATATTCTGGAAATCTCAGTTTTGACCAAAATTAGTTTTTTATTAAGAAAAAAGTAGTACATGTTTAACAATGGAGTATTAAGGTGACAGATATATCTTGAACATTGAGTTTTATTGCATTTTCAAATGCCAAGATATTATGAAAATACAAGTTGCCTTTTCGCTTTCTCAAAATTCCATTTAATATGTACTTCAAACGTACAGAAGCTGAAAAATAAATACAAGATCTATTGAATTTACTATTAACTATTTCGGGACAGATGTGTACTCCCATGCACTCACACACACACATACGCACACACAAAATACGCACACACAACATGCTCGCCTTCAGTTCCTTACCTGGACGCCAGGAAAGTCCGGTGAATGAAGTGACTGGAATTCCCCGTTTCCGTGTGACGTAAGTTGTTCAGGTTTTTTTTTTTCCGTCGAGAGGGCGGACACCGGTATTCATTCGTGAGACCTCCAAGCAGCCAAGGGATTGTCTAGCAGCTACACTAGTCTCGAGCTGGAGGTGAGAGGAAAATGACCCTCGAGGCTCTCGCCACAGGGTGCGACCCGCTAAGACAGAGTCCGTATGGGAGTGCTCTCAACCGGGGACATTAAAGAACAAGAAATTGAGCGCGTTTACACAACTGAAGATATTGTTTTTGAAAATACTGATGCACCATGTCCACCTTCTTTTCAAAACCAGCATCACCTGTCTTTTACGTGATCAAACGCGTCATGATAGCCATCCAATACTTATAGCTAAAGGGTTTCCTCCATGTTTGACAATCCTATTATGCTAAATCTACTTGAAGAAAGAACGGGGCGAATAACCCCTATTTTTTGCATAAGTTACTCTCTAAATGTAAAGAGTGAAAGTCTGCAAAAAAGGGGAAACTAAAATGATCACTCTTGTTTTCGGTGATATTCATCTCCTTTGAGTGACATTTTCCACTCAATCAGAGTAAACAACCATTTAAACCAGAGTGAAATTTCAATCGAATTCCACTCTTTAAAAGAGTGGTCACTACTGTCACTCTTTGACATTTAGAGGGAGTACCTTATAAACGGTAAAGCAAGTCCCAAGTGATGATTGGCTGGAGACAACTTCATGCCTACAAATGCGTGCGTGTTATTCCTGCAAATAGACGCTTTCATCCTATTATGGCGTTTCATCAATATACACAACCTATACGCGGTTCTCAAAATCTCAATATTCACTGCATTAGGAAATTCTTCACTTATCATCTTTCTGTAGTTAATATGACCTTGTTTCAAATTTTTGTCTTTCTCAGCATGTATACAAAGTTGTCTCGGTTCACCGAGAACAACCAATGGGAGCTGACCGATATAGCAACAGATTCCACCAGGATTGCTGTCTCTGGATATAACATAGCGACAAACTTTACATTCATTGACCTGTTTACAATAGATGATTCTGATTCTACACCATTACCACTTAAACAGCCTTCATTTACGAAAGAATTTCCTCCTTCTGCTGGTTATTCTGTGTTGCGGTTTGTTTCTTTTATGGACGGTGATTCATCACACATAGTTACTTTGAGTGGGAATCAATTAGGCTTGTGTAACATACACAGTAACGACGATCAACGCACAATAGAATACCGTGGAACGGCAGTGTGTATGGCCGTCAGCGAGAGAGCCATTTACACTGGTTTGTATGACTCCAACGAGGTGATTGTGTTTAATGATAAATTAACTATTATGAAATCAATCACCTTATATGGACTACAGGTGTCTGACGGGCTGACAGATATCACAGTAGTTAAAAATAATATTTACATATGTACAGGCTATCTTAAGAGAGCACTGAGACATAACATGCACGGGCACCTACTAAATGAATACAATGCACCAGACAAGGAGAGCGGTCATGCACGCAGTATTACTGTAAGCAGTGAATCCAGTCTGGTGTTTGTATTGTGGTGGCAAAATGGCCGTCCAGATGTTATTGTTGGTTATTCTCTCTCTGAGGGTCACAGACTATTTGCATGTGACAATACTGTTATCTGTGGGCCTAAAATCAGGACATTGACTGTAAACAGGTTAATGACAACAACCCAGCGGGGAGAAGTAGGATTATACAACAAAGTAAGTATACCACTGCAGGATAGTATAAAAAAAAATATGTCTTATAACAAAACAAGAATTTAATTTAGATCTAGAATATTAATCGTTTCTTGAAAACTAATGAATTAATCATAGTGTTTGCAACGTATTATTGCAATGCGTGTTTCATAAAAATTTCAGGTTTTGTGGATTTGTACACAGCTGCTTACGAATTCACACTGATTGTATCCTACAGGTGTATTGTCAGTGAAAGTTATTGTTCATAACCATGTTACTGAATGGTACTAAAAAATTGATTAATTTTTACTCTACAGTATTTCAAATGTTCATGTTTCATATCAATCAATGTGATTACTTTGTGAATTCACCAACTACTTTGTCACTTTTAAGCATTCCAAATGGATAAAAAAGTTTACTGCTTTTAATACGTAAAAAATATTATTGTTCAACGATGCATACCAAATCTACAAGAAAGGTCCAAGATTGCGTTGATGATATTGCTCTTCTTCACGTAATATTAACTAATCTTGTATCAGTGCGTGCGAACTTCCGCGTTTTATGTCCGCTTGTACATGGTGCGTCTAAATCCTGATAGCATAATTTGGTCGGCGAGACATCAAACGGCTTCGGTCCGTCCGCCGCGATGCTGATCGGCTAAAACCCGTGAAGCAGTATATAGGATTGTAGCCGGTAAACACTGAGAGACGATATTCGATTAAGTATCATCAGACCGGTAAATGTTCAAATGTAAGTTAGGTGACTGTGGACTATACAAGTTACACGGGGAAACGTGAACTTATCTCCGATGGACCGTGGGGACGTGGGAGAAACAACACAGTAATGCTAAAACAGACGCAAAAGACGTTGCCAACAGTTTACTATACTACTTTAATTTGCCGTCAGGAAAGAAATAATTAAAATATTGAGCATAGATGTGGAAAATATTGTATAAACTTCAATAAAATCAAATTGAAACGGACTTACATATTTCCATAAAGACGTTTCACGCTGTCGCTCCTCCACCAATTAAAATATCAGAACTCACACACAATTTGACAGAATAAACACTTATTTAAATCTTAGGGTCGACCATAAATAAAGAAAAGTCTCGTTCCGTTGGGGCCCAGTTGGTCGAAGTCCCACGTCGCTTGGTCCAACGTTGACTTCTCGAGTAGTATGAACTGCAATCGCACACCCGCGGATCCACAGCGAAGAAGATAAAGTTTGAAAGACAGTCTCAGTCCACCATACGTATACACCACTCACGCCACATAACAGATGAGATTAATACAGCTTCCACAGGAATATAATTAAAGTGTACATGTGTTTCAGGATCAAACTTTCCTCCAATTATGCAAGAATCGTAAGTTGCGGCTACCTTCGGGATGGCTCCAGGGATGTAATGAGATGTTTAAGTTTTGGGAGATGTAATACAATCACAATTTACGAATAAGATTTTCCAAAGTTGAGCTAGGCTGAATAACTTTGAGATTTCTATTATGCTCTGACCGTAACAAAGTATTACAGCCCTCCTCTTTCCTCCAGGCCTTTATATATCGTCTATAAAAATACTGCACGAACACAAAGTCTATCTCGATCCGCTCTATCTCCTCTCAAGTACTCCGCCGAGCTGCCCTCGGTCGTCCCCTTCCTCAATCTCTCTCTCTCTCTCCACCTCGCGGCTCTACACAACCGTCTCAAGGCGACTCCCTCTCAGCACGACTCTGTCAGCGGGACTCTCCGAGTACAACTCTCCGTGAAAGACTACTGTCTCCCATTTTTGAGCTCTGGTCACTGGTAGCTATCTATCCCATAATAGTAAAGCAGCAAGTCCAAATATATCCCGTAATAGTAAAAACTCCACCCTAATCTATCCCATGTTTTCCATCTATACCATAATTTTCCGCGCACACGTGCGTCTCTTTGTTTCCCACTGTATCCCTTATAATTTGGCATCCTTCACTTCCTGGTTGTTGTTACGTCATACCTTGCATACCTAGAGCAAAAATCATTTCCTGTCATGTCCCTCTGATGTACCCAAAAATCACCAAATAAGGAAAATATCTCTTCTGCCAATACATTATTCACTGTTGACAAAGGAAGGTTTCGTGGAAAATGGCTACATTAATTAACTTAACCACCTTTAAGTAACTATTCTGAGTAACACCCGTTAATTGTTGTCTCAGAGGGAGGCAGTTTGCCTCTCCTGCAAAGCTAAACAAAGAACCCGCGCTGACCACTGCTGACCCCGCAAATAGCAGATGCCAAGCGATTGCATAGAAAGGGATAAATAACATCGTTGACTCATTCACTTATGATCCGGAACAGCAACTCGATAAATACGGACAAAGGGCAAAACAGTTACAAAACGTTACAAATACATCGATTTCAAGAAAATAGGAATATAATCATGGGACTATATGATATAGTTAAAACATTGACTTAATCAATTATGACCAGTAAACACCCTGGTTACACGATGTTGCTCGGCCAGGGGACCTCCGGTGGTTACTTGGCCACCGGCGACCCTCAAGGTTTTGCTGGCTGGGATTATTTCAAATTCAATGAAAACTTGTGCAAAGTTCTTATATATAACTACTTAAGTGGAGATTGCATGTTCAGTGTTGAAGAGAGATTATAAAAGGTGGCATTGCACGAAGACATAAGACAAAAAAATACTGGTTGATGTGAACTTTGATGTACAACAACTTGCAACTTGCAAACTAAATTGTCAATGTCAATGACAAATAGCAAGAACAAACAAACAGGCATCAAATTTTATTGCCAATTTTGAACAGAAGATCATTTAGAAGATATTTTGCAAAGACGTCATTAACTAGGTCTCTGTGAGATGTGGTTGCAGTAAATAATTACAAATCCTCTCGTGTGTATGCCCTGTATTTAAATCAATGCATGTTGGCGATTAGATACTCAACTCCGTGGATTGCCCTCTTGTTTTAAAAGCGGTTTCCAACATGGGAGAGTGAAAAATTGGGAAAAACCTGAAGTTATACAAAAATTCTTAAAAGTCATATGCAGCTTGTCAAATAAGGTAACTAACACTTGAGCCTACTTAAGATATTACTTTCTTGGGCGGGGGATATGGTTAATCTGAAGTGCGTTATTTTAGTTGTGAGTTTACTGGGAATTCTTGTATTGTATGTGAGTCACACAAAATGGATAGTCACATCAACCTACTTTGCAAATTAAAAGGTTAAAGAATATGCTATAAAAATATGTATTGCATGATTTTGTTTATTTTTTCTGAATCAGCCTTCTTTAATTGACCTTGAGAATTTCAGGTTCAGTGTTAGACAGAATAACATTAAATGCCAAATAGTGATAGCTGCTTTAGTGTGCGTAGTGAACAGGACAAAAATTCACTTGATTATATCAAGGTAAAGTGAAACTGGGAAGCTCTGTACGTGTGCATTGTTTGGTGTGTTTGTTAAAGAATTGAGTTGTATTCAACATCTACTTTAGTTTCCAGATAGATAGAGTCATGGAAGTTTTCAGTGGGAGGAAAAGTTATCTTTAAGTAAAATTAGTGTTGCTGGTGAGACAGTCCCACGTTTTCGGACGGTAAAACATATTTGATATGCAGTTTTCAAGGTGTCTCTCAAATAAGTACGAACAATGACCTGTATGAATATACTGAGTAGTACATTTATCCATCACATTCATCCACAATTGTCATCTATTTAGACTCCTAAGGCACCCCTCTCAAAAAAAAAAAAAAAAAACTTTGCTGGGTCCGTGACCATACAGCCATGAATGCGATTTGGTGCAATAAAAGTCCACCATTTTTGATTCCTTGCCGAAGGCGGGCAAGGAATCTTTGCGATGATGATTCGGTGTATGTGCGTGCGTGTGTGGGTGTGTGTGAGTGTATGTATGTGTGTGAGCAAATTCTTGTGAACACTCTAGCTTTTGAAGGGAAAGTGCAAGGTGGGTCAAAGTTGGTGTGTTGGTAGAACATATGAAGATCTCGGCTGGGATTGTTTTCGGTGAAGGTCAAAGGTCATCTGAGGTCACCATCAGGCAGAATGTGTACAAACTATGTCTGCAGTATCTCAGAAACGACAAGTTGCATCATTTTCAAACTTATGTGGTATGTACTGCCCTGTAAGTAAGTGAGATTGTGAGGGTATTCTTGTAGGTCAAAGGTCATCTGGGGTCATCAGAAGTCATAATGTGAAAAGCTTGTGAACACTCTATCTTTTGAAGGGAATGTGCAAGAGAGTCCAAAGTCAGTGTGTACAGTATTTGGTATTATGCTTCTTTTATTTATTACTCTTGTTTTGACAATTAAAAGTGCTCACTTAGTTTTCAAAGCGATAATTGGCTTTTAATTCCATCTGAGACATTTGTTTGGTCTGAAAATGGTGATTGACCAATGACCTCTGTGAAAAATGGGAGAAAGGTTGACCCTTATCTTTCCCAGAGGAATCATTATCTGAAATACAGCGCTCCTTCTGTCATCAAACAATGTAGAAAAGATTTGTTTTCTGAAGTGGAGACAGTTGCACATGGAAGATTTCTGTTAGGGAAAAGTCTTATGTGCAATAGAGATAAATAAGTTATTACTTGGTCATATGATGGGGTACATGGAGGAATTTATGTAGTTTATATAATTGGCAGTCATTTCAACTGTCATATGAGTATATCTCTTGTTCCTGGGAAATTTGTACTGTACCTAGGCTACCACTGTGCAGGCTGGAGAATTCTTGGCCACCAGTGTTATCTTACATTACATGCATACAGCAGGTATTGGAAAATGGTGTGCAGTATTAATGGCGTCATCTGGTATATCCTGTGGTTACTACAGTAAACTGCAACTTGAAAAAAAATTAATGGAAGTGCATGTATAAGTGGCAAGGAATCACTGAGCCCTTGGCTTTCTTGTTTATTCCTTGCCGTAGGCAGGGGAATCTATGCAGTCCTGATGTCGTGTGTGGGTGTGCGTGTGTGTGTGTGCGTGCGTGTGTGTGTGTGTGTGTGTGTGTGACGGTTGCTCGTAAACACTCTATCTCAAAAAGGGTAACTCTGAGTATTTTCATTTTTGGCATGTGGGTTGCCCATATTGAGTAGATGATCCCTATTGTTTTTGGTGTCCAAATCTTACATATTAATGAGGTTATGGGGTAAAACATAAACAATTTTAAAACTGCCATAGTTCCTTATCCGTCTGTCAGATTTGTTTTAAACTTGATAAGGTTGTCTGTTATTAACAGGTTCATGACCCTGTGAAATTTAATGCTTATCAATAGAGAGGAAGGGATAATTTTTCACTATAAAACAATGATAATAGCCTAAACACCATTATTGTGGTTACTATAAACTACCGTACAAATCTATATTGGGCTATATTGTACCAAATTACTATTGGCATTTGTTGATTCCTTTCACACACTTAACTCAATAGGGATTGTTTTAATTGCAAACTTTTTTAAGCTTTTTCAGCCTAAGGTAGCCAATCAGGACCATGTCATGTTTGAAATATCATTTTCCCAGCCTATGGAAGCCACTCAGGACCATGTCATGTTTGAAATAGTATTTTCACTATACTGCATTTGTAAGTAGAGAATAACTTTTTACTTTTCAAACACTCCCTCAGAGGCCTCCATAGGTTGTCTCAGTAACTGGGAGGTCATGGGGTCAGATAGCTGTCACCTGCGCTTCATTTATCTCTTTGATAGAACAAAGCTGACTCCTGCCCAGTCTACCACTGATTGTCTCCTGTGTATATTAAGGCATTCCGTAAATATTTACTAGTATGAGAATAATCTGCAGTTACTGTATATATCATCAGAAATACAAGTAGCAAGATGCATTGCTGAGCCTCCATTGTGTTTTCTCAAAATCTTACAATGGCGATGAAGATGGGATCCTTTTATTAAGGACTCTGAAAACCTTCAAGGAAGACCTTAATACTAGAAGAAAATTGATTAAATTCTGACAATTAAAATGTCCTATCCACATTTTCCTGAGTTCAGTCTCGGAGATAATTCGGATCATGCAAGTATTGGCATGCGGTGGGAGAAATGGCTACTTCGATTGGATCACGACACAGCAAAAACCAAGCTGACGGAGTATTTTCAACTTATAAGAAAAACTGAATACGCGATTTTCAAGTTTCGTCAAGCGAAGCAAGGGGAAGGCGAAACGTTGGATGTGTTTACCACCAGGCTGAGGCAATTAGCAAATTCTTGTCAGTTTATGGATATAGATAAAGAAATCAAATCACATATAATTCAAAGTTGCAGTTCGTCACGATTGCGGCGAAGAGTGTTGAAGGAACCGAACCGCAACTTAATTGAGATATTTGACTTAGGGAAAGCACTTATCAGCTCGGATCAAAATGCTACAGAAATTGAAGGACCAAAAGTGGAAACAGTACAAAGTAAACTACCGAAAAACTCGGACAGCGCCAGAAATAAATGGTACAAACAAAGCCCAGTGTTGGAAATGTGGTAGTGACTTTCCAGAAGGGTAATGTTGACTGTTATCATACTGTCTGTACTTGATGTGTGGGTTGGCCATACTGGGTAGGTGATCCCTATTGCTTTTGGTGGACGTCAAATGTCACGGTCATGTCAGGTTACCCAAAATAAAGATCATTTTGAGTTAAAGGCTTGTGGTGTATCAAGAAAAATAACTGCAGTTGATCTTATACTTGTCATGTGGATAATTCAACCTTGTTCTAATATAACCATGTGGCAAGGAATCACAAAGCCTTTTGGCTTTCTGGTTATTATCTTTAATCCTTTAAGTAATCTTTAAGTTACTTTTGATTAATAATCTTGAAACAATGCTTTCCACCCCCCTTATGAGCATCCAACCAAATTCTACAAATCAATGTACCCATACAACCTGAAAAATGTTGACAGAAACGGTGACAGAAATCGTTTCAGTTTATCACCAGATATGCATTGTTCCTTCATACAATATGATGGTGGTGGGTGCTAATGATGCATTGTTCTTAAAAAGGACATACATGTAATTTGGTAGTGATGATGTAGCATTGTATATCTATATTATTCACTTTCATCACATATAACAGATATCATGATGCTGCACTGTGTATGAATGTGACTCTTGTTTTGTGCATGCTTGGTACTTCAATTACAGCAGTGTGTCATGATTACTTTATACAACACCTTGACAAGAATGTACTGAGTCGTAATGTACTGTAACTTAAAAATGTCATGCCGTCTCTTATTTATAAGTTACTTGGTATCGTACTTCTGCATAATGCAAAACCGCTCAAATTTGGTTCTCGCACACACACTTCTGCAGAAGCGTGTTATGCTGTATGTAGTGTACAGTGGTGGTAGTAGTAGTAGTAGTAGTAGTAGTAGTAGTAGTAAAGTTAAGCGGTTTTACATCATGCACAAGTACGATACCAAGTAGCTTATAAATAAGAGACGGCATGAGATTTGTACAGCAATGTTTTGCTTTTCATAGGCTACAGAGCTTTGTTGTACGTAATCTTCTTAGCACGTGTTTGAAGGTACCGTTTTACGAACATACAATATAGAAACACTTGAGAACAATGAGAGATTTCTGTCCTCTAAGATCTAAGGTCTCTTTATTTATGAGTCTTTCATATTGCCTGATGATTGGCTCAAAAGAGCATCAATATTTTTATTCTTAGGAAAAAGTCATTGAGTGCTAGTAAGTGTAATTGATGACGTCAGCATATATAAATTTTTCATAGCTTGCAATTTGTACGCAATTTGTACGCACTGAGTAGGAATCCAACCGATAGTTCGCAGACGTTGGTGTTACGACTGTAGTCAGAACTGATGCATCTAATTTAGAGCAATGCTACAGTATGCTACTAGAAGGTCACCTGCATACGTGCGGCATCACATGCACGTTATTGTTCGTTTTAAATTTGAATGATATCTGAGTTGAAGGCTACGTATTTGTCTAAAAAAGTTTTATTATTTAGTTTTTCATCCTTCAGAAATATTCAGTTGTAGTCAATTTTCATCACACGAATTTATAACGGTGTATATGTGTAGTCACATGTTATATCATGAAATATTTACCATTCATTAGCCTAACTACTTTGGCCTATGTATTAATACGTGTGAGCTAAATGGTAGACCTGCCTTATCAGAACCACATGGTAAACACTCATATCACATTAAGTGTTGAAATCTGCTTTTTACTTTAATCAAACCTTGATGTTGGAAGTGTCCATTACTTGCAGTTACTGTAATATAACTGCACATGTTAATGCATTGCACTACACGTAGTAGTTCAAACCTAATGTATGTTAGTGTCATTATTAACAATCATTACTTGTTTCATCACGTGACACGCTTTATATACTACCAAAACTACACAAAAACATCACATAAAGTTTCATTAAGAAGTTGGATCAAACTCATATATAGATTAACAATACAGTGAAGAAGCTCTAATTAAAAGTTATTCTTCATTTCACATGAAATGTTAACAAATTTACTAAATTAAGCAAATTTTGCACTTAAGCAAAGCATAGTACTAAGGAAGCAACCTGAATTTAAGGTATATACTTCATGTAAACCAACCTCAAACTGACTTGAAAGGACTCCTCTTGCTGCTCCTTTTTCAGTAGAGGCTATTAAGTCTATTCATTCCCCCTTCTGCTGTCATCTGATGTTTAGATCGGCTTGCATGAAGTATCTTGGATTTTGAGCTGATATTTTATAGAATGACACGTCGCATTTATTACTTAGAGATCAACTCATCATGCCTGTATCTTGCTGTAATTTTCTCATCCATAGAACTCCATCTTTACATTCAGCAATCTGAAGAAAGAGCTGTCTTCAAGGCTAACTGAACATGATTGCATGGAATTAGGAAAATATTTTCAGATTCCACTTGATCAGCTTAAGAGATCCAGTAGCAGCAAGACAACCTCTGAGAGTTTCTTGCTAACCCTTGAGGAAAGAGGACTCCTATATCATTCAAATGTGAACCATTTAATGAAGGCACTAACTACGTTGAAGATAAGACAATGTTCTTTAGTAGCAGCTACTTACATGAAGCTAAAAGGTAACTCAGTCACTATCAGAGTACGGACAATACTGCGACTGGAGCTACATGATGGTTTTCTGCATTTACTAGTTGTAACATTCAAAGAGATAAGTAATTGATAAACTGGGTTATACAGTAAATGTACACAGTGTTTAACGTTCATTCGTATCTCAATGTAACACATCGGCTATGCAGCACAGAGTAACAATTTCTACAATCTACCCACGAAGTCTATTTTAACATTTTGATTTTTTCAAGTAAAACTATTCTCATCTTTGCATTGTTTCTCAAGGCACTTCAACCAAGTCCATTTGTAATATGGACACGCATTGAATTAACAAGAACAAAACTTTCACCTTTTCAGCTTCTCAAGAGACAGATTATGAAAGATTCTTGGCTGGCCTTGCTGCACATCTCACATTGTCAATATCAGAAACGTTGTGTGATTACTTTAAGTTCAGTGATGAGGAAAAGAAAGTTGTCACCACCAGTCAGAATCCTGGACTGTCCTTCCTCTTGACTCTTGAGAAGATGGGATTCATTAATGCCTCAGATGTCAGTCAATTAGAGGCACCGTTAGCTGCGAAGCACCTTCTCCAGGCTGTGGCTAAGATTCTCGAATACCAGTCGTTGATTGCAGAAGATAGCACAGAACAAACTGATCTCTCAAATGAAGGTGTCACAATATTCTTTTTTTTTTCTTTTTGCTTACCATTTTCTTTACAATATTTAACATTTATAACCCTCAATTTACAATAGGCAACAGTAGGTGAATGGCCACCTACTGTCCAATGTGTCTTGCAATTGGTTAGTAGTCTTTGTTTGATTTTTAACTGTGTGTATGTGTGTGGTTTTAAACTACATGATAACTCAAGAACTGAGCATTTGACTGACTATGGAACGCCAGGAGGGCCATAATTTATGATATCATTTGATACGTTGTTGTAACGAAAATATACGTCTGTAAACCCCAAATATACGTCTATACATATCGAATGTATACGGCTATATATCTAAAGTATACGTCATTACATCGAAATGTTATGCCATTGCATCAAAAAAAGGACGTCGTTACATCGAAATCTTATGTTGTTGCACGACGTTATTGTACTAAACGTCGATACCGTCAGCAGAAGTGATGTGTGGCTGTTGCCCTTATATGGATAAGAATGAAAACTCTATCGTCTTTTTCTAGGTGGTCAAAGATCATCTGAGGTAACCTGTCAATGGTTGTCAATATGATAGCTCAAGGTAGAAACCGTGAAAACTATTTGCACTAAGCATATGAGTCCTTACACCAAATTAAAGAGAGTTCTTGTTTCCAGTAGAAGTCAAAGGTGGCTTGTCATGTATATGTATCACGTTGAGTACAAAAACTATGTAGTACTTAGAAGACGCTCAAGCCACCTGCGGTCAACAGAGGTCAAATAGTCACGGCTTGTAAACACTATGTCTCAAGATGGAAAGTACGACAAATGTTATATTTGGTAGGTTGGTGTATCACCCTCACGGCTAGAAGTAGGACTATATATAAAGCATTCACAAATTTCATATTGAATATGTATGTGAACCACATTGATTACAAGAACCCTATTCGTTGTGGTAGAAGTCAAAACGTCATTAAGTTAAATAGGGATCAAAAAAGTAAATGAATACGTGGTATTTTAAGAATGAAAGCTTGAGAAGATGTCATATTTCACATGTATGTGTGCAATACAAATTTAAAAATTCCGTATTTTCGGCGGTCTCAGTTAAAGGTCATGTGGGATCAAAGGTTGTCAAACAGTACCCCCTTACAAGTATTATATCTAAAATAGGAAAACGTGAACACAACTGGTACTCACTGTGTTATCCCTATTGATTTTATCGGAGGTACAAGGTCACCTTGAATATACAATGGTCAAAAGTTTCAAGATATGAAGGTTACACAGGTCTCATATTTATTATGGGGGTGTAGTAAATGTGACATTTAGGTTGCAAATGTCTGTCACATTTGGTGGTGACCATTTGTGTCCGAAAGGATCAATTTGTCAAAACAATGTACACATGGAAGATCAAGACGAGACGCTTTGACATTTCCTATTTAGTATTCACGCATGCTTGGTGATTACACGATGCCTATCAGTCATGATCTTAGGTCAGCAAATGTCACTGTATAGCAGTGTTCAGATCCCAGTTGGTAACAAAATAAATTAATGTAGAACTTTCTGTAAGGTTGCAACCGACCGAGCATGAAACACATCTTCCCCGTATACGTTATGCCAGATTCATTAAACGTACTTGTAACTACATCCATCGAAAACACAATGCTTTTCTTTCGACTAAGGTGGTCGACCATCTGGAGTCACAGTGGGTTAAGCTCCTAGGAAGGATGGTGCTGTAGCATAACTAGTATTTTTCTCATTAAGTTGTGGTTAAGGACACGTTCTCTACTAGGCGAATTTCTTTTAAATATCATGACATCTTCATTACACTTCATGACATCTTTGCATTCTCATTAGAAGTTATCTTTACTAAAGAACAAATTAAATTAAAATACCAGGATCTTTCATTTTGAAAAGTGCCATGATAGTCACACTTCTCAAGTTGTAAGGTATAGAAAACACAAAAACCTTGCTTTCATTTAGTGAAAATCGAGTAAATGTTCCCTATTTTAATTTATCCCATATGTCTATTCAATATACACCTCATTACATTCATTGAACTATGATTCGATCTGTAATGTCTCTTTCATAGGTAAACATAAATTATTCATCAAATGTGTGCAGCAGAAGACAAAGAGTTGGTTTGAATCTATGACTCCTGTCCCTTGGAAGAAATCCTGTCAATGGAAATCAAGTGATCTTTTTGTTGCCAGTGGTTTGGTCTTGACAAGCTCTGAATCTAAGAAATCTTCCAGCGATGTTGATGCTAAATCTAAATTACACTACCAAGATATATTCACCGATGAAAGACTGAAAGGAAAGACCAGAATAATTCTAGAAGGACAACCAGGATCTGGTAAGACAATGCTCTCGTCTCAACTGGCATATGACTGGAGTTGTGGAAGGATCCAAGATGTCCCCATTGTCATCTATCTTCCACTGAAACTTGTCGAAGACATGACAATTGTTCAAGCTATCAAAATGTTTTATATTAGAAAGGATGTTCCAATCCTGGAAGATGACATTGAGTCTATCCTTGCCAACAATATGAATGTTAAAATTTACTTGATACTGGATGGATATGAAGAGTACAATGGTAGACCAAAGGAAGGAGAACTTTCAGAGGTAATGAATGTAATGATGAAAGAGAAACTACCTAACTGCAATGTGATTCTTACAGCTCGGTCAGATTATGTCAAGGATCTACCTCCAACTCCGATGTTAAAGATTGGAAGCTTTGGTGAGGATGAGAGGAATGAATATATTGAAAAGATATATTCAGATGATAATGACAGGCAAGAGGCAGTAAAGGAAGTTATGAACAAAATTCCATTTATTGCTGAACTTTGCACGGTCCCATTGCTTTTTGTACTATCAGTACATAATATTGAGAGTTTAGAATGGTTGCATGAACAGCAACATAATAGAGTTACTCCTTTCGTGAAAACAATTGTGGATTTACTTTGTCCTGTACCAGAGACATATGATGTTGATAATCCCTATCACTCAAAGCTATTTTCTACTTTGTCATTGGAGGAACTTGCCTTCAATGGACTCTGTAGAGGAACACAGCAGTTAATGTGGCAGAAAGACTTTGTGGTTCAGTATGTGATGAATAGTAAGGAATGGATTGATTCAGGGATACTGGTTGTTGAGGAAGGAAATACAAGTGACTTTGGCAGAGAAAGTCCTCAGAGTGATAAAAAGAGTGAAACTACTGAACCTGAGTCAACAGTAGCACTTGATGTGAGTGGCACAGATAAACCTTATGAAGAGATCAAGCTGACCACCGATGGGACTCAGAAAAAGGGCGAAATTTTATCAGCTACTGATGAAATATTTTCAGAAGCAGGAAGTGAAGCAATGATAAAAGGGAAAAGAACATTTCATCAACTTGGAGGATCAAGTGCTAAGTTTGTTCCTTTGCACGTTAGATTTCTTCATAAACTAATCCAAGAATGGTTTGCTGCAAAACATTTGGCTCGACTATTCTGGAGGTCAAGTAAGAGTTATTATCAATATCAGTCGTTCAGAGAACACTTGGCTACCATAGACCCTGCTGATCTCCATTACGTCTTAAGATTTACCTGCCACATCTGTCCTCCCAGCTTTAATTTGATCACCAGTTATCTGATGGGAGAGTTCAAGACAAAGGATGGTCGAATTCCTGATTACATCATTAACTGTATTTGCCTCTGTTTCTCGGAATATGTTGGTTACCATGGAAAGGATGTTAAGGAGAAAGTTAAAGAACTGTGTCAAACCGAGATAATTCACATCAACTCTGCAGATAGTCTGTTATTACTGAAAGCAAAAGTATCTGTTGTCACTTTTGCTTCTAAATCTAAGGTAATGATTATTATCACTGCTTTCACTCCTTGTTTTTGGTTTCAGACATGGGAGGAACACATGATATATCGGTGATGTTTGTGACCGTTGTTCAGTATGTATCTATATGTGGCAGGTGCATGTTGGATATCTCATAAAAAAAACCATAGAAGTTGAGCAGAAAATAATCTGAATATTTAGCAAAGACTTTTGTTAGCATTCTTTTGAACGCACCGGTTATTGAATATTCTATTGATATCAATGAAGAAGCTTACAGTATATTCACTTACAATAACTTTTCTACTGCTTGTGTCTAATGGTATGGCAAAGAAAGAAGAAATACTCGTTTGGTAGTTTAGTTGCGTAGAGTAACTTCTTATAATTTGTTACACCTTACGTAACATGACAGAACAAACATTACATTATGTTATAGATTGACTTGGTGATCAACATCCACATAGTGATAATGTTATAAATTAAAATTAAATAAGAATCAATAAAATTTTCTTTATAAGGGATCAAATATTTCTCATCTTGACAAAATGCTTTCATTGTTCTTCCTAAAGATTTTACTGAAAGGGCTCAGTCTTACCGACGTTGTAGAATCTGTTGCAAACAAAAATCTTCTACTGAAGTATGACGTGGGGCTGAACATCTTAGATAACTTGGAGTCTATTGAAATCAGTCGTTGGGATCAGAAACTTAAAAGTACAGATTACGACGATGTCATACAGTTTATTGCCAATAGTAAATGTATTAAAACAGCTCGGTGAGTAGTTACACGAATATAATGTTTACTTTCTTATTCTCCGATGTCCTTGTGCATTGCCAGTTGTGATTAGATAATTAATGTTGGTTTTATTAATACAAGACCAAAATGTTTCACCTCTGAAAATTTCTGTCAAGAAGAGACGTTACTTTCTTTATAATCTTCTCAGTTAGATGTTTATCAGTTAATGATCTAGCTAGTGATTTTTATGGAGGATCAATGGCATTTACATTGCCTAGCGAATAGCAGGTTAAAGTTTTGTGCATCATATCTCAATGAAAGAACTACAAACTTGATACGAAGTCCAGTGAGTACTGATTCCTATTGTACCTGACGCATATTAAGCTGATTTAGGACGTCATCTGAGATCAACAGAGATGTTAGTTGAAATGATAATACGTTACTTTCAAACTTGAGATGTGGCACCAAAACAATGTACTTACATCTTTAATTCCTTATGGTACCACAGCGTGACGCCCATCATATGGCTCAGATGTCGTTGGAAATTAATCTATGTCAAAGCATGATTTCATACAAAAGTAAATTGCCATTCTTTACTAAGAATTCTTTTCTAAATTACTAAATAAGGAGTAGTTACTATTAAGGACTTCCTTTTCCTAGGGTGAAAGCAACGGTTTTTTTTTAATTAAACACGTGCAAGAGTCTGGGTTCATTACAATAACAATACAATTTGAAAGTTTGACTAAGTATAACTGTCTTTTACATGAAGTGCCGTAAACTAACAAGAAGTTAAATGGTAACTCTCATTGAAATTACTTTATTGTTCTAACTCATCAACGGGTAGTTGATGTCAAAAGAGCTAGATCAAAGTCTTAAACTTTAAAAAACATGTAGCTCAAGAATTTGTGTCAGGTTCAAAATCTTATAATAACTACCTTTCATAGGTAGTTATCTCTATTGAAATGAATCTAGTTCACTTCATATCAAGAGGATCAAACACATGCACGTCTGATGAGTGAAAATGGAAAGCTGAAATTTGTCTGTATATGTTTGTCATAACGCTTTAATTTTAGACGTCATTTTTTGTCAGAACATGTGAAAGTTCCATCTATGCGTTTTTTTCCCTTTTTATATTTACGGTTACAACGAAACTCTATTTGAAAGAGATATATTGTTTGTGACAGATAAGGGATGCATTTAACTGCGGGGATTAGAGTTTTTTAACTAGATGTGTTTATGATTATTTTACAGCTTACTGTTGCCAAGTCCTCCTAGTGCTGTGACAGATGGCAAAACTCTCCAAGATTTAAAATCCAGAAACGCCTCAAGTGAGCAAGTCATCATATTAAATTGATGTCACTGAGTACTAATCTGTAATGGCAATCTATTTAGAGGAATGTAGATATTGAAAAGCAGTGATACACACTGTTATTGGTTGCATATATGCGTCTTAGTTTGTTTTTTAGTCATTGAAGTAAGTTTTATCCATTTATGTGGAGAAATGAGGTTTAATTTTCATTAAAACATGTACATTGATGCAATTGTCGCAACCCCTTCTATACCTTGAATTCATTGTTAGAATGAACAAGCAATAAAGCTGGTATAGATTTTTTTTTTTTGGGGGGGGGGGGAGTCTTGAGAGTGTGAAACATGTCACGTAACTACAGTCCCATTAAAATCTTATATAACACAACATCTTTAGGAAGACGCCTAATGGACAGATTTTATATTTTGCCTTCAAGTGTACAATGATGATTACAAGAAATCAGTATTTTGTGAAGGGCAACGATTATTTGGGGTCAAAAGTGGTTAAGAAATGAGAACGTTGTGAGCACATTATGTCAAAAAGGATATTTATGGCTGATCTCAAGATTGATAGGAATACGCACCACATCAAGTGCAAGATGCTCATTTATTGAGGTACAAATTAAACTTCAACTTAGAAAAGCCTTGTAAACAAAATTTTCTCCAATAAGATATTTGACTAATCTCGGAGTTGGTATTTTGTTGTACCGCAATATAGCGCAGCATACCTGTTGTTGGTAGTGTAGGTCAAATCTCATTCGAAGTCATTTGCATTCCTAATTAATGGCTAAAACGTTTGAAAGGTTATTGAAGATGACGAGGGTTAGAACTGTTTCTGTATGTAACACCTACTTGAAAAGATATGATATCAAAAACTAAACACACAATGTCCTTTCGACTTAGTAAACACTGTCCTTTCATGTTAGTGTAGGTGAATGGAGAGCAATGTCAGGTTATCGTACAAATTATCAATGAATTTTAATTGCGGTGTAATTTCAAAGTTTGTATATAGTTTGAAATTGGTAAAATGACACTCTTCGTTTGTGATGATGTGCATTATCTTCATTTCAAGTTAGCAAAGCTTCATTCTGTCAAGGTTGTAAACATATAGTATGAGAAAGCTCAAAGATTCAAGTTTTATATGCATATTTGATCAAGTGACTAGGTGACTACCACAATCTACATCTGTATAGATTTCGACGGTGGTGTCTACACTTTTTAAATTAAATGAAGTTTTTTTTTTGAAATGTCATTTGCATATGAAATTGCTCTTGTTCATGGTGGTCCTTGAAGGTTAAAATATTTTTGAAAAATTGTACATATGTGTTTTACATGTTGTCTCTTCTCTGGCAATGTATCTGTTAGCATACCACCCTGTAAATCCCTCTTTCTTCTTAGTTGAATGGATCATTGGAGCAAAGTTAATTCATCAGTTGAACTTCGAAAGTGGATCGTGGAAGGTGAGAATCATGATCATAAACTTTTATATTTCATCTTAGTGAGAAACATTTTTCAGTAAGTACCTAATCCAAGTATTATTCAGTAATGAAGATCTTCTTACTTTTATCACTAGTTATCACTAACTCATTATATTACTTGGTGATGTGAAGCCAAGCTATGTATTGGGTGCGCTCACTTTGGACAATCATTCAGTCAACTAAAGAAAAACTAATGTGAGAAGTCTTTGAACATCCATATAGTGCTCTTACATTTGTCAGCCATTTATTCACTATGACGGTAATAAGCTTAAGTCTTCAAACATTAGGTGCTAGACGTTGTGGTCATGTTACCTTCCAGCTATCATTCATTTGGTCACTAAAAGCAATTAGGTGAAGTCATTACGATTTCATTCAGTAACATTATCTGAGATCATATGCTTTTTACTTTATCAGTTATTTACTCTGTAAGTATAAAATGGTAAAACCATTTAACTCTCATTCAGAACTGGAAGTTTTAATTGGATTTCTTTATTTTTGGCCATGATAATAAAGAACAAGAATTCATTCGGTATCGTTACTTATTCTGTTGTTAGTTATGACTTGGTATTGTTAGTCAGTTGCCCAACCTGCCAATAATAGTTGAGTATCACATGATGACGTTAGCAAGACGTTGAATTTTAACTAATCTCTGTTAAATGTATTGACGTTACATCTATCTGTTCAAGCTACTGACAGGAAATATTTACAGAGTTGAGATTATAATAGTTAAAATGACTTCTACATTTATTCTTTTAGAAACTACTATTTTGTCGTCAAGGATGTCTTCCTTAAGTAGAGTTAAGAGCAAAGTTTAATGTGACACTCTTCCATTATCTTCCTACAGTTGAAGTTTAGGCGTGGTGGAATTTCATCATCAGTATATCAAGTCAAAGGTAATAATTTGAAGGATCATTTGTTTATAGTGTTGTTTATGAGATTGCATATTCCATTCTTCTTTATAAAGGAATATAAATGTTCGTACCTGTTTCCTCTTTTGGTGATTTTTTTATTCTTCGTCAAATGAACATGAAGAGGAAGAACAGAAAGAATGTGAAGGAGACGACAAAGATGGTATGAAGCCCTCAGATAAAACAGCTGTGTCTGAGGTATGTCTGAAGTATGTAAAAAATTACAGAACGTATTTAATTATCATATAATTAGAGGATATTATTTCCTGACAACAAAAACAGTTATTATTCCTTATATCATTGCCGATTATTTATTCTACTGAAGGGAGCTCATGTGTTGTTAGATCAATTACGTTCCTGTCGTGGATGAAACTAGTAGCCAAAAATAAGGCGACATGCCTTACTATCTGACTGCTCTTGTTATGCATGTCGGACATACACGAGTGAAATACATTTAAAAAGTCACATGGAAATAAGGGAGGGATATAATTAGTTAGTGCACAAATAGTGGAATAGATGTTCACTTCAAGTACTGGAAGAAATACACTATGGAAAACGGAGGACTGATACATGATGCCTAAAGACCCCCTCACAAAGGAACGTGAGGTGAACAGGAATGGTGAACTGGTTTGTTGTTGTGAAAGGAAGGCCTTTTAGGAATCCCCGTTTTATATTAGCTGTTAACGTGTGATTGTATAGAACTGTTCACTGAATTAACGTAACGTGCAAGAAATACGGTAGATGACGTTACTGATTGTGCGAGTAATTTGATGCTTTGTTTTGTGTGTCAGTTGAGTGTTAAAGCAGGTGATGATGGATTCGACCATTTGGTGACTGGATGTGTCGGAAGCTCAAAGTGAAGCAACAGCATGAGCAAGCCAGTCCTGTAGGTTGCGTTATCATTTGTTTGACATCGTTAAATGTAGTCCCTTGAAATCTATTTGATTGCGCTGTGGTTCTCAGTCCTGAATAGGAGAACTATTTGTTAGCTTAAAGGTAAGAACCAGAGGAAATAGTAACCTCCTTTGGCACTGTTCCACTGGCAATTGGGTGTTTCCTTATATTATCTGCATGACAAATAAAACAGGATTGGCTGTGGAAAATATCCGAGGGAAGAATTCGTTGACTGTATCCAACTGCAATGCACTGCATTTATTGCTGTGTGTCTTTCTGTATTTAGACAATTGGGGAACAAGTCAGGGGCGATGGTGCCTTGATTCCTGTGAGCTGTCAGATTTTTTAAATTTAAGTTGTTAGTAAGAATGAATATCTATAGCTGAAAGTGTTTGCCTCGTGAAAGAATGGATAAAGAAGAGCCACCTGCTTTGATCATTGATCCAGACAAAGGCGACGTCACAATGTATCAACGTCAAATAATTAAAATGACACTGAAGGTGAATAAATTAGTATGCTTAAAGCATAAAGTAATGTTTGTGTGAAACTGAAGTTGAAAGACGTGGATTCAAATGTACAAGGTCAAAATTTAAAAATGTATATGGATGGGAGCGGCAACCTAGGAACATTGTTGCTTATATAGCTGACTTACTTTCAGCAATTAGGATGTTTACATATAGATAACTGACAGTGAAAATCTTCATGATTACTGGAAACTTGGTCAAAATCTGTAACTATAATAGTTCATAGCAGACTATGTTGGACTTTGTTAGTGACATAAATCTTCTAACTCAAGTTTGGTTCAAGTTTTCAAGAGAAACTCCAGGCCATGATTCATATTAATTATTTCCCATCAGCTGCTGTCCATGTCAACAATAATGCAACCTCAGTTCATGGCAAATGTTTGTTACAGTAGAACACGAGTTCATGACAAAAAGGTTGAATGCAGTAGAACCTGAGTCTATAACAAATGATAATTATGAAGTTATTGATATTGATACTGACTTTCATGAAATGGTCTTATTCAAGCGGTTACTGTTATGAATATAATTTGTGATTCTTGTCATTTTAGTAATGATGCGCTATGCTTGCGGTTTTGATGAAAAAGAGAAACCTAAGCCGTCATCATGGTGCATGTTGGTGTGTGTTTGTGGTGTTGGCCTGTGCACACAATATTTCAAAGTTATAAGATTTACAGGTACTTTCATACTTGAAATGTAATTGGTCATATAAAAAAGCAATCCTATTACTTTTGGTTAAGGTTAAAGATCATCTGAGATCACCAGAGGTCAGAGACTAAACATTTTTCACACAATATCTCAAGTTATGAATGATTGATACTCTGCATTCTTGATGTGTTTGCTGGCCAGATAAAGAGATAAATCTATTGCTTCAGTTGCGGTCTAAATCGCGTAACAAGATGTTAAACCTTTAAGATTTTGCGCATATAACATCCCAAGTTAGAAATGACTTGATACTTTTTTAAACTTAATACGTAACATTGTCGTATTGGAAACAGAAAGAACCCCAATAGTGGAAATTGAGGGTCATCTTCGGTTAGGGTAAGGGGTTACACCGAGAACTTTGTGCATGAGCAACGCAATTCAAGAAGGGTAGCAGTCATAATGGTCTTACTATGCACTAAAGTAGTTGATATTAAGTAGCTGAAACCACCTGTTTCTGATAGACTCCAGGTCATCTGAGCTCAAAAGAGGTCAAATGTTGAAACCCTTGCCAACTGCTGTATATTTCATCAGTGATTTCATATTGCGCGATGTGCCAAGTGCTGATTATCCAAATCACTTAATAATATAATACTGCAATACACCTTCGAACGGCACGAATACCTGCATGCGCGTACACATGTGCCTAGATATAGCCGAGCGTGGGTCAAAAGTATTCCCAAAAAACGCAAGCGCGTCGGTGTATTCCTCATATCCGCACACCCTGATCGTGCCCTGAGTGCTATTTTTGAGTACCCTGAAAAGCGCGTTATGTGTGGCTCAATATTTACTTCACAGTGCGTAAACATCTCGAGTTCTTGAACAATTGTGCAATAGATCTATATACTATGGCGGAGACCGCTATGTTCCACGTGGGTCTGACCTATTTAATTTTACTCCCATCTACCGAACTGAGCGATGTCGCTTTGCTTTAAGAGTCAAACCGGATAAGATTGTGTTGCGTTTTACTCTACCCTGACTTACTCCTGTAATGTTGATGTAGACAGAGTAGCGAGCGGGATGGGTAGCTCACTGTAGGCCTGTAAACGTTTAATGCCTTTGATTGGTTGAGGCTTACTGAAATTTATACACGGGCATAACTCAGTCTTGGCCTATTTCTGGGGTATTTATTTAATAGACATTTGTGAAAAGTGTTAGTCGGTTTGTCAGGCGGAAGTTGTTAGGACGCAGGTTTTATGTGACCGTTGGTATGGTTGAGGCAGAGTCCGACAAATGTATTACGCCCCTCTTAATGTACGCAACCCGCGCATACAGTTTACATTGTTTGTAAGTGCAAAACATTGCGTGAGATGAAATTATATTTATTTCAAATTTACATATGCTGCGTTTTGGGTAGTTCTGAGTTTTTGTGCAACCTACCCCCTCCCCCTTTTATCCCTTCCTCCACCTGTTCCGGAAGAGACGTGTCCTCACCTTTAGAATTTACAATATGAATACGTTGTAAACATATGCTGAGTAATGGTATTATCAACGAACGGGAAATGACATTGGTACCAGACGTAAACATTCATCCCAGAACTGGTTGTATAGGTTGAAATACCGTATCATTGTCATGGAAAGGTAAATGTGTTAAATTAACGTTGACAACATGTACTTCCAAAACCTAACACTGTATGATGTAACAGTAATCATGACATTTGCTCTTGACCAGTGAGGTCATCAGTCGGGCGGACACTGCATCTCGATCCATGTCATTTGCATACCACAAAGTACCCCCACATCAGAGCTAATGTCCCATCAGGTTTCTGTTGAATACTACAAGGTGGGCTACCCTTTAAATGTCCTTGTTTGCCGGCGAGTTTAACCGCTCATGTAAGTACAATATCTCCTCCCTGTATACTACGTATGGGGATGAGTTAAAAAGGGTAACATTAATAATACCTGATGTATAACATGTTCAATAGGCAGTTCATACTGAAAAGACAAACACCATTTTGGGGGGTCAATGGTCATCTGAAGTAATCAGAGATCAAACCCCAAAATCTTGTATCTTGATTACTTACTATATGAAAATGTAATTCGTTCCTATTTTAATCTGTCAGTGAGGACTCTAATGTCACACGTAGATTGAGATTCTACCATAGTGGTACAGAAAATTTAGTAGAACAATTTCAGTTCTAAATGTTGCGCACTTAAGTCATAAAACATCAATGTATATTTTGCATTTTAAGTAATCTATCCTATTTCCATATTCTTCTCCCAGTGTAAGTTGAGCAGACCAGCAAATCTCTCTGAATCTCCAGGTAAAGATTTAAAATATTAGAGTTTAGTAATTGAAGCAAAGCCTTATGATTCTCTTAACAAGCCAGCTACATGTTATTATATTTACCAATCACTGTGTAGGGTTAAAGAATTATTCCTTAGAAGAAGTAGCCTACATTAAAGTTCCTTGAATTGTTGGTTTCAACAGTAGCATATTGCATGTTTACTCATAAGCTAATGTTTCTTTCCATTATAGATAACTTGAAGACAGAGGCTGTGGTGAATATAAATGGTGGTGTGCTAAGTATTCCAGACACTGGTGTTAAATTAAAGGTACCCCCTGGCGCTCTCGCAGAAGAAACTCTGATTCAGATGAGAATTATTCCAAATTACTTCCAGGATGAACAATCTCTCTCATTTGAAAGTCATTCTTCTGTAGTCGTTGAGCTTCTTCCTAGTAACTTAAAGCTTCTTAGGGCAACAAAACTGACATTACCACACTGTTTGGTGCTTAAGAGAGAAATGAGGTGGACAGCTAAAGCATATAGCAGCCATCATGAAGGTAACAATTAACTTTTCAGCAAATTTTGTTTGAAATTTATCAACACATTATTTTCGATTTGTTTTTCTTAATTTATGGGAAGATGCTCTGTGACGTTCAAGAAAGTTTTATAAAAAGAAAAATAACATGTATAACACACACATACAAGTTCAAAATCTCTGCACAAGAAAGATGATTGACTGTGTAATGTGTTGTAGGCATGCTTATTTAGTGGTTTACCTTTGCCTGGAAGAGTTCCGCCTACAAATTGTAAATAATGACCATGTTTCCAGATCTGTTTCACCTTGAGTGAATTTTTGCTTTGTACTAAGTTCAGTGGAGGAGAAACTACAAAACACCAGCAAAGGTCCATTTCTCTGTATAATGGATGCATCATTTGGCAACTATAACCAGTGGTTGGTCAACTCACTTCAGCTATTTTTTGTAGTTGTCTTTGGTTGAACCCCGTAAATTCACCAAAAGAGGATTGTTTAATGTTTGATAGTCCAGAGAGAGAGAAAACAGAGAATAGTATACTAAGGTACTTACAAGAACCAAGCCTTACGGTAAAGTGAAAGGGACTGTCGTGTTTATATGAGGAGAACTTATCAATAAATTAATTATCCATTTTAGTTATGGTATGAGTTGATGCTTGCTTGAGGCTTTGCAACTTGGTTGTTTTTATGTACCATTGGTAACACTGAGTGTTTGTTTTGGTAGTGTTTATCATTTACGTTTGTTAGCTGAGATAATTTATATATGAATTCACACTTGATTAATTCTAAACCTTATCAGGTTATACAAATATAAATATTAGATCTGAAAAGATTACATATATTGTGTGTTATTCCTCATCATTTAGGAACACTCCCTCAGTGGGAAGAAGATACGGATGGTTTTGCTGAACTGAGGGATAAAACTTGTGTCATGTGGTTGTATAGTTTTAGCTGGAAAAAGTTTAAAGTTGGAAATGAAATTATTGAAGCCAAAGAGATAATTCTGTATGGAGCTAAGAGGAAGTCATCCACTTTCACAACTGTTTGTCTTGATGTTGGGTATTGTTTAAACTTACCAAAGGCTCTAGAGGTAAGGCTCTGAAGTGTACAATATATTATATTGTACAATATACTATATTGTACACATTTAATCATCTAAAACATTTAATCTTTTTCCTGTATACTAATTGGCTATCCTCTGAAAACTACAATCTTGGACAAAATACCTTGGGACACCCCGCGCCCTCATTCAGTGTTGGCTATAGGATTGCTGTTCAAAGGGTACATTCACTTCTATAGTGCAACATTGGAAAGGGGTTTCATGTTGTCCTCCCACCTAAAATCCAGCATTATATTTGAAACGTATGAGAAAGTGACCCAACAATTTTGTCCAAGCTTGTACGTTTCAATCAAATTTGAATATGCGATCGCTTGCATATTCACGTGTATACTCAACACAATTTTTCTGCAGTGTTTTAGCAATAAGACACAATGATATGGTTTGATCAATATCTCACAGTAATATGGGACTGTGCCAAGTTAATGGAAACCAATAAGCAATGCCGGTACTGAATGTGACAATATTACAACATGAGTGACTTATACTGTTTATATTGTTCACTTCAAACTTGTTTGTCATTCTCGATGATGTCATCATAGTCTCGATTTAAATTTCAGTACTTGTGTCCTTGTATTATACCGTAGACGTTAAAAATGCATATTAAGTATAATGTACATTTCCATGCAGAATGCTGTGCCAAGAGAAGAAAAAATCCTGTTACATCATCAAGAAGCATCCTTTTTCAAACAGGGAGAATTGCCTTTAAGCATTTTATTTAAGAAAACTGTCCCAGAAATTTGGACTTGTGAAGACAGTGAAAAAGAAAAGGTAATACAATCATTTGGTTCTCTATATACAAAACGTTTTTTTTTTTTTTAATTTTGATGAAAAATGGTAATCTTTGTAATCAGGTCACGTGTGTCTTGTGGATCATCTGAGGTCACTATATGTCAAACACTGAAAATATTGTTTAGGCGATTTTCACAGTCTAGGAATAGTAGAAAGTACTCAGGACAACAATGCGTTATATTAAATAGAAGATTCCCAGACTCTGGTAGAGGTCGTCTTAGGCAGCAGTCACCAGAGATCAAAAATTGAAAACATTTTTGACACTATATCTCAAGGTAGGAATCATGGAAACATTTCATATTTAGCAAGAGGATGCGTTACATCTAGTAGAGACGTGTTGCATTTACACGGAAGCCCATTTTCCCAGAGGTCACGAAAACGTTGTAACGAATGTATTCCAAGAGAGGCAACAGTGATAGTTCTTCTACTGGCACTTGAGTAGTACATTTTAGGTACTTTAACCTCATTTGTTTTCTTGGGGGTCAAAGATCATCTGTGGGCACAAGATTCCAAACACTGGAAAGGTTGTAACCATGTTATCTTGAGATAAGAAATACGGATAATTTTCATATTTGGGTGAGTTGATGATGTGCCATGTTATGCAGACTAATTGAAAATTGCCTGATTGAAAGTCAGCAATGAACAACTGTGCCTTACCCATGCTTTACTGCTTCTCCTGTAACGCTGACCGGTGTGAATTTGTCCAATTAGCTAATTCAAGCTAACCACCCCCTTGCTATAACCACCAACTCTTCTCAGGAGATGAGTGACAGTGATGGATTTTGCAGACTACATGCTGTTGTGAAAACCAACTACACCCTAGCCAGCGCTTGTATAAACTGCCTGTACGTACCTGCTAAAACACACATCTGTTGTGGGAATTTTAAGGCTGTCTCCCACTGGAGTGTTAAAATGCATCCAGAATGCATAAAGAATAGGCCTAATTGCTGTAGATGAATTGTGAAAAGAAAAAAAAAAACATTCCTTCCCTCTGAGTAGTCGCTACTAGTCGCAAGAGAGAATCTTCTTGCGAAGCAGAATTTCATGCTGTGAAATTATCAAGACTAGTCGCAACAGAAGATTCTTTTGCAAAGTAAGGTCTCCTCCCAATGATTATGCTTAGCCTCAAGAGAGAATCCTTCGTATGAGGTTGCTTCAAAATTGCTTTAAAGTTATCCTTTTTGTTAACGGGTGGCAGTGATATCGCTTCCTGCAACTCATGTAAGCTTGGACTAAATATATCTGTCATATATATCAGTCATAATGAGTTCAAGGTTTCTATGGTATAGATTGAAGTTAACTAAAGTCTATGTTAAAAAAATAATGTAATCACAATGTCTCAAGTACGTAAACTTCCAATGATTAGGTTAATACTTACGATAATTAATGACAGTACGTGGAATATTTGGTATGTGACCTGTCATTTATCATTAATTTATTATAGCACAATCCCTTTTGCTTTTCATGTACTAATAACTGATGGCGTGCAGTACTAGGCTGCATCATTGAAAAAACACGGTCTTCTTCAACTCGTTTTTTTGAGAGTAATTGAATTAGAACAGGTGGTAAACATTTTCCTTCCATCCTTACAATGGCATACATGCAATCATATTTGTTTGTGGTCTGTTTTTGGAAAGGTAAATGCATTACACGTCTCTGCTTAAAATAAGTGAAAGCATTGAATTACATGGCGTAATCGCAGGAGCAAAAGTATAATACTCACATTACAAAGACTTTTGATTCCTTCCCGAAGGCAGCAAGGAATCTATGCGATGGTGATGAGGTATGTGTGTTGTGTATATGTGACGCTGTGGTTTTGTAATACGATATCCCTAGAAGGGAGCAATGCTCTAACATAAGAGTTGGTGAACTGGTAGTCCGTTGTTAGTTATTGAGTTAGTATATAGTTAAAATATATCTCAGCAACTGAATGTAGTTGGAATTTCAAACTGTCAACATTGGTAACAGTTGATGAGAAGATCATCTCTGTTATTGGAACTGTGCCATGGAAGACTAAGAATATCGTCTTTTACTGTTATGATTGTTGCTCAGCAGAAATTGTTCTCAATTTCTTTCAACTTACGAAACTATCAAAATAACATTTTTGCGCTCCCTCCCCAAGCAATTGCGTAATGTAGCTCTTTAGATTTATTAAAGTTTGTAAGAGAATATCCCAGTTGCTAGCAATTCCCTCAGAAGGCCCAGAAAGTACCTATTCAAATTTAGAAAGTCATCATACAGACTCACCTGGGAGAAATGCGGTGCACTTTTGGATTTCAGATCTTTAACCGCAATTTGGTGTCAGGAACGTTTTATCCACTCTTGAATTACGTTGACATCCTTTCATTAAAGCTGAGTCAATGGTATTTTCCATATTGGCATTTAGTAACACCAAATGTGGTTTACATGCTTGTGTTTAGTTTTTCTTTTGATTTGATCCCTTTCCTACTCTACCGATTACTTTTGTTTAAAGTGATTGTGTGGGTATCAAACAATGAAATATTGTCAAGGAATCACAAATTCAAGTGGCCTCCTGGCTATTTTGAGAAATAAGGTAAAGAGGTACTTCCTGAACTTTGTTGTCATTTTGCTTTTGTTAGTGATAGAGTTAATTACATGCTAAATGATACTTACAGACTATAAATTGTTTATATATGTTGTATTTGTGACTGATAAATTTCAGTTACGTTTTCCAAAATTTAGGTCAGCAGAAGGGTTCCACTTGCTTTGTTAGATACCAGAATACTATGAGCCAATTGGATACGATTGATACCTATACGTTGTAAGTCATTATTCAGCATTATCAGTAAATTCGAAATTATTTTCTAATTGTGCAGGAAATAAGTTTCAAGAGATTTGTGGCAGCAAAAACCTGCTTCCGCACATTTGTGTTACAAAAAAAGGATACCAAAACGGATGGACGCTGTACATGTTTTATCAAAGCTGGACAGGGAGAAGATTTGGAAGATTTATACTTCTCTCTTGAGGTTTGTATGATAACAATCGAAGACAACATCCTTTCCTTTCTACAGTGTAGAACCATTTCGACTGTTTGGTTTGATTTATTGACATTTCTGTAATTCTATCATTGTGGGAATTATGCACTAACTAATGAAAACAGGAGAGACTATGTTTTGGAATGGAAATCAGCACACATTTGTAACATTCCTAAATTAAATATCCCGTTTCGTGTGTTGTTCCAGACATCTCTAGCAAGTGGTTCTACTGAATCAACAAAATCAGAAATAACTCAACAAAAGAAGAGGAAAGGGGAACAAATATCAGTTTCACCAGGAAGTACAACCTCCGACTCAGTATGTGTAGATGATAATACTTTCAGAGTAATCTTTTAAAGGAATTCTAACTGTTATCTTGTCAGTTGCAATTTAAACTTAACAAAGGTTAGAAAGTTATGTGTTAACAAGTATAGTACATAAAATGTTGGTAGAATATCAATTTTATACACTTTAAAACACTTACAACTTGTATAATCAAGATTGTCAAAATAATAGTTCGAGAAAGGAATCTTGGACTGATTGCATACTTGCTATTTGTATCTACCACATTGAGTAAAAGATGCCCACTGTTTTAGTTAGGCCCAAGATCATTTGAGGTCACAATATGAAAAACAAATATCTCAGTACCTCAAAAATGCAAGCTTGCAATAACTTCATATTGAGTGTATGCATCAATCATGTTTAGTACAATATCCCTGTTGTTTTCAAGGCAAAAGTTAACCGACATGAGCAAGGGTTACACTCAAAGCCTTGTAAGTGTAAAATATCAACAGTGCAAATTTCGACTGATTTCATAATTTAGTATGTATATCAATCGTATTGAGTTATAATATGGTAATTGTTTTGTTGGAGGTAAACTTATTGTCTGAGGTCAGTGAAGGTCAGAGTGTGAACACCTTGTAAAAAGCACCTCAAGACTGAAGCTTGAAATGATCTCAGGCATGAAATGTAATCATCGAAGTTAGTTCAGTAAAACCAAACCGTGTCCTTAGATTACTTGGACTAATCTCTTTTATGTGCTGTCAATCAACCAGACTGAGGGCATTATTGATGGAGATGCAACATCATTTTAGGTCAGCAAAAGTCACAGTATGCAAACCTTGCCAAACATTGTCAAAAGCAGGAGAGATTGCAGTGATCTCATAACATGCTTTAGAGATTAAGCCATTTAGGCTGTCAGGTGACTTTATTGCGGATTAGTTCCTCCCTGATGTAATAATATATAATCGAGCAGAGAACAGAGGTAGGCCTAATACATTTTCATGTCAACAGAGGTTAAAACTGTAAATCTTTATCATATGCGACATTTCTTCTGAAGTTGAAATCTGACAACCTTGTAAAACAGTATCTCAAGAAAAGATGAATGAACATATAACTTCTGACAGTAGCCAATTTTTCTATGTGTCTATTTTCATAGAAAACATGAACATGAAAACAATCTGATCAGTAATCCTCTCATCCAATCTGATCCAGCTGATAAAGTATACACCACTGACAAAGTGAAACAGAATATGCCTTGAGCCCTAACAGTAAAATATTAACTAGAAGGCAATCCACGGAGTTGCAAATCTCATCTCTGTCATTTTGCATGGTCATTCATACATCATTTCATATACTTCCGGAGTGCGCTGAGCTGTCCATTATTTTCATCAGTGATTCATACCCCCTTCGTGGACAGAAGTGCTGGATAATCAAGTTACTTAGCTTATTGATCTAATACTAAACTATAACGCATATGCGTCGAACTGTCACAAATAACTTCATGCGCATAAACATGGTCATAAAAATCGAGTGTGCGTCAAAAGTATTCAAAGAAATATGTGCGCGTCAAATTATTCCTCAGACCAGCCGGCGCCGTAACACTAGATGTTTTGAATGCTCTGAAAATCATGTTGTGCGTCCTTTAGTATTATCGTCACGGTGCGTAAACAGCTGTGTAAACAACCGTGTAGTAGAAATATACGCTGTAAAAATATACTCAGTGAGTTAAGGTACTAGCGCCTGGAAAAGTACATTGCTACCAGACATAATCTCTCAGCCCTAAACATGGTTGCATAGGTTGAAATAACGTGTCACAATCATGAAAAAGACAAAGATTCAAAAGTCATGTTGACACCATGCACTTCCAACCCCAATATACGTTTTTGTACTCTATGTTCAAGTTGAACTTTAACTTGAGCTATGACGTCATCGGTCTAGCGGACACTGCATCTCATACCCACTCACCTATCAACCAAGTTTGAAGTTCATCCGACTTACCGTCTAGGAAGAGATAGTGACACACTTTAGCCGATTTGACCATTAATCACCTGACCTTCGAATTGGTGACGTCATCAATATCTGAAAAAATTCTCTCTATTGACTTCTTTCCATATATGGTAGTTTCATAACTAGGATATTCAAACATTGAGTTAATGCTAAAAATGTGTTTCTTCATGACCTTTGACGTCATCGGTCAGACAGACACTACACCTCTTACCCGGGCACCTACCCCAAGTTTGAGGTTCATCCAACTTACCGTCTACGCTGAGATCGTGACACAAGTTCGGTTACACACACACAAATATAGGTGTATACCCTCAAACGGGGACCCCTTCATTTTTATATTCAAACGTGGACGGTTGTAGATAAACATTGTAGTAGCTTTATTGATGGGAAATAATGCCTTATGTCACAAAAAAAAAAATGTTTTCAATTAATAGTTACCACTGTAATAGTGGGCGGGTATCGGTTTGTCACTAGGGAATCGTGGACATGATGACTTACACACATACACCTGCACCCATCACTATCTCAAATGGGGAACTTGTCTATACTCCTTCAAATTCAATTTATAGCTTCATGGCGCCAACATATAGAACATGAAGGCGCCATACTTTGAAACAAAGGACCGTCCTTAATTCGAGATCAGTCCTCGATTGTCGGTGTGTTTTCCAAAAATCATCCCCGATTGACACCAATTTTCAACGTACTCACTCACACACACACCCCTTCTCACCCCTAACTCCAGTGGATAATCTCGATCCATGTTATTTGTATACCATGGGGTATCCCAACATACGGAGTACTGGTCCACCAAGTTTCGATTAAACACTACAAGGGATGTAAGGTGGGCGGCCATTTAGGTGTCATAGTTGGCGACTTTAATCGCTGAAGTGGGCACAATATCCCCTCCCGGTATACTACGTATAAGGATGTGATAATTACCAGTGTTAGATTGAAATCAACTTTACAAGACAGCGTATTTAAATCCTGTTGAAAAACAGCAAAGTTCTTTGTGAGTTAGAAGGAAATGTTTAATTAGTATATCATTAGAGTTCAAGTAGTGTTTTATTAGTGTTCAATTAGTGCATATCATGTCAAAGGAATGTTTAATGAATCGTTAGTCTACAGAAGTTGTTACAAAGTGTAGATATGTATGACGAAAAGAAAAACGTAAGAAACTTAATCCGTAAACAGTAGAATTATGAGTGAGCATCCCTCCATTATTTAAAATAATTTCTCCTGCTGTGTATACACTTACTTGACCTGCAGTTGCCATCTGGGCAGGTGACTCCAACTAAGCTATACTGGTAAGGGTGATAATTCAAAGGGGAGTCATCTTAACAGTTTGTGTATGTTAAGAAGGTTTCGATATATTTCCAACGTAACTTAAGGATTGTGTTCCACGAAAATTACATTTTGGAATATCGGCTCTTTTAATTATGAAAAGTGTTGAAAATAGCTACAATACCTGTCAAAAGCCATCAAATATTGACAATTGTTTCAAGCAAATTCCGAGCTGTCATATATCTGCATCATGAATAACATTGGCTAATAATGCAAATTTATGATGTCAAGATAGAGGCGCTAATGATACGTCTTACGTTATCCTTTATTAACTCAAACTGTATATCAGGGGCAATTGAGAATTTAACATGACCCATGAACTTTTTATAAAGCATGTATGTTCTTCTTTCTAAACATTACAATCACTTGCCAGTGTGAAACCCAGTTGAGTAATGAAGAGATACTATGTATATAGGCCTAACAGAAGAAATACCAACACTGTGCAACACTCCACGTTGTCATACTTGCATTTTCATGAAACGTGAAAAGTCATATCTCCCAAACGGTAATAGATAGAAACACAGTTCTAGTTTTCATTCAAGCTTACACGTTTGAATAAAGCTATCTCTTATCTAGGTGCCTGTGACAGAACCTTTCAGAAATCCAGACTTTACCTTTATCTAACACTTTAGCCAGATAACAAAAATAACGAGAAACATGTCAAAGCAATAAATTTAAAATGGAAATAATGACTGGCATAACATCCTTCCCCTTAACATACAATGTTGAAAGGGAACTTGGCATGTTTACTGACCTACATGCATATATTTAACTCACATTAAACCTGTTCTCCAATAAACTAGCTTAAGTGCCAACACAAAAGTGTGGATGGTTAAATACTTTGGTTGACTGTTAATTATTTCTTTTAAGAAAGAATAACAGAGTTGTTTGAACTTTGATCTCCTCTTAAAGAAGTGAGACGACTCTTGCACTGTATAAAGGGTAACTAGTTAACTTAAGATTGTTAAATGCTAAGTGTACGTTCAAACATTCCAAAGCAACTAAGCATACGAAATGGCTTGTTATGTCATATTAAACAAGACTGTAGTAAACTGCAAAACATTACTGACATGATAATAATATGCTCAATCTAGAGTTTGAAATTTTATGCAGACTAGACTGGAGGGAATTGTAAGCAACATTTTAGTAATCAAGGAAAGTAACTCACTTTTTATAAAGTATTCTTTGCAGAGATATTTTCAAAAACAGTGCAGTAAATTACTGCGATTATGATAATGCAAAGTACAAACCACAATATTACAACTGTCATTGCCTAGCTTAGAAATGAACTGAAGTTTTGACATTTCTATGATGCTGTTATGATGCAATTCCTACATGTAAGTGGAAATGGAGAGAAACTCGTTGTCATGGAAATCAGTTTACACATGTAACTTTTTCTCTTCTATTCCAGATGTCTTCATCTGCAGCTGGTCCTTATCTTGAATCAACAAGTTCAGGAATACCTCAAAGGAAAAGGAGGAGAGTTGACCAAAACTCAATCTCAGCAGAAGGAGAAAGATCAGTTTCGGCACTAGCAGATGATGAAACTCTCAGGGTAATCCTGAAAATCAGTTCTTGCAGTTTCATTAATAATCCGTTCTTCAGTTTTTGCTTAATACACACTGCAATTCACAGTATATTTTCAATATTTGTCAATGATTTCTATGAAAATTGGATTCTACTTAATCATAATTGTGCGGGTGACCTTAGCCTCTGACGTGTTGTTTGTGAACAGGATATCTCACTAACATAAAAACTGATACCACACAGAGGAGGTATGTGTACAGGTATAAATGCAAGAACCATATAGTTTTTGGTGGAGTTCAAAGGTCATTTGACGTTAGTGTATTTCAGATTGTAAAAACTTACTGTCTGCATTTCTCAAGAAAGCAAGTGTAGATATATCTCATGAATGATACATTGCTTCATTGAAAACAAGGATCATGTTTGTTTTTAGAGAATGTTATAGAATTTTAAGGTCACACTTTGAACATGTAATAAGAAGAATTTATAATGTAAGCTTATCTGAATCCCATATGTTCTTTTTGGTGCATCACGTTGTTTTTAAACCCTCTTGTTTTTGGTTCATGTTAATGGTCATTTGTGGTCATCAGAGGTCAATCTTATAAGGTTGTTAACAACAATGCAATTTTTAGTTGACCACATCACAGAATGTTGATCAAATACACCAAATGCAAGGACATTTTGTTGTTTGGTAGTAAGGCCATTTGATGTCCCAGTCAGCATGGGTCACACACTATGGCACCCTGCATGTAAAGACAGTTCTTCAAAAAGGAAGGTAGGACATATGTCATATTTAGCTTATGTCGTATGCGTATCTATCTATCTATCATGTCTGTCCACGCTGCCTTTATTGCTCTCAGGCGCACATTCGTGGACGGATTTTAATGAAACTCAAACACGTTGGTCGTTGAAGATTAGGCTACATGTCGTGTTCAAGAAATTAAGGTCAAAGGTCATTTAGGGGTCATTAAAGGCCATTATGTGAATATCTTCAAAATCTCCTTTTACAAATAGCGCTCTATGTTCTCGAAACTGGGTCTTAATATTTCTTACGTAGTGGTTCTTTAAGGTTGTACACAGAATTTTTACACAATATTTACCAAACATGGTTTAGTCAATGGACTTTTGAAGGGCTTCCAGGCGGCGTAAAAATGAAGGTCAAAGGTGACCCAAGGTTCAATTGAGGCCATAGTTGTAAATATTTTGAAATGTTATTTTCTCCCAGATGCATTATAACATTATCTTCAAAATTATGTACAGTAGTAGTACGACTGGCATGCACAGATTACCAAGTACGTCTCCAATTTGGGATAGAGGATACTTTTGATACCTTTCTAGCAAATTTTGTGACTCCCAAATATTTTTACCAGTCTCACAAAATCAGTTTTACTCCCTGTTTTTCTTTACACTGCGTTCTCTTTAAAATTATCTGTGTACAAGAAGTCAGTCCTGTGAGGTTGTTTAGGTTAGGTTGAAGGGAGGTGCTTAATGCTTTAAACATTAGAAGATAGCTTCATGGCAAAGGGCTCCTTTTACTTCTGATTCAAGTGTAAATTGCTTGAGGGAGTGATTCTGTTGGCACCATAATTCATCATCGTGCATAAATGGTAATTAACAATTTCTCTTTCTTGCAAAGTTACCTGGTCTCCTGACAACTGTTTATTCTAAGTTTCTTGTGGCAGCAGAGAGCTAATACCAGATTGTTTACTAACTGCAACTGTATAATTATGTGTGTAAATACCAGAAGCTACTGCACAATTAGATGGGCAGTGAGTTGTTATTCAAGGAAATCTAGCAGTTGAAACAGGGGAACTCCCTGGTTGAAAGTAAGGGATTGCACTGCTAACGTCAGACTGAAATCAAAACTGACAAAGTTGATACAAAAGAGGGTTTGTCCTCTGCTACTTATCAAGTTGGACTAGGGGATTTTAGCCACTGCCAAAATATTGTCAGATTTGAAATGTGAATCTTTGGACCTGTGACCTGTGGTAATGTAAATGTGAGTACATCAATATTGCTTTATGTCAAAACTGTTCTGTTAATTAGTGCCTTGATTACTGTATATCACTGCGATATTGAACAGCATAATTTTACATACATAATTGCTATGGTAGTGATAAGAACCTAAAGCAGCTTAGTTCTATTATTTTTACTGGGGACAAAGGAGGCATTTCCTTACCTTGCTTTTGAGAATGAGGGGATGAGGGGGGTAAGGCGGAGTTAGGTCTTGATTTTTTATTTGCATCTTTATGTTGGGAAAAACATGTATTTGTTTTATGTGTGTTACCTGTGATCACAGCATGCAGTGGTGCACACAGGATTTTTCGGGGAAAGAAGAGCCAACCCCAAAGTTTGTCTGTGGTGGACATGTCCCCAATACCGTCAGCTTTGCACAAAGCACTTGGTAGGCCTATATGTAAGAGCAGGGGACATTGAGGGGGATATGACAATGCAAAATTTGATACAGGAATCGTTTAGTGTTGGTGATGTGCATGGGTGTGTAGGAATTAACACCCTTTTGCACTTTTTGGGAGGGGACTGTTCTTTGAAAATACATCCAAAATCCCCCTCCTGCAAATGTTAGATTTTCTTGAAACCTCATCACTGTAGTTGTTAAGGAGTGACTCTCGTGCTGTGTCCGAGAACACACCAACACTAAAAGGGGAGTATCACCCACAGTAAATGGGTTTTAAAGATACAAGTCAACATCTCAACAGGTGGTCATGTCACAACTTTTCTACACTGTGTCCTTTGCAAAATAAATTAGTTTCCAAAAGTCTACACCACCTCTACAATTTTTTTGGGTGGGTCAATTCTCAAGCCAGCAATTTTTTTCCATTGTATCTCGTGACCTGCAATCCTACCATTCATGGGCATAATCATGTGTGTTGAGGGAAGGAGAGCCAACCCTAGACTCAAGCCACATGCTGTGCGTCTCAGAAATAGCCTCAGCTTTTGCTATTAGCATGCTGTATGTACAGATGATGGACAATCCAGGAGGGGATGTCCACCCCCTGCAATACCCCACTGACACCATGCAGTCATAAAATGTTCATCAATTAGTTTAAATAGATCCAAATAAGCTATGACTTCATACTAATGAGATCAATGTATCCTCAGTGCATCTAGTTTTTAGTTTCGTTTGAGCTACTGCACCATTGGTGCTCTAGTTTTTTTTATTATTATTAGTTGCTGTTGGCCAATAGGCTGCTGTAGGTCACACTATCTTTTTTTATTTGGGGGAGGTCATAATAGAGATGATCGATCATTTTCAAGGTTTTATCATGTTTTCTCATTATAATGCAGTTTATGTATTTTGTGTGTGGGGGTGTATGTGTGTGTGTGTGCCTTGTAAACATGATATCTCAAGAAGGAAAGATCTTATACTTGGGGGAAAGTTGTACGGATATCATATTTGCGATGTGGTTGTATATTAAGAAGGACGAACAATTCATTATTCTTGGTCAATTTCAATTTGGGGTCAATGTGTTCAAATAGTGAAAACCATGTAAACACAATATTTCAAGATAAAACTTGTACAAAAAATCACATTTGGTATGTTGGTGAGCCTTAATGAGGACAGGATGCCTATTGCTCTGGTAGGGGTCATTATCAGGTCAACATGATCAAATACTGAAAATTTTGTAAACACGGTATCTCAAGGTTAAAGAGTTATTGAGGGTCAACATGGGTCAAACATACACAATGTTGAAAGATGGATGATAAACCTGTGCAAATCTCATAAATTGTATGAGGGTGAGCCTTAATCAATGCAAGAAGCCTATTGTTTTTGGTGGAGGTCAAATTACATATTACATTTTTTTTTGTTATTGCTTCATGCCTTTTACGAATACTTTACAATTTTTAGAAGGATCAGGTTACACCTGTGAAATGTTTGGTATTTTCGTTTTTTTTTTGTATTTTGGCAAGAATACCCTTTGCATTTTTTATATCACTTGATATCCTCTAAATTATACAAGTTAACAATATACGATCAGTTGGACATTGCTTTGTATTCAACAAACGTAGTCCTACTTGACAGTCTTAAAATGGCTACTGTATTTCCTTGACAGTCATTTTCGATTTATTTGAGCATGAGGTAGTTACAAAATGCGAAACGTCGTTCTCCAATGTACCACATACTTTTCAGGATAACTTGTTTCCAAACATTGTTAGTAGTTTGCCTATTGTGCACATGTGCTACAGTAATCATAGCATTGGTTGTAAATTAATTGCCAGGTAGTAAAATGGTATTGTAATGAATGCCAAAAGTGAGAATAAGTAATGTTTAAAGTAGAGTACATGAGTCCATTGAATAAAGAAAATCTGCAAGAATGAACGTGACGTGTCACGATATGAAAATATTTACTGAGAATGGCTTAGGTTACATAGTTACTTGTTTCTTTTGAAACGTATCACATAAATAATAAAAGGAAATGAAATGAAATAGTACAAAAAAACATGAGAGGGTAACTATCGGTATACTCTAATGTTTTTATTATTTTCTATGATGTAATATTTTGAACATTATGTACGATGGCAATTCTTACATTTGTACAGGAAACAAGAGTTTGACACAGTGGCCAATACTGAAAGCCGTTTTAAAGTATTTGTCTTAGATAAGGAAGGCATTCATAAAGCTGTTCGTTCTATATTTCACATCAAAGCCTGGCAGACTAATTGGCCACGTGCAGATTTGTTCTTCCTTTTTGAGGTTTTTGTTGTTACATGCTATATAGTTGATTTATTCTTTTGTCACTGTCACTATCATATCGACAGAATCATTACCAGCACTTGTATCTTGTAAATTCCGTAAACGTGGTCGTATTTTTAGTACAGTAATTAAAATTTGTTATAATTTGTTAAGGCAGCACTGTAGTTTCTTATAAATATTGTTACGAAGTCCAGATATAAACGTTGTGACAAAGAATAAAGTTTTAGAAAGGGACGTTTTGGTAGGCAGACTAATGAAGAGAAGAATGAGTACTCGAATTTCAAAGGAATATAATTCGTTTCTTAGGTAAATCAAATCATTAAGAAAATAACATTTTACAGGGAACAAAGTGTACCGGCACTTACAAACGAAAATTAATTAGCGCGAGGGAGGTACCTCCGGTGAACCGTTTCAGCTGGGCTCTCCCGTGGCGGTCTCGTATGCGGCTGCCCAGAGATGGTGGCTGAGATGTATGCGGCTTCCTACACGTCAGGCCAGGGCGAGGTAGGTCAGGGTAACCAGGAAGGCGATGACTAAACGGTAGTAGTCCATGGGGTGGACAAAGTTGATAATTCGTTCGTGGAAATTAAGAAGAACCCGTAAGGAGGAAACCAGTCAGTAAAAGGGGCGAGTTCAGTATGTGTTCCGATATGGAGTTGTTGCACAGGGTTCGGTCAAGTGAAAAGCCAGTCAGCCCCGAGACAGCGAGACATGTTTACACCATCATCCGAGAGAGGAGAGCCCGAGCCACACCTTAAGCAAGTGTTTGGTAGAACGCTCCCACATGACACCGGATTCCAAACGTGAATACGGAACAACACTACACAGGCTCGTGTACACGTTTTCAACACTTAAATTAGCATATCAAGAACAGAGAATGCGGCAGCTCAGGCCTTCGATGACAGCAAACATTATTGTACATAACACCGAGAGGTCAGGTATTCAACAACAAAAAAACTCTTTTACATAACAATATACGTTGCGATGTTAAACTATTCGAGCATTCTCACAAAGAGTCAGAGTAGAACAGCAGAGTTATTCCACATCTGGTCTCTTTTTACACCAGTGGGGAATCATATGTCTTGCCAATGTTATACTTAAGTTGTAAAGAATTTACCGAATAACAAAAATGTGGTATATTGCTTGGCTAACTGTTCAGCTAGTTGATTATAACAAAAGTTTGACAAACCAAACACTTAATTTTGAAACGTCAATAAAATTGTGATTTTGAACCATCCATCTTAACACCAAATATCGTAACTTTTTTTAAAATTCTTTTCAAAGGCAGGCAAGGAACCTATGCGATGACGATGGTGTGTGTCTTTGTGTATGTGATGCCTTGGTTTGTAAACACGATAACTCAACAAGGCAACCGTGCTTGAACGTTCATGTTGGTGTGTCGGTAGTAAATTGTAAATAGCCGGTGATCCGTATTGTTTTTTCATGGAGATCAAGGGTCATTTGAGGTCATAAGAGTTTTAAAAACCTATGAAGGGACATATCTCAGGGATTGGATGTTGCTGGAACTTCAGACTGTAATCATTGGTAGCATTTATTAGTAGATGATGTCCATCATTTGGTATGGAGGTCAATGTGAGGTCAATGGAGGAAGTAGTTTGAGATCTTGGTAAAAACGGTATCGCAAGAAGAGGAAGGTGCTTGAACTTCAAAGTTGGTGTGTTGGTAGTCTACTGTTAGCAGATGATTTCTGTTGTTTTACGTAGACGGCAGAGGTCATTTATGGTCACCAGAGATTAAAGTATGGGAACCTATTAAGTGAGATATCTCAAGAACTGAATGTTGCTGTAACAGCAAACTGTAATCATTGGTAGCATTTCACAAGTAGACGATGTCTGTGATATTGTATGATGAAAGAAGATTATCTTAGGTCAGTAGAAGTCATAGTTTTGAAAACATCGTGTACGTGGTAACTCGATAAAGGTACGGTGTTTGAACTTCAAAAGTGGTATGCAATGCCCGTAATTGTTGTTCATGGTAAGCACATTGGTAAGCAATCACAAATTCAGTCGACTTTCTGCTTAGCGTATTTACAGTGACTGGTGTAAGCTCCTGCATTGTGTTTGAGCTTTTCATCTGTCTATTGGTAGTTAACAATTGCCATATATTGCTCTCTTACTCTGAAACAGTATTTGATGCATTTTTTTTTAAACTTGCACGCAATTTTTCTTTGGGTTTTGATTCATCATGCATTGAGTGTACATTATTCAATCATGAAAAACGATTTCCTTGCAGATAGTTTCTTACAATGTGGAAGATTTTTTTCTAGGTTAGTGGAGTAGCTTTGCCTGATCAACTTTCTTAAATTTGGGGTCAAACCTCTGAATATTTGAAAATTGTGGATTAATCTTATTCCTTTTCATTTAAGACTATAGCTTACACCTTATAATAATTTCCATGCTAGGAACTATAGTGCCCTTAGTCTCTACTTTTACTTGCTTTACATATTCCAGATATGATTGCATGTCCGTGTCAGTCTTTTCTCATTTATTCGTGAAGCTCTTTTGTAAGGTATACCTAACTTTGAAATTATATTTTCCTTGGCTTAGGATCCGTTTACTCTATCTAACCAACCTCTGGACTCAACCAAAGGAGCAGCAGTACCTTCTGCTAAGCAGAAGTATTTTGAACATGTTGTTCCAGACCATATTTTACAGGTATTTTGCAAAACAAATGATTAGAGTGTTGTACAGTGTCTACCAGCATTTATTTTGTTAGGACTTTATACTTTCTCTTTACTGGGAGTCACTGGCAAGTGATATCACTACATATTTGTAAAGGCGACAATACGTGCTTCTTAAGTTTAATATTCAGGGCATGTAAAATTTTCAATTATCCTTAAAATCAAGGCTAAGTAAACAAAGGATAACATAAAACATACCGAGGGGAGTTTTCCTTGAACGTAAAATAATGTATGTTTGGCTTGTGTTTGTTCTTCATGTGATTGTAAAAGAGAAATTTGTAAAATCCTCACTATTTGTTGATTTACATGACAGTTATATTATTTTCAACACTTTACCAATTACTTCGGTCAGCACTCATTTCTCTCTGCTTCAGTTACGGAAGAGTAATGGTTTGCTTGTTGTTTTATTTCATTTATTTACTTTTTTGCTTGATTGATTTATTGTTGGCTGGTTTGATTGATTGACTGATTGATTGATTTGTTTTTGGCAGGAATTATCTAAGAAAATTCTTAACGAGTGGAAGGATATAGGAAGAAACCTTAAGTTAGAAGAAGGAGATCTGAATAATTTAACTTCTGACACGAGGGAAGGAAAAAGGAAGATTAATTACCAGATGTTACTGAAATGGAAGCAAAAACATGGAAGTAAAGCAACTTTCAGAGCATTAGGGGAAGCTTTAAAACTTTCTGGACGAACAGACCTAATGGAATTTGTACATGCCAAAGGTAAATGTTTGGTTGAAGACAACAAGATTATTTTAGTCACATCATACAAGCATGATTCATTACTTCTAAAAGTAACCCACCAATATTTGATCATTCTTTTCCAGTTACTACATTTTCATTGACGGTGCTTAAAAATTCAAGGTGATCTAAAGGAAAGGCTACTAAAGATGAGATGTTTTACTGAATTACATATGTCTACATGTAATCGGCATAGAGACCTTCAAACACTGCTATGAGACTGCTGCAATTTGTAGCAGTGTACTACGTATTTATCAACAAATTGCTTATTGACAGGAAAAGTAAGATAATACCAAAGGAACCTCAATTTCAGAAAACATGATAATTTAAGTTCCTGCAATTAAAAGTGAAAGTCATTCCAGCGATGAGAGTTCCTTTCCCGGTGAAAGCCTTATGGGTAATGTTATTGGACTCAAACCCACTTTATAGGAGCCAGTCTGATACAGATGTATACAAGATATTCAGAAACTGGCTCAAGAAGGAATCAAAAGGGTGAAAATATCTGTATTACTTAGCATATCCATGTTTCTGAAGTCTTGTTCATCAGTCTTGTCCTGGAGAGTTTGTAGAAAGAGAGATTTATATTACTGAAGGCCTATGTGCACACGTAGCTGATACTGGACAATGCTGTAAATGAATGCTTGGCTGTAGTACAGTTTTTAATGTTGTATACTACGAGCTACTTATTCTTCTGCAGCTATCCATATACTGTTGTCAATGTGTACTTTTGAACTGTGTGTGATTTTCTTTGTTATTATACTTTGTTATAGATGCAAAGGTAGCCATCATTACATTTATGTTGCTTCAGCTGTGCTTGATAACACGGTTTGGTCTACAGTATGTAACTGCTAAAGACATTGTCTTTGTGGTATTGGATGCCTTTAAAGACCACATGCCTTGTGAAGTAAAGCTTATATAATAATATTCAACTGCATGTTGGCATCTTTTTCAACTGCCTACAAAACATATGAGTCAAAATATTCACTGCTATACTGCAATTTAGTCAACCTCTTCACTTTTTTAACTTCTTTATTGTCAACATTATTGACAAGCATTGAACACTAATAATGTAAACAGAAATGCCCATACATGCTTGCCGTTGGAAGTACTGTATAAAAATACATTAATCTCTAATCACATTTTAAAATCGCAAATAATTTCTCTCCATCTATGATCGTTTGTGACTGTAGGTTCTAGGAGTATGATTATTAATAGTATGACATGAAAACAAAGTAACTGCAATGATAGAGGATCCATGTCAGAATACGTCCTTTAATTACACTGCTGTGATTTTGAAGCCACTATTGTATCTTCAGAAGCAACTTTGACGGACAAATAACTTCCAGCCAAGTATTACCAAACCTTTAACTCTTTTGTGAACCTAGGTTTTCTCAAAATTGCGCCAAAAAGTGGGTTTGTTTTCCAATGTCATTGATGAAATGATACTTGGAGAGATATCTTTGGACAGATACTTGGTTCGTTGATCATTTATACCTTATTTAGTGTTTAAATTTGATGAAGAGGACATCAAAAATAAATTTTTTCGAACGGCGATTTTTTTCTTAAATTTGGTTGTTTTCTGCCGTGTAGCGAAGATAACGAATGGACGTTTCACAATTGGCCTTCATACGAACACAGTTACTGCTCTCTCAATGTAATAAAAACGAAGAAACCAAATGTAATGCCACCGTTGTTTGGTCGTCTGGTAGGGTTCAAGTGTTAGATATTTATGTCAATCTATTTTTCTTCTATTGCTGCTGTTACAGCATGCAATTAAATTGAATGTTATTTAAATATTTATTTAATTAAATGTTAATTACATAAATGTTAATCTAAACACATATGACGACAAGCATTTGTACCAAGTAAAAGGAACATAGTCGCTTAGGTCTGCAAGTCATATTCACATGCAATGGTATTTCTTTTAAGCAATTGCATCTGCTCACCTTACGGGTAAAGTAATGGTTACAATCACATTGTTTGCTTGTCATGAACTCATTCTACTAGTTACTGATGCTGTAAATATGTCACATTAATTAACCTCAGTGATCAACTTTGATTTTTTTTCTCAGCTCTGTCATATGCTGTGAGACATGTTTTCACTTAGCGCTTTCTGTGGGCCCGACATTTGGGGATAGCACAAACCAGGATTTTAGCATAAAACCTGGAAATGGGGACCATCAAAGGTGATTTCAAGTAACTTCTAAAAAAATAACGTAGCATATTTTCATGTGTATATTTCGCCGATTAAAAAGTAAAATGGCTCAATAACGAGTGACTTAATTGGTTTCTGCCAAATGAGAAATAAAAAATAAAGCTTTCACACCATTACAGACTCAGCAGTTGATCAAAACAATGTGACTTTAAATAAATCACATGTGTGATTTTGACAAACAAAGACGTGTTCATGATCAATATATTGACGTCAGAGTATGGTTCATCTTATTACAATGTGTATATATTAGTTCCTGAAAACAGATTTGAATTACAGAGCTCATAAAACATTATGGTCACTTACGAATAGTAGAGTTGCACAATCTACCATGTATCTGGTAAAAGATTTCAAAGATATTCCACATAAAATCTGTCAAATTTAGTAAAATTCTACAAATTTAATCTGCATTTTACACAAACTGAATAATAATTAAAAGTTAAGTTATGAAATCATGCAAATGTCATATTGATAATTTTGTGGATTAACCAATTTCTGTCAGTACATGTTCTGTTACAGAATAATTTTGTAAACAGAATATCAGTGGATGCCACAAAATATAATCCAAAATGGCAATGCTTGTGGTTATCCTTCCCGTTTGCAATTCTATGTACGGTAAAAAATAGAATTGTAATAGTATAACCACACATTATGCACATTATTCAAAATACTCCTCAATATGAATCTATAATCAAATTAAAATAAAAATAACATGACGCATAGCACATTTTATAAAATAATATTCATGTTTAGTATCTTGCTGATGGATCTGTTTTGGTGGGAATTGAGGTCTGACGATCTCACTTGATTAGGAAGGATTCTGGTATAAACTATTTACCTACATCTCTTTATCTCTCCAGACTTTCATACAACATTTTACACGTCCAAGAATAGCTGTTTTGAATAATCCCTCTGACAAAATCATAGTCATCTCTTCAGAGTGGACAAAGCCATTAAAATCAAACTTGCCAAATTTCTTGACTGTAAACTATTGTTCAGGTTGTGTTTAATGTAGATTAGTCCTTCGAAACTGAATGGCAATTAAATATCTTTGAAATAGTTTAGCAGTCATAAAGTGAACTGTGCATCTTTGCAACTTTCCATGTTCTTTTATCTCTGCTTCAAAAGAGTTCAAGAAGTACTACGTCCTGTTACTCGTTCTGAGAGAAGCATGTACGATTTCATCGAAGTGGAATAACCTGTTGAAAGCATGGATGGGATTCGTTTGTAAGGTATTTTTTGCTCATTTTCGCTTGTTTATAGTCTAGACTACGTTGTTTGACGATCTTATGAGTATGTTTTACAAATTAATTAGAACCGTAAACATCCATTTAAGTTAAAAAAGATTGACGAGTCACATTTATAACATCACTTGACATATTTGTGAGTTTGAAAGAGGATCTAATGAAATTAATTATCTTTCGCTATTTCATCTCTTTATTCCTTTCATTACATAGCAAGAAGGAAGACATGTTTTGTACTTGATGTAAACGTCCATTTAACATATGTTGGTAGCAACCGTTTAGTAATGTTATGTGAAAAGGTTTAAGAGACACGAACAGTATTCTGGAAGCATTTTATGGAATAAGGACAGTGTATCGTATGCTTCTTTTGAGGTACAGTCTCAACGATTTGATGTCATAATCAACATTTCAACTTTGAGTTATTAAATTTACATTTTCCAAACTATTCTTTCTAATAAGTTTTTTCCTCTCACGATTCTGTTACCTTTTTCAGCAAGGTGATCGGATTGTATCACTTTTCCTCTGAGATTGACAGCGTATTATTTGACTCGCTACTCGTGAGAGGATACTGGAACATCACCTTTGATGACACGGCACGTATGACAGCACTAATGAGAGCGTGACATGGGCTTCGATTGAAAACACTGTGGGAAATGAGATGATTGTTAGTTGGCAATCAGGATTTTTTGTAAACATTAGACAAAAGAATATAATTGTAGCTAAGGACAATGAATTCTTTAACCTGCAGTGATAAGGGTGATAAGGATGGTTTCACAACCAGAAAAGCGGTCTTAAACATGTAAAGCAACATTAGGAAAAAGTAAAATACTCTTACATTAAACAGTTATTTATTTATTATACTGGTAGGTAAATATTGGGTATATTCTGTGATGCTATTGCCAACTCAATGTCATTCTTAATGATCAGAGTAATCCTTATCAGTTCGAAGAAAAACCTGCTGAACGTTTTGTTTCACTCAATTCCAACTGCAATTCTCTGACTTTACTAACAAGCCAACCAATACTCTCTTTTAATGCAACAAATTCTTCAACACTTAATTTCGAAACTGAAATAGCCTGATCTTGTTGAAGGGATGCATTAAGCCTACTAGCCTCATGGGTGTTTTCAGTTCTAGTAGGGACAGGCAAAGCCTCATCAAGAGTTGACCCATAGCTTCAAGTTGGAGATGTTCATCGAACCCAGTTACAAATTTTCTGAATGACTCCCCCTCGTTTGCCTTTTCATCATACTCTGGAAATGCTTCGTTTACCAATCAAATTATTTCAGCCCTAAATACTGCCAGTGATTCATTGAGTTCCGGGGGTCTTTCATTTATGAATGTTTGAAAAGCAACGATAAAATTACGCTTCCTGAAGACATTGTTCACTTTTTTCTTTACCTTCATATTTCGATTTCAAAGATTCATCCAAACTATCTGTTTGAAAATTCAGTGGAGGCTTTTACTGCTACCTCTACTCGACACCATTGCCCAAAATCTCCTGACCCGTCTCCTGTAAATATTGGAGGAAGTTAAATTCGAGCAGTATTGGATTTAGTTGTCAGGCACTTCAATGACTTTTACCACTGATAACTAGTGATTAATACTGAAACTACCAGAATTGAGGAGTATGGAAAAAGGGTTGATATAAATATAGACAGACTCATCATACATGTCAGAGCTAAGAAAGCTAATTATCCCCCATTAAATATATAATAATAATAATAGCATTCCATTAACAACAGTCCATTACTGGCGAACACTGTTCGAGTCAAGCTAAATAAGGTAAATATGACTGTCTACACCCATTGTAGGGGACCGTTCGGCATCCGGTCCATGGGGCTTTGATTTCTATTAGTACCACTCCAGGTGAACGTCAGGGAGACGTCTTGTACCCAGAGTAAGGGAGTGTCTTCTGTACTTCCTAATCCTGGTTTTCTAGGAGAGTTCCATTACACCCGTGGCACATGGATTGCAAATTACCAAGCTTTAGGTTTATCGCTAGGAATTTAACGCCATTATGTCCCGATATTCTCTAATATAGGAATACAGGAAAGCCATATAGGAATTACAATCCAACTATTAACAAACAGTAGACTTCAAAAATAAAGTCCCAACGTACGAGTTTTCGTTTGCGAAACAGAAAATCCGGGGCTCCTAAAACAGAGGACAACCGCTGCCACCACATGTTACGTGGGTAAGTTCTAATGAGTGCGTTGTCAAGTTCAGTAGTCGATGCGGAGAAACAAGATAGGCTATATCTTTATGAATTATAAATCAAAAGTTTTTTTTTAAAAATCTCCCAAACATTTAACTCAAGAATAATTTCCTTCTCAAGCTGAAAAATGTTTAAATTCAGAAAGGCTTTTTTGCCATTATTACCTACGTTGAATGTAGAATTCGTCACAATGTATTGTCATATAATTCCAGAGAGCAGGAATTTAATATATTTCTTTTTCTTTTCCTATTATTTCCATAAATGCACTTATCCTCTTTTAGACATTGTGTGGTGAATTACCGAGGTGTATCATGCAATGACCAAACTATTCTTCAAACACTTTGATTTGAATCTATGCATAACTATTAAAAACTTTTTGGCAATAAATTATAAGGGAAAACGAAAGGTTTTCAACCACAAGTGGTCAGATTGTGATGTGAAACTCCTGGAATTCCAACGTCCTGGTTGATATTTCATCCCTTTCCGAAAGCAGACGAGAAATCTATGCGATGGTGATGGCGTGTGTGGATGTGTGTACTTGACGCCGTGGCTAATAAACAAGATAGCTCAAGAAGGGAAAAGTGCTTGAACTTCAAAGTTGGTATGTTGGTTGTCCATTGTGAGTAAACGATCCGTATTGTTTTTCATGGAGGTCAAAGATCATTTGAGGTCACCAGAGCATAAAATATGAAAACCTGTTACGTGAGATATCTCAGCAATGGAACGTTGTTGGAACTTCAACCTCTTATCATTTGTAGCACCTGATGAGTATATGATGTCTGGCATTTTGTATTGATGTCAAAGGTCTTGCAAGGTTAAAAGAGGAGGTAGTTTGAAAACCTTGTAAAACTTGTAGCATAAGGATTGACGGTACTTGAACTTCCAAGGTGTTGTCTTGGTAGTCCATTGTTGGTAACTGGCCCCTATCAATTTTTCATGGAGGTTAAAGGTCATCTGAGGTTACCAGAGATTAATGCATGAGAATCAGTCAAAGGGATATACCACAGCAAAGGAATGTTGCTGGAACTTCAAAGTATTAACATTGGTGGCACTTAATAAGTAGATAATGTCTATCGCTTCTTGTTACCGTCAAAGTTCATGTAAGGTCAATAGAAGACATAGTTTTAAAATAGTTTTAAAACAGTATCTCAAGGAGGGAAAGGTGCTTGAACTTCAAAGGTGTTGTATTGGTAGTTCACTAAAGGTTAATGACCTTTATTGATTTTCATGGAGATTAAAGGTCCTTTGAGGTCACCAGAGGTTAAAGCATAAAAACATATCAAGGGTGATATCTCAGCAACTGAAAGTAACTAGCACTTCAAAAGATCAAAATGGGTAGCAGTTGATGAGTAGATGATATCTGTTATTTGAATTTCCCCATACCATAGATACTGAGAAAATCATGTTTTCTTTCTTAGTCAAATGTCAAATTCGCAGGTTTAACGAGATTTGTATATACAGCAAAAGCCCAATATTTATGGAAATACTTGTTGATAACAATAGTGTAACATTGTGGGGAAGTCAAGTGTCACATCTTGTCATTGCTGAAATGCAATATAATAGATCGTTCACATCCCCCCCCCCTCCATCTTGCCCTTTGCCAAAAAGTAGATGTTTAATGACAGATAAATTTTCCTATATATAGAATTCGGTCTCATTTTCGTCAACAAGTCATGAAAAAAAAAAAATTGGTTCCTTGCGTCAGCAAAGGAACCTATACAGTCAGGTTGTCGTGTGTGTATGTGTGTATGTGCCCTTGTTTTCGGGTGGGATCGAGGACCGAAACAATAGATTTTAGGTCCTCTGTAGAAAATTCAATAGATTTCTTCGGTCCTCTCAAGATTAACAATAGACAGTCTATTGTTAAGGTTAAGTTTAAGGAAGAAAAAACAAAAGAAAGCACAATGGGGTCCTCGGAATGGATGGAAACCAAAGTTGTGTATGTGTGGGTGCGTGTGTGTGCATCTGTGCCACTTGCTTAGGTATGCTCTAACTCAATAGGGGAAAGTCACATGAAAGTCAAACTTGGTATGTAGGTTTGCTATATTACGAAGATGTACCCTATTGTTTTTGGTGGAGGTCAAAGGTCACCTTGGAAAACTGGGGCAAAAGTCTGTTTTGTTTTTGTATGCTCTAACTCAATAGGGGAAAGTCAGATGAAAGTAAACTTGGTATGTAGGTTTGCCATATTAAGAGGGTGTGCTATATTGTTTTGGTGGAGGTCAAGGGGGAACTGGGGGCAAACGTATGTTTTGCTTTGGAACGCTCTAACTCAATAGGGGTTTGTCATATGAAAGTCAAACTTAGTATGCAGATTTGCCACATTGAGAAGATGTGCCCTATTGTTTTTGGAGAGGTCAACGGTCATCTTGGGAACTGGAGGCAAAAGTCTTAAAACCTTGTTATGCTATGGATGCTTATATGTTCCATCAGTCTCCCATCAGCGAATCATGGAGGTACTGCTTGAGTTAGCAGTTTCATGATTAAATGAAGATGCAGCAGTGCTGTTTGAACTACTGTAGGTGGTCACACCAGACAAGTTTTGGCTGAATCAGTTTACGTCCTCGTGCTTGAGTGCTAATGTGTGCATTCTTGTAAATGTCTTTCAATTAGTTAGGTGGGCAGGACACAATGAAATAAAATAAGTCAGTTGGTGTTCTTGCCAGTGGAAACTAGATCCCAGGATCCCCCCCCCCCCCGATTTTATGCTTTCAGAGTTGGATGGACTTTAAAGGGGCATAGATGTGATAAGCCTTATTGGAATTTTCAGAACCCCTTCTTCAGGACTTTAAATGAAGGATTCACAGCTGTTTGCGTTTTGTAAAATGAATGGAACATTGCTGTATATTGCAGAAATCAACATCCTCAATTCATTGCATTAATTGAAATGGCCTTTGTTGATATTTATGGACTCAGGCATATCATTTTAAAGTATGTATATTTCAAGTACAAGGAACCATAGTGCCCTTGGGCTGTTGTGAAATCATGCAAAATACTTATTCTCTTACAGATTGTATGTTGACGGTCGGTCACATTAGTGCTATGGTTTCATGTGGGTGCATGTTTGTCATATTTAGGATCCAATGTGTGAAATGGACCATTTTATGAAAGCACGAAGTATGTTTCTTTCTCTACAGATTTGATGTTACGAAAGTGAGAGTTCATGTCAGAAATAGGCCATATGGGCCATCGTACAAAATAATGTAATTCATAATTTACATAATGTACTCTCCATTTGTGCAAGGAACCACAGTGCCCTTGGGTTCTTGTTCCTGTAATCCTCCCAAAAGAATCATCTAGCATCACTTAACATAGCTTTTTGAAACTTCTTTGCCAGCAACTCCGGTTAACATTAACAAAGTGTTTTGTTTAAGCCACCTTCTCCTAGGGGAACTATCCTTAAGCAGGGAAATATTTTTAAGGTTGCCTTTGCAAACTTAAAACCTTATTTTGGTGTCAGGAACTTTCGATCCACTTGTGAACCACATAGGTTTAATATAACATATATCATTACCACAATTTTCATATGTGGTTAACCTTCTTGCGTTCTGTTTTTCGTTTTGATATGGTTCCTTACCTTCTCTCTTGGTTGATTTTGTTTACAGTGATTGTATGTGTTTGAAAAAAAAGAGATATTGGCAAGGAATCACAAAGTCCTTTAATGGTTGCTTGCCGCGTCTGCGAGGTAACCTATCCGGTCATGTTATTGTGTGCCTGTGACTCTTGCTTGGGTATGTTCTATCTCAGTAAGGTAAAGTCGGATGAAAGGAAAACTTGGTATGTGGGTCCGCCATATTGAAAAAGGCGGTGTGACCTATTTTTTGGCGTGGGTCAAAGTTTATGTGGGTGCACTAGCTGGATGCAAAAATCTGAAAACGTTTTAACAACGGTATCTCGAGTTAGAACGCTTGGACAAAGTTTATTTGGTATATATGTATGCATTATGGTGAGAAGATTTGGTTTGATGGAGATCATGCCAGAGGCAAATGGTAGGGGGCTTATTTTAGCCCTAAACAGCACTATTATGGCAATCATAGTCTTCCATACAGTTTTGCCTGAAACCCCTGTATGCTACATTGTGTATTATCAGTGTATAGGAAGTTGAATCTCTCTACCAGTACACTGTACATAAGGCGGTATCTGCCTCTGGCTCATTTCCATGCCATGAATGCGTGTACGGTCTGTCAATGTAGTCATTGAATTTGTTTTAGTGTTTAAACAATGGAGGTGCTTTGTATAGTAGTAGAAAATGATGGATAAGTAAACATTTGTGGCTAATATTCCCTCTGTGAGCTGTAGTCGTGATAATGAGGCTTCAGCTCTTTATTTAATGACCTCATATGTTCACCATTGCTCTCTATCTCTCTCGATCGATCGATCGATCGAACTATATTTGATGCATTTTCTTGAAACTTAGGTAGGGGCAGTGGATTATAAGGCCATTAGTGAATGTGCAAAAATTGGGCTTAAGAGGTCCCATGTGAGCCAAGAGGGGTCTAAAGGGCCAGATAGTGTTACATTACTACTATGTTAGTGGTTCTTCCTGTTATTAGTAATGAAACCAATGCTTTAACAGTTCAGCAATCCTAGGGCCAAATTGGGGACCAAACTTTTTGGGATACAATATCGTAGATTAACGTTACATTGAATCGTGGTTAAGAATAAAGTTTAAAGTTGTAGTAATCTTCATGCAAGAAACTTTTGTAACTTTATAATCACAATATTTTAAAGGTTATAGTTGTCAAAATCACAATTTCCCCCCCCCCCCCCAAAAAAAAATAGGAGGTGTCCTTATGTAGCTTGAAAGTTGCTGATGTTCAGTTACAGTAATATGTCATGGTCTAAAGTTCGGGCTTATGCTCCTTCGTAACATCTTTGAAAGGAATCTGCCAAGGAGTCTAATTAAATGCTCTTGTCCCTGCACATTGTACAAAAAGTGCTATCATTAAAACGGTAAACAAATATGGTGATTGGTAGTATGGAAAAGCATATGTCGTTGATGTTTCTTGTTATGGAGTTTGGATATTTTAGTGTTTTATGGCGATATCATAAAGTGTTTATATTAAGTGTTTAATGGGAATATTTCACTCTTTTTTTTTCCAATTCGTAGGTCCATACAAGTAATAAGGCTATCCATCGGCAGTAGCATATTGAATGAAATTCATTCCATTGGTATAATTTGTATATTTTCAACGACATATTTCCAAAGAGATTTTTTTAAACAGTCAGATGTGAAATACAATATTTATAAAGTACAATCTCTTGACAAAAAGTATCAAAGATGATGCTAATTTTTGATAGGGGAGGTATGTAGATTTGACCATGAATACGCAATAGGTAAATGTATGAATATTCAATATGACGTTCTATTGTTCATTTGATATCTCGATTTACAAGTCATGTAAGTGGTTACACAAATGAGGATGTGAGGACACATGTGTCTTTTTATTTTCGTTTTTGTTGATTCTGAGTTACTTTGAACGTGGATACAGTTTGCTAAGTTCTTTTCAACAAATAGAAATATTAGTTTACTGCCTCGTATAAATTGTATATTTTTGTAACAATATATTTGAAAAAGCTATTTCTAAATATCCAGATGTGAAATCTGGAGTTATAAAGTGCAATATGTTGACATGAATGGTCGAAGACGATGTTGCGTCTTTAGAGGAGAAGGTGTAACCATATGAATATGTAATATTCAATATGACATGATGGCTCTATTTTTTCAGTTGACATCTAATTTACAACATTTTAAGTAGATTACGTAAGAGATGTTGTGCAAGAAGACACATATGTACCTTAACTTTTGAGTTTATTCTCAGTTTTCTTTGGAGGTGAATACAGTTCGTTTGGATTCAACAATGACATCATATTGTTTCACTGGTATAGTATAATCACTTGTATATTTTCAACAGCGTAAAGACCATAAAGAGCATTTGTAAATATCCAGATATTACGTAGGGAACTATAAAGTGCAATTCATTGACAAACAGGATCTAGGACGATGTAATTTTTCAAGAGGGGGTTGGGTGGTATGTAAGAATGCCATGAAGGTAAAATCTATGAATATTCACGATGACATCATCGTTTTATCGTTCAGTTGTTATTAGGTTGGATAGTTAAGATATGTTGTTAAGGGAAACACATCAGTATCTTTTGTTTTTTTTTTTACTTCCTTCTGGGTTGAAATGGACGTGAAATACAGTTCGTATCGTTTCAACAATTAACAGATTACTTTTCTTATGTTTTCATGTCTTTTGTCTCTACCAGCGTCTTTACACCACATAAATTAAAAGCCTAGCGGAATACAATTTGGATTGGAATAGAATATACATAACAGCTTGGACAGATGTTTATTATTTGCTAAGATTACCAGAAAATGTTGAAGAAAATTGTGTTGTTACATTGATACGTTGAATTTTAACGAGGTGTATTCAACAAAGAAATACTGATATAACTGATTCTTACTTTTGTAAATAAAGTTTTTACAGGATTCACGAGCAATAAGATGAGATAAATAAGCCACCGAGCAATTAGGTTGTGAGAATTTTACTTTTAGAACTCAACGATTATTTGATCATATCCGTGACTATATAATTATCACCTAAATTAAACAGCCAACTTTGCCTCTTTGAACTTTCGTGTAACTGTAATAAAGATATTTAAAATAAATCGATGTGATTCCTCGGAGTATCTTGACGGACTTTGCTTACGTCATCAGAGGAGGAATATAACAGTCAATTTAATGTTGAAGTTACTCTATCGATTGAACTTCATTGCTGATGGACTGTTCTTCAAAAACAGAAAATATTCCACAATTTATTCTATGATTATATTTTGTTTTTACCGATAAAGATAAACATATACCAAAATGAACCAATCACTGGTAATGGCTGAGTACAAACCATTAGTAATTCACGTATTAGCAGATAATTAATCAACCAATGAGAAAAGTCGAAGCGATATTGATATTCATTTGAAAGTGTACCGGTGCTTAAATTGACCAATCAGAAACCACATTCAGACACATCTACGTATATACCAGCATGTCGACTCGTTCTCAAGGGAGTCAGATTCTGCTCGTTTCAGAAATGTCAGCCAGCGTCACTTCCGAGTCTTAACGTGCGCAAAATGACTTTGGACACTGCCTATACGGATCAACATCCCATAAGAAAAAATAGGTCCTGTCTCGCCTAATTACAGTAGAAAGTGCTCAAACCTTACATAAGAACGAAATCTTTTTCCATGTGCTAACTGAATATGACCGACAAATGAATAATCAAAAATTTTAATCTGACATATTATTCTCCATTGAGGCATTTACCAACAGCAGATAAGGCATGCGATATTATTTTTATACATGTAGACATTAATATACAAGACAGACTGTCTTACTTTCTTCTGCATCATTAATCAAATACCCCAATGGATTTTGCCAAAAATAGTTAAATAGTAAACCAGGGAAAATTAAGGATGACATTGCTTTCAAACCATTCACAGTATTTAACTTGGCTCCTGTTTTTTACCTTCGAATTAAAATTACTAAAGTGGCTCTTTGAACCTACACTTTTCGACTTTCGTTCGTGCCGTTACATTTTTTTCTCGACGATACTTTCATCCCAAGCACCGTTGAAGAGCAGATGATGGTTGATCTGACGTCATACAATGAATAAACTTCACAATAAAGTTTGATAACGAATAAATCGTCGAGTCCGTAAATGTGCTTAAGTAAAGGACTAGTCCATTATTTCGTAAGATATTCCACGTTTGGTTTTGCTTGTTTTTCTTTTTTTGTTTTTGTTTTTTCTACAGTGTTATTATCATTCTCGCAATGTTCCTATAAACATGTCGAAAAGAAATGGGTTGGTTGATTTATGGGCAATGATGTTTAACTTTTTCTAACCGTCGTGTGTATAGTACTGGCCTATATAATATTTTTAGCAGTATCCTTCTTTACGTCGAGCATTAGTTTGGGTGTGGAGGGGGGGGGGGGGTGATGGGGGGAGTGAGTTAGATGATACTGTTGCCAATTACAGTCTAAAGTCAGTATTTGCCAGTGTACAGGGTTGAAGTAACCTGTTCGTCTTTGAAAAACAGTGGGTCACATGACATCTTAACAACCAATTAAAAAGCCAGATTTCAAATGGTTAGTGACTTGAGATTATAATAAAAAAAAATTAGAAATTGTCTTCCGGGCAAGATAACACAATAATAACATAACGCAATATTGGAACGACACATATTTCAGAATCTTTTGCCCACCACCAATTCATACTTAAGCAAAATTAACACATACAATAACAATTAAACTCAAACTTTACATAAAACATAGCAATATAAACTCTTTATGCTTTAATATTACATAAACGTTATAGTTAACCAATAAAAACCAATGATTTCAATTGCAATATTTGAGAAAGTGGAAAAATATTGCAGAATGCAGACAGTTTAATAGAACTGCCATATCAACATGAAGATATATAACGCTTTCAAACCAATAGTACTAGTAGTAGTATAGCAGCTGAGTGAATTTGTTACACGTAACCCCCAACAATTAATTTTTCACAAAGTTACATAATTTAGGGTGTTATGAGTATTGTTGGCACACAATTTTGGCTAGACAATGTCATAGGATGCCTTGCGTTTCTTATACTCTCTTACAGCATTGGGTACCTATAACACGTTGATTTAAATAATTTTGAGGCTGCTCAGTGGCTGATATGACAATGCTTAATCTTGTATGTATAAGAGTAACATATTACATTTTATTCCATCTTGCAAGGGTCACTGAAGCACTCTTCGGTGTTGCGTTCGTAAGTGTTGCATTCATAAGTGTTGTATTCATAAGTGTTGCGTTCATCAATGTTGTCTTCATTTGTGTCGTGTTCATCAGGGTTGTATTCAGTGTCTTATTCATCTGTGTGGTGTTCGCCAGTGTTCGGTGTGTCCATGTTGTGTACCTTAATGTTTTCTTCATCAATATTGTGTTCATCAGTATTGTGTCCACCAATATTGAATTCATCAGTGTTGTGTTCACTAGTGTTGCGTTTTTCAATATGTTGCGTTCATTGTTTTATTCATCACCGTTGTGTTGGTCAGTGTTGTGTTCATTTGTGTTACGTTCATCACTGCTGCATTCATCAGTGTTGTGCTCACAAGTGCTCTCTTCATCGACATATTTGTTGTACCCCCTCCCCCACCCCTGGTTGTATCATACCCCTTTAGGGGGATGCTTCTACTACAATCAAGAATAAGCCATAGGAGATCATCACCTACTATTTATTTTAAATTGTAGTTAGAATAGGCCTACTTTACTTAGTCTACTATACCTCAGTTTGAACCCTCCATTTACATATAGAGAAACAATTGCCTCAGGTGGTACTTTAATTAATATCTCTTGGGTCTTGAAATGAATCTGGTTACATAAATGGTTACGTATTTCTAAAAATACGCATGACATGTGTGTATAAGTGTGACATAATTCAACGAAGCTTGCGTTTTATGTTTTCTGTGAAATTTATTTACATCACTTCCTTGAGTTGTTTTGTTAAATTTAGTGAATTTATTTTCATCCAAAGTTTCCTTCACATACAGTATTAAACGAAATGGTCAAATAAGGGGATCACCATGTTTCACAATACAAATGTAACATTAATGAATGAGTGAGTATAAGTGATTCAATTCATGTTTTAAAAATTCTTGACCAGACACTTTCACATTTGTACTCCTTGACATGCACACAGCCAGTACAAAACCATGATAAAAGTTCAAAAGTTTAATTACTCTGTTAAATATGATTCAAACTAGGATAATTGTGCTAATCAGTGGCATTGTCAGCTGTTATTACCCTTCAGATAGCCACAAATTTATTGATATCAATTCAATTTGCGACTTCAAGGATTTAAAGAAATCAGGTAACAATATCGCTTGTAACGAATGATTCTTACTTTGTCAATTCAGTTGGTAGCAAAATGCTACTATAACAAATTATTTCTTCCCTGGATAAGCTTAGATACAGACTTCTTATAATGCTATTATTTACTCTACATTGCATCCCTTTTATCACAGCACTTGTAAACAAATAAATTATATACATTCTGGTTTGAATATATTACGACAAATTTCTCTAATAATTGTATTGCTGATAAGAAGAAGAAAGCCCTAGGAAAATCATTATGAGGTATAATGTAGTAGGTGTGGACAAGCATCGTCGCAACGGTATCATTTACAATAATTGCTCCGTTCCCCTATTAATAAACGTTTACAAATCAGAGAACGATGCCACCATTTTTACCTTACTTAAATGTGAACAAACTTGAGTAAGTGGATTTATGATGTAACATAACTTCGGGTAGCTGGAATTCAACGTATTTCTTTGCTTTCTTTTCATATTATGTTCCTAAATGGACATTAACTTGTACAAATTTTGTGTTGAATCTGTGCTTCTTGGTACAATAATCAAAATATTGATACTTTGATTCGAATCTTTGTATTAGTGTTAAAAATATCTTACAGAAAAAGGAAAGCAAAGGCGTTTTAATCACAAAAGGTCAGGTTATTGCATAACAGTCTGAGAATGGCAGGGTCCTGAGGCTGACTTATCTTAAACTTTCAAGTTGCAACATCTTTGAAAGGTAAACAACGATATATGTTGATGAAATTTGGTGATGTTCACTTTATGGTAATCTCTAATTTAAGAGTAGCTAATTTCAATTTAATGTATTAACAAACTAATAACAAGGTTTTCACAGTAATAGTGAATTCAATCACTAACCGCAATTCAAAATGGAACCAACATAAGGTATTAGAGTATTAGTGTTAAAACCATACTAGATTTGAGACACACATTTTTCAAGGTTTGAAAAAAAAATTGATTGTAGTAATATTTCACTAAATGATTTCAATCTTAAATCAACATTTTCTTTCGTCACAATTTGAGGGCGACAATTTCTTTATGATCTTGAGAAATGGAAGCTGTGGACCAGGAGGAAATTCCAAGTTGTTACTTACAACAAAATAAAACTTTATCTTAGAAACGTTAGAAACATTTTCGGTCACAGTCAACTAAGGTTTTACATAGTGCCATTAGTTTTGGTCAGAAAATACCTTAAGACAATGACAGTTATTATGCACCATCATCACTTGTAAGTGAAGTACAATCCTTTCTGACACTTAGTTGTTTGGAGTCCTTGTAAGTTAAAATCGACGAAGTTGCTAATTGGAAACTCAAGCGTCCTCATGTTTCTTTAGACATACATCTTCATGTCATCTCAAATCTATTACACGATATCGTGTGAACATCTTTCCTAATGAAGTAATTCATATCAACATTTGGACCATGGAAACTGCTTTATTGGTATTGGAATATCATTCTTTTCATAGGAGTTTGACTAGGGTTTCTTATCATGAAACAATTTACGTAGCTCATTTGAAAGCACAATCAAAGCAAGAATTCGAAGTTTATATTTTCCAACCTATAAATATTTGAAGACGGCAATGATAAAGTTAGTCGAGTAACTGGTGAAATTTACTTAATTCTCCAAGACTGACATTTCTCCTCTAATCAACACAAGCATTAAGTATAAAGGCAAAAAAATAATAAAACTTTTTTATGCAAAATGGTCAAAACAGCTATCTTGAATTACATCATAAAAACTCTTTGGAATGCATTAGAAAGGTGTGGAAAGACATTTGCAACGAGCACCATTGGAATGAAAAAGAGGAATAAAAACAGACATTGATTTAGCAATAATTGAAGGAACGATATATATAAAACAAATACAAGTGGAACTGATTTGACAAATAACGATATACGTGATTCATTTCTCCGTATTTGGATCTTCTTTGTGACAAACGTGGAAAAGATTTAATCATGTATTTCAGAACATTAGTAACACGTTATCTCAAATCGTAACTCATCATTTTAAGTCATAAGACTTTATCTCATACCACATTATCTCAACCGCACATGTGCAAACATATTGTTGTAACATACCCAATGCATTCTTCTTTTAGTACATACTTTGTTAAATTGTCACAACAAATATGAGTTTGGTTGGTTTAAAACAAAGAATCTCCTTTTCCAATTAAGAGGGCAAACACATTTGTGGGAATCATATGTAACGTAATTGAGTTGTTTGTAAGTATTAACAATCTGTTGAAACACTCCAGCCACAAAGCACAACAACAAGGGGGTTCAATACTTCTTGAAAAACAAAACAGGCCGATTATATGGGACGACACAAAATCAATGTTGCCCATATATACTTTTTCTTTATTCATAATTTCATTTTAGGAGCTGATATTTAAGATTGAATCTAATTGTTGTGTTAAGTTGTAACGCAAGCCACACAACCTGACAGCCTTGTTTTCGCTGGTAACAAATGGCCTTATAACATTGCGGAAATCTCATATTTACCAAAATTTGATCGCTAATTTACGTCATCTGTCTGACAAGGTGACCCTCTGGATGAGTTTGATAGTGATCCTTGGTCTGAATCTACTCTTGAGTTTAGGCCAGAGCTCGGTCTAGATCCTCCTGTCTCCGATCCGTCACTGCTTGGATCTCTGGGCAAGCTAGAGTTGCTTTCGTCACTGAAGCTACAAGATGGGGATTCGACGGAGACTAACCTTCTAAATTGTATCTTATCCTGATACTTGCGAAGCTCTGAACTATCAGGGTGGTTGTCCTTGATGTGTTGATAATGGTCGTCCACTAGTTGGCTAACGTGGCCGCATTCTTCACAGACGAAGACCTTCGATCGCCGTTCCTTGTAACCGTAGCCATGTTTCTGTCCGTGTACCTTGGACATGTGACTCTCCAGGGAACAACGCTGGGTAAAGGATTTGCCACATTGCAAACATTTGTAAGGCCGAACTCCTGAGGGAGAGAGTGAACCAAGAAAGATAACCAAATGATTGAATTTAAGGACATGAGAATTAATTTAAGAAGTCGAAAGAAACAACAGAGACCATTGGAGTTGTACAATGAACTAGAATCGATTATTATCACCTGAATTGCTAGACTAATGACTCACATTCATTCCAAATACAGCACTAAGATGAAGGCACATATTTAGCATACGAATAAAATCATGTCACAAAGGCTCCTGATAACCATTCTTTAAAATACCTGACCACATCTATGTGGCCTGTGTTATTCTAAGTACATAGCTTGTATAAAGTCAGTAATCAAGTATAAAGTACACATCAAGTATTAAGTCACATATAAGTCTAAATCACTCTGGCTCTTCTCCTCTTCAGATGTTTTGTTTTATTTACACCTAATGTGGTCAATGAGTACCACCGTGGTAATCCCATTCGTGGCAACGCATGGTTCTCACCTGTGTGTGTCCTGACGTGCCTCTTGAGATCAAACGTGTCGTTGAAACCTTTCTGACAGAATATGCAGCTGTACCTTTTGACTGTACTGTGACATTTCATGTGTCTGTTTAGCAACCTTTGCAGCGGGAAAACCTTGTTGCATATCTCACAAAGAAAGCTGGAATCACCAACTGGAAGACCTCGAGAGACGTGATTGGTCATTTTCCCTCTTCCAGGTGCTCTTTTCAGGGGAGCGATTTCTTCTACTAGCTTATCATTTCCTCTGGAAGCTTGAAGAAGCTTGGAAACATTTGATCCTGATGTCAAAGGTGGTAATTGAGATGGTAATTGTTGGTGAGTAGATGGCGCTATTACAGGTACAACTGGCACGGGTACGTCTGGAACTGCTAATGAATTTGACCCTCCTGAAACAGCGTTGGTTCTGCCTTCCGGTGTAATAGGTATGAAATTGTTCATTGGCGGTATAACTGACTTGTTTGGATTTGTTGTTATAGCCTTGGACGGTTCGGCAAATGCTGGACGGAAGGATGAATTGTTTAACGACGTCACGTGATTGACAAAAACAGGGTGAGGGGAAGGAATGGCAATCGAAGGAAGAGTTTGGGTGACATTGGCAGGTTCAGTCATCCGATTTGTGGAAAATGAGTCAGGTGATACACCTGAAGATATACGATTGGACGGAAGAGGATGAGCAAGTATGGGAGGCGGTTCCAACAAAGGTAAAATTGGCATGTTAGTTGGACCATTGGCAAGAGCATATCTAGGCCCGGGAATTGCCAAGGGAGTAAAGTTGACTAGGGACATTGGTGGTAAGAAAGAATGGTTCATAGTCGCTTGGTAACGTGAGTTATTTCGCAGGTGATTTTCCTTGACACCTACGTTACATGGCATAAAACTGTGGCCTATCAGTGCCATTTTAGAGCGGTTGGTTTCAGATACAAGGTGAGTTGGTTGAGCGTTGACCACTTGTGAACTTACAACTGTGTGGGACATTGAAGTCAACACGGAATGACCGTTCCCACTGTTTAACGTCATGTTCATTGTTAGAGGACTTTCTTTGATGGGAACAGGTACATGTTTCAACATTCCGTTGGTTCGATGCACGTGTGTCAAACTCGAAAGGAAGTTGGTACTTACAACCTCTGGAAGAGTTGCAGAAGATTTTGCCATCGTATATACACTCGGTAATGCAGTGGTTGGAACTGATGACGTAAGTGGTCCGGTTTTGTTGTTCAAAGTGGATGAGCCTTTCGTCCTCACCATAGTCTCATATGTCCTGATGTCCGCAGTACAGTCTGAATAAATCGTATCTTGTTCAATGGATGATCTAAGAACATGACTCTCGTTTGGTCCTGAAGTGCCTGGCTTTCGACTTTCATAGGGAATACTTATTTCAGACTCATTGGTTTCATGTTTCTCGTTAATGCTGAGAGACTTACTTAATTCCGTGCACTCGTCAGCTAATGGATAGACAAGTGTCTTATCTGAATCACTGCTGTCATTCTCAACCGTTCCAACTTCATGAGACATACAACCGACATTTTTGATCTTCTGTGGATGTTCTGCTGTGAGAGACGATTTCTGGGTTACCTCAGCGTTGCCTAGGGATGACATATAGTCGGAGACTTTTGAAGTTGTTGGCACACTTTGAATCAGTTCCACAGGGGACCACACCGCAGGACGCACACATTTTGTTGAAGACAAATTGTTCTTCGGTGGAAGAGTTGTATTTCTATTCAATGATGACTCCACTTGTGATAACGAATCATTCTTCTGAAGATATGAAGCAGCCACTTTGTGACGTTTCCGAGGAGGGAGTGCTTCCATGGGTAAAGACGCCAGATTTTGAAATGACCGGTTTTTAACAGGGGTAAATTCCGGGATATATGTTTGAGGGTTATTAGGACTTTTCGTGTCATTACTTTTAACATTGTTCTCCTTCGAAGGGGCCGATGTCTTTACTAATGTCATATTAAGAGACGAAGGCTCGTCTTTTGACTTTCGTAGCAGCCAAAGTCGGGGTTGGTGCTGGTCGTTGTTTTGAAACTGATCCGTGGTTTTGTATCCGTTTCTATTGGCACTGTCAATAGTTCTCTCCGTATTGTCGCCTTTATTGAGAACTAAACCGCTCACAAGGAAACCATTCGAGAGGTTCCCATCAGACGTTGGTTGTACTGTTTTCGTTGCACCTTCTGCTTCAATCCTCTTGTCCATTCCGTTGGTTTGGCAATTCTGAAAGTGACTAGGTCTACCATTCACGGCATGATTCGTCTTGTCAGGTACGCGTGGTCTGTCTGCACAAATGTCCGCCAAAGTGTATAGTAGTGGCTTGACTTGATGACTTGCATGGTTGGTTCTCTCTTCTGTGTCTAGGTTAGTTGTTCCCAAAGATCTACCATTTTGTTCCAAAATAAGTTTGACGATACCGTTGGTTGGTTTCGATGAGAATGCAGTATTCTGTGAGTTGTTTGTATTAGGCCTATATCCATTGGTCATTGTAAGATCAGGGGGTGTAATGTCTACCATGTTAGATGCGATGACGTCATTCGTATCGCAAAAGCCTGTGCAGATAGAGAAACCAAAAAAATGAGTAAATAACATTGAACTGATCGAATACTTTCAAACACATATAAATAGTTAACAGATTAAAGGCGAAACGAGGTAACGTGTTCGTGTTCCATGATCTGGGGGGATCCCTGCCGTATGGGTAAGCAGTGCGAATTGCTCGATACCAGTAAACTTGATATCAATTAAATTTGAATTTTCAAGTAATAACAAACGTTTGTAAAAAAAAGTTCACTCACGCTGTATGCATAATGTTGTCAGAAATCAAAATATCAACATTCACAATGTTCTATTTATGTATGTTAAGACTGATTATAAGCCTAAGTAAAACATATTTGTTTGATTGCGATAACGTAAAAAAAAAAAAAAAACTGGCATACAACTGTGTGATAATATCTGTAGAAGTGTAATGATCCTTGGTGTCGAACATAAAAGCTCTTCGTGTTATTTGCACTTGAAATGTGAATATTGCATCCAACACATGTCACCGTTGCCGTGGAATTGCCTGCCCTTTAAAAATGCCCGAAGTCAAGGAAGGATGCTCCCTCGGTCAAGCCCGCTAAAGAAATTCTCCATCAACCCTCGAATAATTTGTACTGAAGAAGTATCTACACTTCATGTGGGGTCTCCTTTCATTTTTCTACAATATCCAACTCCACACCACCCCCTCCCCCACCCCCCCCCCCCCACCAAAGAAGGTAAATAAGTTGCCTGGCTGCGGGCATTCACTAGGCCACTTCTTTTAGTATTTACGTGTGTTCTTGTTATTATTCGTGCTCTATGTAACCCTGTTGCAATCATTTACTGAAATACTTTTTCGAGGAAGTGGAATGTGTCCTCGTTATTTGTTTATTAACATAAAGTCATCTTATGATAAAATGTACTTTTGATGAAAACATCAATCGCCTCTTCGAATGGTGTCAAACTGTAATATTTCAAGGAATGTGAAATACAATATATAGTGTATCTTAAGAACTACAGTGTGATGCTGTTAATAATCATATATGTCGCTCTCTATTTCCTATAAGGCATACGTAAAAGTCAGTGACTTCAGTAAGTTAGGCAGTTCAATGGCGTCTGCTCCCTCTTTTTTGCTCTTTCTACATGTTTTCTACCTTTTAATCGTTTTGTGCTCTTATGGAACTTACAGAACTAAACACTGAAGTATGACCAATTTGCTCTCTATTCCTTTATTTGCGTCATATTGTTTACATTTCTTACAAGGCATTCAAAGTTTACCTAAAATTTAAACCTATCCAAGTCAAATCATGTAACTTCTAAGTATCTTTAGAAGTTACCCCTAGTGCATCCCCTGTATCAACCGAATCTCGCTAAATAACATTTAGACGATACCTATCACTGAGATATCGTTAAGTGTGGTTAGATAAATAACAAGCCACTTGTAGGTAATCGAACTTTAAGCAACCATAGGCTGTCTAAACGAAAAACTGTTTTCAATCTTTACTAGCAGCTACATATACTGATAAAGGTAAACACATGAGGTTCCTTATGTTCTTGAGCTAACGGTATACTACAAAATAATGGAGAGAAGTCTTGAGTTAAGACTTCAACCAGGGAACACCTCCCTGCTGCAACTGCCCTATTCCAGTAACTACTTATATATCTCATACAGCTTATAAAAGGTCATAGATGCAGCGCGCCCTGATACCCGATTGTCAGTGAACGAAAAGAATCCGAGGATATTACACAGGAGAGCAGTACATAGAATTAAATACAGAAGCTCTGTCCGCAATAGCGCCACCAACCGCCTGATCTGAGAAATGTGGAAGGAAAATATTCTATCTGTCTTGATTAAGACTAACACCGGAGAAGTTTATTTGATTTTTTTCTCTTAAGCTTCAAGCGATTGCGTTTGCAAAAAAACAAAAACAAACAACAGAAAGCATTTATGTTCACTTCCAAACAAATAAGTTCAGGTTAGCAATAAGTTTCATTGAAGATGCCCGCGGTGGGGAGTATACTAAGGAGGATGATTCAAACACACTGACCCCCCCCCCTTCCTCCCTCCACCACCACCACCACCTCCCGATGAGGTGATCAGGTTATACATAATGTTATTTGTAATACACTGCTTTTCATCACTAAACACCTCAATTTTCGCTACCAATCAAAGAAAGGTGACTTCAGAAGTTTTCTTTTAATGTTTTGTTTTGTTTCAACTACTTTTTATGAAGTTTTTCGTTGCTTTTCAGAGTGGAATTACTGTCATTTCCTATCAATGAAAGCGGCGTTCCGTTCATGAACATCTTAGTTATAAAGAAAAATCTGATATGAATCATAATCTTAATTCTGTTTTTGTTTATTGTTTTTTGGGGGGACACGTGCAATCACTTTTAATATAGATTTAGCTTCCTTTCTCCTGTTTATGAGTCTACAGTACTCTTTGCTTCTTCTTTACTCAGGGTTAAAACAAATAAGCGAAGCGTATACGTCATGCTGACAATCAACAAGAGTTGTCTATTCTGTGGTATACAGTAGCAACTGATTTTTCTTAGAAATTGGAGATAAGTTGGATATTCAAAGATGTCCAGTGTCTACACACATCTTATTGGAGCACTGCTGGAGGGAAGCTTCGTTATTCACTCACCCTTTTAACCTCATAGTCGCCTCTGCAGTATACGATACAAAGAAGCAAATCACTTTAATTAAACCACAGGCGATACTTGGAAAATTGTCAACGCGGACGGGGGCGCTATTTACAAAGCGAGCCATATAAGACATCAACCCGGTGATAGAAGGTCGCATACCATCATTGAATTATGTCAATCAGAGAGATTTTGCTGGATTGATCCACGGGGATCTACTTTTTGTTTTTATTTTTAGTGATCATCACGTTGTTTCATTTGGGTGAAAAAAAAAGAAGCATCAATTAAAAGTTAGGATGATTAAAGAATATTTAGAATGCTTTAGAAAATAGAGGGCGTGATTGTGATATTTTGCTCAGAGAGGCTTGTTAAGGGGGCACGACTACTTCTCAATTATTCCGCATCTTCTAACTAAAAATTTGTATGGTCGACATATGGATGGTTTTAATTTTATTTTTTTTTTTTAGGGCGAATAGCTTCGACATTTAGAAACACTGGTTTGCTCTGTCTTGAAGAAAGTATTTTGTCAGAGTAGTGTAGCGGTTTCAAGGCTAGGAAAACAGGTCTGTTTTTAAATGGGATGAAGATTATTAGTATCATCATTATTATTATTATTGCCTTGTTAATTACTTTGGAATTCGTCAATAAGCTTCGTGACCTCTAATGATGGCAAATGAAGGCACAAAAATATTTTAAGTACAATGAATGGTCGTGTCCTTATTCAAGAGAAAACGTTTAGGAGACTTGTCAGTAGGTCACACACTTGTCACAATCATTTCTTCTTTAAGTCAATCTTGGACAATTAAGATAACATGCATGTTACATATCGTACTTTTACCAAATATCGTTCAGAGAAATATTCCACAATCTATTGAGGGATATTTTCCCCTTCCTATCACCATCGTTGGCGGAAAAAACTCTAAATAGATAAACATGAAATGAATTAGACGTCCTGCGGGTTGTCGCCGTGAGAATGCTTATATGATCTGGATACCTCTGAAGATTCGAAGCGGGGGCTATTAATTATCTCAGGTAAAGATATTGCAGGTAGAGTCTTACTCAATCAGTGAATTCTCACAAATCGACCCTGTAACGGGAAAATGAAAGAAGATATAATTGCTCAACCCTAGTTCTTTTTTTTTTCATTTTTTAGGGCGGTATTTTGCACGAAGGATTACCAACTTTCATACCTCTATATATACCTGGCTAAGTCTACCACTCTACCTACCATTACTTCTTGAATCTATAACTAATGAACTTCATGGAATTATGTACATGTTAAACAGCGACTCCTTGCTTAACGGCAATTGATTTTACGTTCCACGAATTCGGCGCAATTTTCCGTCAGAGATGGAGCCAAGGAGGGGCGAACGGGGGCCATGGTTCAACCAAACCGTGGACCATTGACCATTTTGATCAGAATTATACCTACGAAAATGATCTTTTGTACTATAAAATTAATTTCACATTTTACGGGGAGATATCAATAGACCTGTAACCATGCCTTCTGCTGTGACCATACCAGTTTTTGTGACCATACCAGTCTACACAAACAATTACATTCTTCGCCCATTGCTGAGACTAAGACGACAATAATTAAGTTCACAAAAAATATGAATATTGACGGAAAAACAGAAACACTGTTATTGTGATTAATAAATGACTCTTCCTCAAATTGCCAGTCAGCCCTATCATAATATGATTGACATGCTATGACTGACTTGCTATGACTGACTTGCTATGACTGACTTCTTAGTAATCAAGCACTGCTATTTGAAATTCCTTCCGTCTATAGAAACGTCCATGGAAACAGCTGCAAAGAGGAGGGCGGTATGTTCCTAATTCGATTATACAAACTGATCAACAGTGAGCTGAGTAAAGATGACCACGGAATTCCTTTCCATAAATGTTTTTTTAAAATATAGACCTATGACAATGTTGAAAAAATGTTTCAGCTTCGTTTGACAAATCTCATTAAATTATTACAGACCAGTTCAAATTGGTTCCCATGAAGGGGATATGCAGTCGTCGCTATGATTTTGAAAAATCATCAAAATATTATTATTCTTATTATTCTATATTATTATTCATCTCTTTTATTTCTCACGATATTGTTGAATATCAGTGCGGCATACTTAAGGTGTTCGGCTGCAAAATTAAGCAGTTCAATAACAAAAAATTCACAAAATAAGAAAACACCTTCTATGATTTAGCACACGGTGTATACTAATTCAGTTTGCAGTGACTATGTCAGACCTGCTGGCCTTGGCCCTTTTCAGGATAGTAATGAAGAAGTCCGGCCATTTTTATATATTTCATTTTTTTTCTCTCACCGTAGCGGGGGGGGGGGGGGGGCGGAGCTTTATTTTATTGGGAGTACTTGTTGCCGCACATGTTTAAGTGAGTTGTACACGATAGCAAAATCTTACCAACATAACTTATTTTCTTATAACTGCTGTCATGCTTTTGCGGACTACTAAAAGTGTAGATAATTTCCTGTCACCACACATCCTCGCAAGATCTGAGACCATCTTATCTGATAGCCCAGAACTCGAAGGAGAGTGATAAACTTCTCCTGCTATTTCCTTTTAAACCTAACGTTTTCTTTGTTCCTCAAAAAAAAAAAAAAAAATTAGCGCCTCTCTACATAAAGAAGACTGCCAATAAAATGAATCGTAGCGGGCAGTAATCTCCCAACTCCGCTATGGCCTGCCCTGTCATTGTGCATAAGTTTACACGCACAACCGTTGCATCTTCCCGGCCTACCCGCATCTCACTTTCAGGGAAATCGATTACGCAATGACCTGGTAAAATTCCACAAACATTTGTCCAGGTGACCGATTAGTGATTTGTTCAAAGTCAAGAACTACTATTATCACTGGATTACAAGTTTGCAGCCTTCCTGGATTTGTGTGTCCGTTTTCTCGAATGAAGAAAAGAAAGGAAGATCTCCTTGTTGGTTCAATGTATTTACTGAGGTTGAGCTTCAACCCTCTCTTTCGTAACTGGCTATCTTTTTGTTCATGTTTTCCTTTCTTTGTGTACAGCTTTGAAAGGACATTGAACTTGTTTCAATGGGCGGTTACGTAATGCATTCACTGTTGTATCTCAATGGCTTTGGTTAACTGGCGCCCGTGCATATTAAATGTACATATAACCTTGAACTTTATAAATTCGTACAACAGTTGCTTTTAGTATTGAAGACCCATGTGATGTATTTAAACAATAAATTCCCAAAAAAGAAAACCTAAGGGGTTGACCGACGGTAGAAGAAAAATTAAAATGCCATAAGGGAGAAAGCTTTTTCTCTGTTTTTTTGGTGAGAACAAGCCCTTAAGAATATGCTTTGCTTGAAAGTAATAGATCTTTACACAAACTTTCTTTTTGAAGTGGTGGATTGCATTGTGGGAAATCTGGTGTGACATATCAGTCAAACTGATTTAACATTTTTTCCATTTCTTTATAATTTTGACTGAATTAAAATGAAGTTACTACTCCTACTTTAATATTTGTAGTAAGCCTATTTACTTTGACAATATGTTAGTCTAAATCTGGAATACACAAAATCTGTGTTTTCCCCTTGTGTTCCAAGGTTAACACTTCAATTTCAAACGACTTTTGCATTATCTTGAAATATCAGTATCTAGACCGACAAACATATTAGTGAGATTGAAGTTCTGACAATTAAATCTTCATCACCATACCGTAACCAACAGTCCAACTTTAACCCCCACCATCCCCTCTCTCATCAATCATCCCCGCCCCTTCCAAAATTTACCCCCCCCCCCAAAAAAAAAAGAACCTGCCGTGGTTATACATTCACAATAATGGTAACATTACCACAGGTGGCGTAATTCCTCTCACAGTCAGTGCTTGGCATTGTGTAAAATCCTTTTGTGTTTTACAATGACCGAGAAAGTCTTCAGGAGCCTCAATGACGTCATCGTGTTGGGCCAGGTGTCCGTTGCTCGAGGTTGAAGACATTTTTACATTCAAGGAGAACATTTAGTTGTGACACTTAACATGACTTTTTGTTCTTTTTTCTTCTTCAAATGTGTTACAGATGATGTATTTTCAACAGCCTGAGATTTGTGGTAGAAAATGACCCGTCAATGACACACTTTGTCAGAGAGTATCTTACTACAGTAGAAAAAAAAAAACCGTTATTTTTTTTTTCCTCATGTCAACTCCAAATAGATGATATTCATGCGCATGTATTTTAGGCGTCTCCCTAGCTTTCCAGAAAGAATGTTATTCGGTTGAAGTTCACCAAGGGAGGAGTAAGGATAAATACTGATGACATATGACCTAACAACATTCCATATTTAAGCTAGGGAAAGAACACATACTCGTGAATATTACCTACGGGACGTTAAAGAGGCTCATTGAGTTGTTTTGTGAAATTCACTCAATTTTTCTAAACCGGTCAAGTTTCCTTCACATACTAATGACAAACAGTCAAACTAAAAGGATCCCAAAGTTTTACATACTTTGGAACATTAATGAGTGAGTAACCAACGATTAAATTTAGTTTTTGAAACTTTGTGACCAGACATTTTCACATTAGTACACTCACATGCACACAATCAGAGGAAGTAACGGTCAAAAATTCGAAAAAAATTACAGTTTTCATACAACTATTGAATGTGAAACTTGATAAATTATGCTAATTGTGAGTATTGTCGTGTGTTTGTATACTTCAAAATCACCGCAATCTTTACTGATATCAACCCAATGAGCCCCTCTAACATCTATTAGAAAAATAACCGTTTTTAACTTAATTAGGGGTTCTTTCTGACGACATTTCCCATAGCCAGATCATTTTGTTTCACTAATCTGTTAAGGAGATATACTTAACACGCGATTTGGAGGAGCCAAGTACCAAAGTTACATAAAATGTATGCCACCATCCTTTTAACGTACACTAGTTCTTAGTTTCATATCATTCCATGATATGTTTCTACTAGGTTCAAGTCATCTTACATTTTTTGTTGCTGACTTGGATTATATAATGTACTGTAACATTACTGCGTCGTCAACCGTGTATATAACGATTGTCATGTTTCTTTTGCTTTTCCTCAGCTATCAGACTTGGCTGTCAGGACGAATTTTAAGAGCAGAGAGGGCTTTCATCGCTTAAAAGTGATTCCATAGAGGGTGATGACATGTAATCAATGTCCTGAGTGAAACTGACAGTAAAATAAAAAAGATGGCACACAAAGCTACTTTGATAGAATTCAGCTTTCTGAACGGTATTGGGTAAAAATTCAGAAGTAGCATATGGCCGACCCATTCTTTTATGTTGTTTTTTATACTCTGTTTTATATTTTTCTTTCAGAAATTTTCTTTTTTTTTTCATATTATTTACTATGGGCTACACTGATGTTCCAAAATGCGTTTTCTTTGATGTTTCAATACTTTTTTTACCGTTTAATAAGAAAGGAGTTAACATACTGTTCCCGTGCCGTGGTTTTCCGCTCTTGTAAATAAACTTATTTTAATAAAATATTTGTGTAAATGATTTTACAATGATCAATGAGGTTATGAAGTAACTTCTTGGACTTTTCATATTCTTCTTTCGAATCATTGTTTATGGTTTTTGGGCGTCTGTTCTTAAATAAACACTATTGTACTCATAAGAAGTATTGTCCAAATGGGTTATGAAAATCAAATGTACGGTACAGTTAACAGTTTTACAACACTATATTTTCAGCTTTTTCCCCCTTTGTTAAACACTTAAATAGAGCACAATATTTAAAATATTTATTCACTTTGTACATCAATGTCACATTATAGAACAGGTTTCGTCACCTGCAAACATCAGGAAAATTGATTTCAATTGAGGATTGAGTTCAACTTTCATATTTCTCAGCCAATCATCACATGACATTGAATATTAACACATTTTTTATCTATTGCTTGTTGCATAGTCATGGCCATCTCTTACAAACCAGCCAATTCTCACATGATATCATACATGCTTATGCTTTCTCGAGAGGAACATACCCTAACCATTATAGTATATCTGGATATCACGTGATGCTGTATCATGCAGAAAAGTTTTTCTCGATACATTATTTTAGAATATTATGTGTATTTTGTGAGGACTATATGTGTATTTCTTATTATCATTGGGAATTCAGTGTATGACAGACTCGACACACCGTTTTTTTTTTCTCTCTCTCTCTAGTGAAAGTAACTTGTTCGATTAATTATCGTTTTCGTGGTTTTCCTTCCTGACGTAGAGCCATCTTTTTTTGTCATTTTGTCCCCCTGATACAGACCTGAATTCTTTTACCCGTCATGTGACAGTGTTTCATTGCCTATTGTTCCAGCTCTCACCCCACTCTGCTCATCTCTTTTCATGGTCAAACATTTGCAAGTTTACATTCATTCATTTGAATGAATGGATAAATAAATTAATAAATGAATGAATAAACTTAATCTTAAATTTTAACCAAAAGTTCGGAAGCCACATAATGTTTTCTTCTCTTACTTTTAAATATAGTTGTTGTAAGTGTTCACATGATAAGGTGAAGTAGTTTTTAGTACATTCCATTTCTTTCTCCCATCAGAAATCCAAATCTTCATGGATGAAACCAACTTTAATAAATTGACCTGGCATTGAGGTAAACTTGAGGGATTGTCCAAAAAAACCGAAATATTCCTGAGATAAGAAGAGGCCAATGTATTACATATCAGTTTTCTACAAATAAAACCCATACCGAATTATCAGTGTAACAACACCCCCCCCCCCCCCCACCGACTCCATTCAAGGTGAAAAAAGAGAACTACCGCCAGGAACACCAATGCTAAAAACAAAAGAAAGACAGAAGAAAAAAAAAACACCTCACCTGCTTAAAACACTTCTTCATGAATATTCAATGGAAGTTTACGCACTACTACCCACTGCGAACACTACACACTCTACAGTATAGTATAGTACTTTTGGAAGCTAAGCAGTGACGATAGAACAAATCTTGGGTAATTGCGCGCTGTACCAACCCTAAACATGTCATCTTAGGTGTCACTACGCCTATACATTATGTAAGAAAGTCAACGTGACATAATCGCCTTAGATTCTGTCCAGTGCACTATTATTACTAAGCTAGACAGTGTCTGAAACAATAACGTACAAGCAGGCTGGCATTAAACTACATGTGATATGAAATTTATCTTGGAGTATTGACCAAATTAATCATTAAAAGCGTTGAAAAAATAGTTACAATTTTCATCAAAGTGAATCAAATATTGACAGTTTTCAAGAAAAAAAAAAGTTCTACGATTGCATCATTAATAAATACAGTAGGCCTATAAGTTAAATTTGCATATTTGTGACGTAGAGTGACGGACTTACGTGATATATTTTAATGTGATTCTCTCGTACTTAAAAGAGTATACTGTAGGGTGTTGTAAAATACATCTTACATAACTTATTGCTATTTCTTTCTCCAAATCGAATAGAAGCATACCAACAGGAATGTTGTTGATTGAAGGCCATCAATGTCTACCTGCAGAGTCCAAGTAAACATTGATAACATTCGACCAAACAACAATCCATGTCCAAGCTACGGTACGTAGGTGAGACATAAAACACATTATCTTGCGGGCCACAATATAAGAAAAATTCAAATATTAACGTTTTTAATTCTCGCTACTGGGGCGCTCTCTAACAAAATTTGTCATTGGCAGATCATTTTTATCACAAATCTGGGTATGCCGCTACTCGATTTGGAGAAAGAAAGAGCATAAAAGATAAGAAAGATTTGTTTTAAAACAGCCTATGCTCCTTTAACCTTTATTTCGAGAACAATGGGGAATTTCATGTGCCCTGACTGAGGGTTTAATGTTGGAACCGTGTAATGTCTCCATTAAATTATTGAAATCACTTACCAATGTGAAAGTCAGAAATTAAAGTTATTAAGATTAATATATAAAGGACTAACACAAGAAACATTGGCGCTGTGCATCTTACCACATAAGATGTTTTGGCATTTTCATCAAACATTGCAAAGCCACCTCAAAAACGAAAACAGGGCATTTCAGGGAACACAGTTCCAACGTTTTGCCTTTAACGGTTTCAATCTGACAAGATCTTAATGAAATCAGCTCTTTTATATAGATGCATGCTTCTTGGTCATTAAGGAATCAGAAACCCAATTTTTCTGGAATATTATTGCAGGGGAGGAGTCTTTTCAAGGACAGATAGGAAATATATGTAATGTATAATAAATACATACAATGTATATTAACCAGGAAAGTATATTCGAACCAGGGTGACTGATTTCAGTATAAGATATGGTGGAACAATGAATCAAACATAATTATTTTCTGCTCATCATAAATTTTAACAGCGATTGTCCCACCGTCTACCCTATACTGGTCAATGAGTTATTGACGAAGAGAACTGTACGTGAGATGCATGGGAATACAGTAGACAACTGACTGTATATGTTGTTCGTTCGATACCGTAGTACCTCAGTCGGTTTAATCCATAATGCCAGAGGGGGGGGGGGGGAGGGGTCGAGTAATTTGCACTATGCCACATGCAACTGTACTCAGGTGGGTAAAATAGACATACAGGGTTATTCTATCGATATCATTTTTAAATATTCACAATAAAAATGCTTTTATTTTACAACAAAAAGCTGGTGTAACTCTTGGCAGTATATCTTTACACGACTCCGCGAAAATAGTTTTAGCAGTATTTTTTTACTGACAACCTATTTGTAAATAAAACAGTCCATTGCGGTATTTCCTACTAACAGATGGATTTAATACTTGTGTAAGATATATCTCGGTCACCTTAAAATACAATTGGTCTGTTTTTATATAACTGGATAGCACTGTGACCAAAGCCTATAGCTTTGATAAAGAACAACATACGACCCACGAGCAGGCAACTGAAAGAACTTTTCATAAGAAGCAATACAAATTCCCGCTACAAATTCTATTTTCTTTTATAAATATTGAACTAGAACATCTATGAATGCCGGTGTCTTCTCCTCCACCCCCTCCCATCTCCCCCCCCCCCCCACACTCCTTGCAGAAATTTCTGCATCACTTTATTCCAGTGATTAACTAGCAAGCAATATTTTCAAAGACAGAATCGGCTGTATATGCTGTACCGGGACCTCAATGTGACTCCAACACCGGACACCGTTTACATTAATGACACGCACTGCCGATTTCATGAAGTATCAGAGAGATTATGTTACTACTCACTACAGTTTCTACCAGTTGCTCCTACGAATGGTGTAAAAAAATGTAACGACTGCTAGAAGACCACAAACAACTTGAATTAAATGTTTACCAGACTCACAACGTAAACAATATGGCATATGCAGCCGTTGTGAAAACTCCGAATATATGGTTTAGGGTCGGTAATTGGTCCTACACTCTACCAATCAAACCTTCCAATTGAAACAACATGCCTCATCAACGAAAATGGAATAAGTGGGGACGGGGGGGTCGAAGTTATCATGAAGTAAAAGTCATCTCACCTGTAAGTTGTATTTCTTCCGCACCGTTATTAATGACCTTGTCATTTCTCCTTCTGTTAGCGATGGGGGATATTGACCTCGCCATCATTGCCGCATCTCAGTTGCTCCTTCATCTAAATACAAATTGTTTATTTCTATTAAAATATGTTCACATCATCCTCCAGGTTTCAAGTATATATCTTTCCTTCATCAAAATCATCCTCTCGAGAGCTTGCCACATTATCAGATTTTTTTTCTGAGAAAATTAACTCTCTAACATCGATTTTGAATGATTGCCCAACTCTTGAAAAAAGCCCGCTGTTGTATATCTCATTCTATAAAGCACTTAGCGTCATTTCTAAGAATGTTGTCATGTGAAATAGCACTACTGTAACATTGTGTTGTATCTCCTAGCCAAGAGTGTGGTGAAACATCGACATCGAGTCCATGGAATTCGGTACATTTACAGTAACTCCTGGCAAATGAATCCCCAAACGAAAAAGAAAAAAATAATCTTGAAAGAGAATTACTGCCCTGACCAGGAGCAACGGCTCACTGAAATCAATAGAATCTTTAACAGGGCCCTGTAACGTTCAAGTTAATTCTTCGTCCTTACAGACGCATGACCTTTAATCTGTAAAGGAACAATGAAAGGCAACCACACCACTGATAACAATAGCAAATCAACCAGTTTTAGATGACTGTGGGCCCGGTCACGCCTCGCTCGGTATCTCCTTGCCGTTCACAGACTGCTCACAAACCCAAGGAGTCGCCCAGTCAATGAAGGATTTCCCAGAAAAATCGACCGCTATCTTTAAAGGTCTGTTAGATGGAGGAGGCACAGTTATCGAGTTCATCATTAAAGGTCTTTTATCCCAATAAGAATGGTAACGAAACCATACTATCAACAAGAAATGTATTCTTTGCTTTCTCCTTAGAAATTGTGAATGAATGGGACCCAGATTTTGAAGTAATAGGACATAAAATATTTGTTGGATATACGAAAGCTGGAACTCTCCTTTAAATGAATGTGTGTGTTTTTCTTTCACGGGTTCGGCGACTCATTACGTAACTACAAAACATGGTGTTTGCAACCAAGGTGGTAATACCACACGCAGGCGTAAGAATGTTTTTAACTGAGTGTGCGTATCTATTGGTAGGCTTCATGATTCAAGGTAAAACTTCGTCAACGATTTGTTTAAACTTACGTAAATATATGCCCTGGTAATTGAACGGTCGCTGTCTCTTAATCAGGTAACATCTTGCTACTAGGAAAAAAAGGGGGGGGGGGGTTGAGGGTGGGATCGAGGAAGAGGGGGTAGGGATGGAGGTCTTTGTCTTGTTTTGGTCTTGTTTTTGTTTTGAGTTAATTCCGTTTTCATGAATAACGACAGAAAAGTTGGCCAAAAGTTACTGAACACACACACAAATGTTGTTGACTTTGAAACTGACTTAGCTAGTGAAAGTTACAAGCTTGGCCCTTTTCTGTCCCGGTGAAAGGGAAGAGTAGTAAATAAAACGGTATATGTGCCGGGGAGGGGGATTTGTAGCTTGGGTCGGGCGAATAGCAAGTACTTGCTTTTTTATCATTATTGGATTGTAATATCTTCAAGGGATCATGACAGCCCAAATATTGTAATATTCAAGCCCGGGGTCATCATTTCTCCCCAAATACGGTAGTAGGAACGACTTTAATCTCTTAACGTTTAATCAACGTCGCGTAATTATTCCTGAAGAAGGGGTTGTAATGTTCATGGTGAATACTCAGTGGTAGTGAAAAATCTGTTTATTTGTAACTGCCATAATCAGTCGTGGTGCCTCCATTTATCCCACCAAAACGCTACATTGTAAAAAAGTTGCTTTGTAACAGGTTTTGAACGTCTCAAGGTGATTGCGCTGAAGTAAAAACAGTAACATACATAAGGGTAGTAAACGCAACGTGTAGGAAAACTGTAACAGAATGACGTCACTTTGAACATGTTTGTTAGTGACGTAGTGACTTTAAGTTTGGAACATAACATGTTCAGTCTAGAGCCGTTTTATCAGAGTTCAAATAAAACATTTTTTTTAAACACCTGACCAGTATTGGCGTCAATTCACTATACCTGAGGCGTTTATTGTTCTTACGTAATTTATTGTTGTTATCTCACTTGAAGGTAACCGAACACTTGAAGCGATCAAAATCTTTTGCAGAATAGTATTAAACTTTTCTTGCAGTGTGTATACTTTTACCTAAAAGAGAATAAGTTTCAATGGAATTCTAAACTTAATGATTTGAAGTAAAAACTTCCGTGTTTAATTAGACTGCGGAAAGTGAGAAAAAAAAACTTGTCACACATAGTGTTTGAAAATCCAACACAATCGTTGGCTAAATATATGATTAAGATTCAAGATAGTTCTAAAATTATTACGAAATTTCTACTTCTTGAACGAAAAGCGTATAAAACTGTTCTGAATGACTAGCAGAAGAATCCATAAGATGTCTTAAACTACCCGTTACAAGATATGTGACCAAATTAATATCCCACAGGTAACAACGGTAAAACGCTATTCTCTTTTGTTAGTCCAAGTACATGCACTTCACGTTATCGCCCTAATCAGGTGCCTTGTTGCTGAATTATCGATTTTTTTTTTTTTTTGGAATTCTCGTGGTCAGAGGAGAAACTTTACACAATTGATGCTGATTAAAGGCTTCTTCATGTTAGTGGCGTACCTCTCCGCTTTAATCAACACTAAGCTTGTTAACTGTCTTATCCTGATAGTATACCTAAATCTGAATGTCTCCCTCCTTCCACGCAAGAACTGTTAGAAACTCTGATAAGGTAGGGAAAAAAAGCCTTTCCTGGATTTTTCCACTCGGCAAAGGGGGGACGTAGGACAATTTAGTTTTCATTTGCGAAAGATGAATGAAAAAATCCTTTGTTTTCTGAGAATCACATGACTTTGCTTATGTATGGCTTCATCAGCAACTTACAGGTTTCAATAATGTTAAGAACAGGGAAGTGAGTCACATTCAAATTCATAGATTTTGATAAATCTTAGATTTGACCCCCCTTTTTACTGATTCACACTTTCCGTCATCACAGGTCAGACATGACGCCTGTTTGCTGCTATAGTTGTGTTTTCTTATCTTCACACCTTATGCAAATGAGCTTTGATCAATAACACTGGCTATGCAAACTGGAAAAAGTTATTGGGCAACCGCAGTTTTCAGGTTGATAAACTTCAAACGACTCTTGAGTTAAATCAGGATGCTTAATTAGAAGTGGTTACTAACTCAAAACGCCCCCCCCCCCCCACCCCTCACCCGTATTTTATATTTACATCTCGCAGATTATACAAGATTTATTTGTTGTGTATGTTGTGTGTGGTTTCTTTATTCAAAATCCTTTCGAGATATTGACACGATATATCGAGAGGAATTGTACATATATTTTTGTTTCACAGATTTAAAGCCACCACGGCAACAAAAAAATGTGCGAAAGATGCATATTACTATGTGTGTGCGTAAGCTTGTGCGCTGGTGTAGGCCGGTGTGTGGGTGTGTGTGTGTGCGTTTTTTTTTGGGGGGGGGGTGGGGAGGTGGGCGAATATGGAGCCACTTGTCGGAAATACGAAAATTTGGAGGGGGTGAAGTGCATGAATTACTTGCGATCAAAGCTTGTCAGTTGATTTTTTTTTTTAAATCAGGTAAAACCAGGTCGATCCTCTGATCCTTGACCAGAAAACAAAAGCATGAGGATCATTTACATTGTAAAGAAAGGGTAACTGTGTCGTAAGAGAACATTTAAAAAAGACAAGAGAGAAAAAAAAATAGTGAGAGGCACATTTTGTTCCAGAGGCGTTGTGTAACATGGGAAATGTACAAGAGCTTGTTTACGAATAAGAACAAAGAAAAGAAAAACATAAGAAAATTTCCAAAAGAAAAAAAATGAACACAGAGAAGCATAAGAGGCACAGTGAACAAACACATACATACACGCGCACGCACACGCACACACTCAAACAATCAACTCATCAGTAGTAGCTCATTTATGAGATTTGTGACGTATTCTTTTAAACGACGTACACTAAATATAAAAAGAAAAGTGACAAACAGACACACTTCCCAAGGATGCCAACATCTGAAACAGAATCATTTCAATTTGAGAAACAGGAAAATAAATCCAAAATTTCGAACCGTGCGTTTCAGGAATTCGATCATAAGTTCGTTGAGCAACAACATTTATGTTAACCCATGTTTTACTTCTTAAATTGTTTACAGTTTTGTAAACATTATTATGCATATTTGCATATCCGTATTAATTTCTTCTATCCTTTTTATAAACATGTGCTTTTTATATTAACACTGAGTTGAATAAATTATGTTTTAGACTAGTCCCAACTTTTCAGAGACGTTTTTTTTTTCTTAATTTTGGAATTCTTAATGACCGGAAACAGCGTCCCCACTACAGATTAATATAGGGTTTGGGGTGAGGTACCCGTTTCCTAGAAGTTTGAAATTTAATGGGTCTTCTCCTTACAGGACAAATAGACTAAGGTAAGTGTTTTATGTTTTTATCACAAAAAGGTTTTTTGTCGCAATAAAGGAAAATCTTTATCGGATGGAAAGCATCCTATGAAAAAAAAGAAAAAAGTACTTTACTGCTTAAATTTTGTTTTATTTTTTTTTATTGGTACTCAATGACTTAACAGTTTCTTAAAACGCAGGAACGACGGAAGGGGGGGGGGGGTGGGGGAGGGGAGGCGTTGAAAAGAATGACAATCATTTGGACTCAGTACCGTCGTCCCTAGTATTTTCTTCCTAGATAGAATGACCTCTTCGGAGTTTTAAAAAGTCATGTCTGCTCCCTCGACTTTTATAAGTTTATATAAAAATGAATGTCGCCAATTACTGGATGTTAACTCAACGAGTCCACTCCCTGTCATCCGCCCGATTAGATGAACCCATAAAAAAAAAAAACGAGTACGGGCCAATGCACATTTTTGACAAAGAACACGCATATTGAAGAATTACATAGGCAAGTCAAATAGTATCATTAACACGTGACAGACTATTATAAGCATGTCAGACAATATCATAGACATGTCGAAAACTATTCGACATGCTTCTAATGCACATTTATACAACTTGAACAATAAATATGGATTATGTAATGACAATTAAACTTGAAGACACAACTGCAGAATAATTTACATTCGGTATATTACCCATGCATGATGTTTTACTATATACGTAAACGTAAATCTCTCTCGAACACGAAAGGAAAGAAATTATCACATTCTTGTAGCTGTACCAAAATATTCTCCTCCGCAGAATTCACCACGAAGCAGCCAGTATGGGTACTGTGCCCATGAAGAAAGTGGTTACTAGGGAGTTTTTGGTCATCGATATCTCTTACTGTAAGAACAAAAGTAGAAGCAATGATTTTCTCAAGACTATACTGAAAGGTATAGTTGATGGTTCACACATTTTTCAAATTATCTTGGGGGATCTTTCATGTATCTTTCAAGATACTTAAAGGGAAATAGGGCGTTTGTTTTACAGAAAACATCCATATTTTTAAAACCAATGTTTGTGGATGCAGAATGATAGATTACTCAAAATAAGGAAGGACAGTAGTCTTTTTTTCCAAGAAATAAGTTTCTCACAGATAGAATCTCATTTATTTGATGCTCACCACTAATTTGTTCACCCAAACTTTTCAAAATTCAAATGATGCATCTTCTGTTACTCATCACATGCATAAGTTTTTGAGGAGATGGAGCTTTTGCAGATATTTATCGGTGACACTGAATGGCTTAACAATGATTAAAGCTATTTTCTTTACATGCAATATTAGTATATTCTAAACGCCCTATTTCCCTTTAAAGACGGTCTTTCACTCCCGGGGCTTATCCCATTCCTGGCTGAGTCCGATCGTCGTCATGGCTACGGCCGATTGTCACTATTTATCTCAACTTCAAGAGAGTTTGAGAATTTGATCATTGAATGCCTTTTTATAATTGATACTTTTATCGATCATGTTCTGATAACGCGATATATAAAACTGGCACCGCGGTATACAAAACTGGCACCGCGGTGTGTAAACCTGACAGTTACTGAGATTGTTTGACTGTACAGTGCAAGCGGTAATAGAGAACAACAAATGACTGCACAATGACAGTTATGTTATTTTTTTTTTGTAATTCATTACCTCCAAAGATAAGTAGGTAATCAGATCGTATATCACTGACCGGTGCGTACTTCAAGTTGTTGCAGGTCATTATCAAATTAATATAACAGTCTCTGAAATAAAATTCGGCTATAATGAAGACTGTATCATACAGAGGTCACTCGTGAAAGGTACAACCGTTGCAGGTTCCGCACTGCTTAGAATGGGTGGGGCTTGAAATTGAGGGTGGGGGGCTAAGCATGAGGATTCGCCGACAATTTAGAACATTTGTTTATACCTGGATGTTCTCTTATTTGATTTTGGTGTAACACAGGGTGTGAATTTGAGATTCTTTAGACGGGTTTGGGCCTACCTTTGAGTAGTAGAATGGCGTTGCGGGCGTTTTGAATGGCGTTGTGACGTTGCAGGAGAAGAGCTGACCCTAAAGGCACTTAAGTGCCTTCGACCAGACATTTTTGACACCATGCTTTCAGTACTGAAGCCTTCCATTATATTGACCACTGACGTGAGTCGATATTCTGATACAGACGTTACATGTTGATGATAAAAGGATATATCTGCTAGTAGGTTAAAGCTGGAATATGAGCTGCACTGAATATCGCCTGGTCATATATCTTTGGTCTTCGTCTCAGGAAAAAGAAAGTAGCTGATAAGATCACCTGTCACAAAAGGCTGTAAGCGAACAATGTATTCATCCTCCAGATATTTGAATATGAAGGTTGTCTCAACGTTTTTGTTGGCCCTACAAAATTCAGATTCTCCAATAAAGCATAAAAACTGTCAATCACTGTCACTTGAAATCAAACAGACCAATGGGGATGGATATTCATATTCATGTATGCGTAAGAGGGTCTTAAACATATGCGACTTTCAGGGACAAGATGAGGTAAATTTTCAACTTACTATATTCCAGCTTTAACATCACCTTTATTTTCAAATACCTGAACCATCCTCTGTGTAGTAACCAATCCAAAAACTGAGACCGTTCAGAAGGACGTTATTCTCAACGAAGTCGAACTCTCCCTTGGTGTCAAAGGTCACAAGATGGCTACTTCCGTTGAATAAATTCGAGTAAGCAGTCCTGGCATTATGCCAGGTAACTTCCTCCTCATCTGCGAGGTAGCAGCTTCTGCCATAGAACACCCATCCGACGGGGCAGTCATCCGGGGAGTATTTTGGTTCCGGTGTCGTCATGGCAACAGTCCCACTCGGGTCGTCTGTATCATTTTCACCTTGAACATGTTGGAAATGTAGGATATTTGTTATTGTGACAGAGAAAGGCGGTGTCAGGAGGGGGTAGGCTACATCGAGAGCTTGGGTGAAAAAAAGGTTTTATTCTTCAGATGGTGGTAGTAGGGGGTGTAGGAATACCGGTGGTTCAATTGGCTCTCTCTGGTAGATGGAATTTGTTTTGGTATTTCTCGGGTCTTCAGGACCGAATGAGATTTAACAGCTCTATAAAATAGCTTAATAGCAAAATCAGATAGGTGTCCGGGAGAGGAACAAGGGAAAGGGTGATTAACGTAAATTTGAAAAGTTAGCAATTGTTGGGGCATTTTTCAGGCACGTGATATGAATAAAAAGTTGAGAGCCATAGTGGTCTATTTTAAGAATTAATAAGAACTCATACTCACTCAAATATGAAAGTAATAGTTTAAAACCTTAGAAAATAATACATGTTTGTCTTCACCTGTTCATAACAAACCCTCTCTTTTTGTTATCTGCCAACTGGCCACAAAACAGGACCAACCATATATTTACTTGAAAGACAATAAAACGGCCGTAAATGTGGGCATGGTAGGCTTATGTAAGTCCTGTACAGGCACCCCGATGAGTATTACGCCGCGGTGTGGCTCTAGTAGAGTGGAATTATCTAAAACAAAATCCTCGGAGAAGGTAAAACAAAAGGTTGGGGGGGGGGGGGGAGTTGAGGGAATTGGAATGGGATTGTAATCGTAACAACATTGCCGTCACTCTGAATTAAAAGGGTGAATGGAAAAATATATTCAATTCAAATATAGCATAAAATGTAGCACCATCTTGCATGTAGACCACGCCGGCTGAAATCATTCTTTTTACAAAGGGGAGAAGAGAGCCCTGTGATAAGACTCCCTCCCCCCCCCCCCCCGGGAAGTAAGTCATCAGGTTCATTATATCGGAGGGTCACATTTTTCCTTTCCAGGCTCACAAACTAAGTCCCTTCTTTGTACAAAGAGTCGGAGTAAAGATACTTTTGTATTCACAGGGAGCAAAAGTTAATTTTCGCCCCTCAACCGGCAAGTGTTCCGGTACACCTACGCGTAAGTGTGTTTGTAAACATAATGATTATTCTCAGGTGGGTAAGGTGGGGGGGGGGGGGAATTTATGTCTTACATGACAACCATGAACATTTCACTTGAAATTGCTTCAGACGTTGATAACATTTACGTGGTCAACACTCGTAAATAGATTTAAAGGGACATAAATGTCATAGACCATAAAAAATCCTACTTTCCAAATCGAAATTTTCACGATGGTACCTGTAACCATCTTTCCAAGGAATAAGTTTCCCCGCAGATAAAAATTTAGTTATTTTTCCCTAATTAATTTGACTCTACCCCAAACTTTCCAAAATTGCCGTTATGTATCTTTCGTAACTTATTTCATGCAAAATGTTTTGGGGACCGTAGTTGAAGTTTTTCGCAGATATTTATCGGTGAGACTGAATAATTAAATGGTTTACTAATGATTAGGCTTTATTTCCTTGTGTGAGATGCCGGTGCATTATAAGCCTTTTCAGTCCCTTTATTGTGTTTACAGTGAAGATTATTAATTATAGCTAGCAAACCTGTAAGCTAAATACTTCTTCATATCAATGTAAATGAGTAGCAAGGAACGACGAATTCATGGTAGGGAAAAAGTTAATGACACTCTTCTTATTGGTCAGTCAATCCAATACGTCATACTGGTTACCAGTCGCTTCGCCCCCTTGCAAGTTCGCCCCCAACCAGTTCGTCCCGGTCGTTTCGCCCCTTTCAGGTTCGCTCTAATGTGAAGTCGTTTCACGCCAAGTACCTACCAGTTTGTCCCTCAGACGAACTTGCAAAGGGGCGAAACAACCGGTTACCGTCATGTACTACTACTGTATGCATGAATACTAAAAAGAAAAAACAAGACAAAACGCTTCACTGACCAGCGTCAATATTGACAGTTACTGAATAATATGTAACGAGACACACATTTTCGTTGTTATTGATCTTTGCCTTTTTATATATTTTTTTGTTTTGTCTTTGCTTGTGGAATACGATTACACACTCATATTTTTTGTTGCCGTTTCAATGTAACATAAATGTTGCAATAAAATATAATGCAATTCAACAATCAACTAATTTCGCACGTAAACTTGCAATTACTGGAGCTGAAGCCACAATATAGAAATACATAGAGCAGGCTAGGGGCACGCGATGTGGTTTGCAGTATCTCCCCCACCCTCATAGTTACTTTTGGAAAAACAATATATACATACTTCCAGAAAGTTCCAACCAAAATAAAATAATTTATCCCCGAAATAGCATTTCGTGCAAAAAATTTGGGCATGGTAAACAACTTTTGCACTTTTTTGCACCATAGCACCTTGTTATACATAAAAAGATTGAAATGGTGAAGGAGAGAGCACTCACAGTAAACTACTCTCCTTGCTCGGACCAGCTTTAGGTGGCGCTTTACCACTTTGAGATCTAAGAGTATTTTTGTCAATAGATACCCTTAGTTCAAGATACTGTCTCCTTGCACGTTCGACTTCCTCAAGTTTTAATCGGAGACGCCTGCACTGTAATATGTGACCACCAAGTGACATCACGAAATGGCAACCTCGAATAAAAATTAGGGATTTTAACGTTTTGTATGATGATGGTCATTTTATTAATTTTAGTGATCGCACAAAATTTTACTTTATTTTACCTTATTCTTCTGAAGCACCTACAAGTATTGTGCTTCACACTTAGCTTCCTTTAATTACCGACAACGTACTTGTGTCACTCACAGGCTACCGTCCTTGCGTCTGGATGTGGGCACACAAGTTGTTTTACCGGTATGTTCTTTTATATGTTGTGTATCCAATATCTGGGGGTAAACCACCAGATATCAGAGGACTGCAACAGAGACTTCCTGTAAACGTATAAGCTTAACTTCAGTAATGGTACGGATCAGAAGTTGTCGGAAGAAGGGTGTATGACGTAATACAAAAACCACGTGACCAATGCTCAGTGGGTGGAGATGCCGAGAGGGGTCATGTGACTAGTCTCTTCCTTCTTAGGTATGACAGAATATTAACTACATTGTAAAGTGATAATTTTAGTTGCGTACTTACCCGAAGTTGGACTGTACTCCTGGCGGTTGTCGGTTACCGAAGCATTAGCCGTAACTGAGCTCGAATAATCGCGGTATATTGTCAGCGTGTCGTCGGAGGCCTTATTATTAGTTGGCTTGCTTTGGCAGTAATCAGTATACCGCCTTAGCTCAATATTATCACTCGTAGTAAGGACTCCGCCGATGCTAAAAGTGTGGCATTTGACATAGCGATTGACACTTCCGTAAACCCACCTCCCTTCACCATCGTATGTAATGACACTGACAAGTTTGCATCCGGGATCTTACAGAAAATACATAGAGAAAAGATGAAACTAACATAAAATCGATATGAAATCATCGTAAACTCTACATGACATTGATGACATCTGGATATGAGAGAGATGAAAATTCTATATGGAGCTATAAAATAAACTCGAAGTAACAAACAATCGATATGGAACTAATATAAAGTCGATATGGAACGAACTAAACTATAGAACTAAAATTAACTCAATATCAAACTACCATAAAATGACAGAAACCAATATGAACTCGATGTAAAGCTAAAGCAACACAAAGTCAAACACTCTTAGATTGATAACTCCAGTGAACTAACAACTACCGCAACTCAAATGAAGCCTTTATGGGGGTATACACTGTAAAAATATCTGTAAATTTACAGAGAATAAAAAGAAATAAATATTACAGAAGTTGTCTGGAAACTAATTACCAGAACATTTCTGTATTCCTTTTGAATTTCTTTATTTTATTTTCTGTAATTTACATTTTACAATTTACATTTTTAAGAGTGTAATAATACAGGATTAGTCTTGGTTAGTTATTCCATAGAGCTGTATTCCGTGGTCTTCCGTCATGATGGTCGACCATCATTTCATTAACAGATTTCCCCTTTGCCCCATTTCCCCCTTCAGTAATTACCTGTTTTTAGCTATTTAATATATCTAGAAAGATTCTGGAGTCTTACCTACAGCATCGATTGACCATCTACCAAAGATATGAAACAGAAGAAATCCAAAGATAAGGGTAATCCTCTTTTCTCTCAGGTGAGACATTTCCTTCTTCTGCCAATCTCTCGGTGAAAATATAAGTTATCTGACGATTATTTCGTGAGTGGATAAGTGATACTAATCTACTGATGAATATTTTGTCACATGAAAAGACCAAGAATGAAAGCTTTTTGTGCATATCGATTTTTTTTTTTTTCAACTAGAACGAATTTCTATTTCTATCTTGTATTCATGTAGCTTACAGTGATATTAAAGTAACCATCGATTATTAACAGAACAGTCTATAATATGACTGTCTTCGTTTTTATCTTTACAATTATAAAATATAGTAAAGTACTCTGACTAAACAGTGAAAGGATTCTGTTCATTTATGACGGCAATTTTCATCACATTAAAATAGAAGGAAAGAAGATGTCACATTCAGTCTTTCTTAGTGTAAAGCAAAATTGTCTCTTCTGTAGTAGACTAAAAGGATCATGTTACTCTAATAACTAATACGCATGAAGAACTAATGGCTGAGGTCGACAACAAGAGAAGCATTAGGTGTAAGTTCACTGCTCTAGTGCGATATTGTTATACTCAAAATGCGTGTCTTTTTCTTTTGTTTTTTTTGGGGGGGAGGTGCCACTTGATGACCCGCTGGTCTTTTTTCTTTGATTTCTAAAATAGTGGAAATGAATACTAACTGGGGGATCGTATGAATATGCATTTGATGTCTGGTGTATTTCTGGACGGATGTACCCCCCTGCCCGAAATATTTGACAGGGGAGGAATATCCATGTAATCACCCCACCACCAGCCCCAGCCCCCCCCCCCCCCTCGCTACTAATGTGACAGTCCACAGATGGCTACGTGTACACTGGAAGGAACGTTTTATTATTTCCTTGATCAGACAGTGTTTTTTTTTGTTGTTGTAAGAATAGGTTTCTTGAAACTTTAATCAAACCCCACCGCTGCTGCAGGCCGTGGAAACTTAAACAATTAATTAATTTCTGAACAAAGTATAGTGTCATATCAGTAAATAGCACTAAACGTCTTACATTTTATGTTAGGTCTAGTTATTGTATAACCTGTATGCCAACGGAGTACATACAATCGACGTTCAAGGTAGAACCACGCATCGCAAAATTGATTGTGACTTCCTTCCAATAAAAAAGGCCGTCGATGAGGCGTCTTTTTCTAGAAAAATTCTTAAATTTCTATTTAAACGTAAGGTTTGTTTCCATTGTTGCAGGTCATCATAATTTTTTAAAAGTTGATTGAGGTTCTGAAGATAACACGCAGATAGGAATAAGCTATATTACCACAGAATTAGTCATGATGGGGTTTCACAGTGGCAAAACTTTTTAGGGGTGGGTGACGTTGGGTCTAAGACACCAATGAAAAAGTTCATAGGGTAAAGGTTTTCGTTTTTAGTTCAGTTCCCAAATATTTTCCACGTGCTCCACGAATAAATGAAGAAGGTGGCATAATTCATTTCGATTCTTGTATCATTTCAACCTACTTGATATGTATTATCATTTTCATAGATCTATTTTTCTCATTAATTGAGAAATTGCAGACGTAAGATTCTCCTCCCAAGGCTGGGTTCACTGCAGCTTAGAAAACTGTCGTTTCTGGCCATCCGGGAGTTTGTAAACGACAAAACCTTTCTTTTACGATTAGCGCTACCTATAACGGTGGCGCTTCGAGTATATAGCCCTGTCGGTACTCAGCCCCCTCCCCACACCTCCATTTTTTCGTCCCTGCTATTTCTATTGCTATGTCAATCTACGTTGCAAACGTAATTCATTCACTGTCAAAATAAATAAATCCATCAGTGAATGAATGAATGAATAAATAAATAAATAAATATATGTTAACGATATTTGATAATTTGATTTTGATAAATTTGTGAACATATGGTAGGTGGTGTTGTTGAAGTTTACTGACTGAAACCATGTCAATTTTTGAACACTTTAGCACCAACGTGCATGTGAAGTCACCTAACGGAGGGGACAAATCGCTCCCTTTAGACCCATTTCCCATGCCACTACCACAAAAGTGAATGAAGCCAACCCACCCCCCCCCCCCACACACACACACCCACCCTGATACAAGATTGGTTATACAGCTCCAATAAGTATCCCTGGACTACATCTGATAATCTAAGCAGAAGGGGAATTGGTGGAGTTTTTTTCACGTGATAACAACATCTATTGCCTGATAGACTGCACGCTCACGTACTCTCAAAGGTGCTCCTCAAGTTGAACTTTTATCAGTCACAATTTTGCAAACTGATATCAAACCTTGTGAGATGTCAGAATCGACACTAAATCCATTTTATTGCATAACAATGGTTGAAAAATTGAACTTGGTCAAATAAACAAAAAAAGAAAACCCTCCAAGAAACAAATATCGTCCAATATCTACAATCCGATATCGATTATTTCTGTTACTGTCTAGTGAAACAAAAATCGAAAGGATATAATAATCGAGGCAATGTAAATACAGGTGTCGATTTGTACGTCCAGTTTATTTTTTAGAAGAAATTAAAATCCACAGAATCCTTACAAATCTTCTGCAAGTGTGTCTAGTCGCCATGACAACCACAGGCTTTTGAATTGTCGTTCGCATATATCAATTATTGCAAACGTGTGTAAATTTTGAAGTTTCACTAGGTTTTTTTTTTATTATTGATCTTTATTCTGATGGAGTTATTCCTCACACAATCATGGAACCAATTGTAAAGATCGTTAAAGACGAGCTGAAATATGATGGTTTCCGTTGTATATTGCCAATCTTTAATCAAACCAATGTTAGCACCTTAGAAGCCCTTTTCATTTCATTGGAAATTTGAGGAGATAATTAGTCGGCATGAAGTAGAGCCGCCTTCAACAGGTCAGAAATACATTAATCACTAGTTCACGCTTAAACGGAGATTCACCCCCTCATGTTCGACTTAGTTTATATTTGAAATATTACGACAAAAAAAAAAGAGTTATTTCAGAGATGAGTTAAATGTTACAATGTGAAACCTGAGTCTGGAGTGAACTCAAAAAAGAATCGGAGTTGATCAATCAATCAATCGATATTCAATCGATATTGCTATCTTTAAGAAATTGTACATATATGTAGACTATGACTCCATTGGATCATACATACTGTCGGTTGATACATCATCTCTCTGTGCCTACAAATCAAATTTCTTGTGTTTGATCACTTTCTTTTTTGCATGACTGATCACTTTCTTTTTTTCATGACTGATAACTTTCTTTTTTTTTAATGAATGATCAAGTTACTTTCTTTTTTTAACGACTGGTCAAGTCACTTCCTTTTCTAGTAACTGGTGTCCGGTTTTCAGACAGGTCACTTTCTTTTTTTTTTTAATCATTCGTCACTTTCTTTTATGTCTAATCACTTTTTTGTTATGAATGGCACTTTCTTTTTGTAATGACTGATCACTCTTTAAGTGACTGGTCACTTTCTTTAACGATCAGTCACTTTCTTTTTTTGTCTGGTCACATCTTTTTCAATGACCGGTCACTAACTTTTTTTTTCATCTTTGGGGAACTTTCTTCAAACACAAAATCTTTCAACCAAAGATCATAACAAACGACCACACATGTGACTAGTAATTGAGATATTTCTTGTATTTGTTTCTCAACGTCTGTCAACTCGACAGATCAAATTAATCAGTTCTAGCATTTAAACTGCGTCAGTTGTATGGCATGATCAGTCCAGTGTACTCCGGTAAAAAGATTCAAACTATTAGTTGAGTTACACCCTAGGTCGATCAATTTTTATATTGTTTCTGTTATCTCACACATACCTTCATCACCAACTGCGTTGTAACCAATCAAAAATTTGTCCCCATTAATTGTTGTTCAGAACGCAGCACTGTTATCATTAGGTCAGGGGTAAACAGGAAAAATAGATCATGTAAAATCGTAGGTCAAAAAAGTTGTGGGATGGGGTGTAAGTATTCAGTTTAAAATGGGTGGTTCCTTTGCTAACTCCTGAGAGGCTTCACTTAATGTGAATTTGCTTAATCTATTGATTTTACACAATTATCAAACAACTAAATTCACTTCTCCCCTGATACACTATTGATTGAAGAGCACATTGGTGGTGGTAGAAGTGTTGTAAACCAATGATACCAACCAGCCCCGCGCCATCTCCCTCAATTCACCCCAAAAGTTTATCAAAGTGTCGGTTACACTCAGAAGAAACAAGGTTCGATTCAAATCCGACGATTTGCTGCGTTTCAGATTAAATCGTCTTCAATCATAGACAAAAGGAACCGGCTAAAACTCGGAGATTCTATAAGATCGTTTGTGACGAAAACTAAAATAGAATGCCAACCAATCATTGCGTGACGTCATCTAAAGAGAACTTTTATCGAGTGGTGAGAAAATTTCTGAATAATTTTGGAGTAAAGCTCTTCGAATTGTCGTAAATTAAATAAGATCACATTGGGTCCATCTTTAGGAAGACTGCTAGAATCAGATATTGGTGTAGGATGACCTACTTCAACAAAAAAAAACACTAATAGTACACTGGTCTGATATATTTCAAAATATTAGATCCGATAAATTGTTGTGGTGTGACGTGCCCTTTAGTCTTCTAGCTGGTTTCAATCATATCAATTGCTTCAACCATGGTGTCAGTTTGGGTTATGTTTATCTTAAACATTCTTCAACTTCTTTGAACAAAACCCTGCCTCATAACCTTGTAAACTGTGTAACAAAAAGCACCCAAAAGAAACCAAATCCATTGTCTTTTCACTTTCATAAACTTTCTTTTTATGAACACATGTACACTTGGTTTACAAATTCAAGGTGATCTTTGGAAGAAACTACAGGTTATCATGAAAGATCGAACATAATTGAACTTTGTTGTATAAAGTAACGAGATTTTACATGAAAGCATATAAAGCTAACATCACTCTGTTTAGGCAGGAATACATGGGAGAGTAGATAACTTGAAATAAAAGCATAAATGGAAAATAAACATCAAATGTGTCGAAGAAGATGGTGGAAGTTCTAAGAAAAGAAAACAAGGTTGGCAACATCACATCAACCGCACCATCTCATGTGGAGTGAACGGCAGCCACCCTACGCAGGATGCACCGTCTGACAAAGGTTGCACCATCCTATCAATCTTTGACAACCAACACAGGGTGCACCAATGGAGCATTCAAACATTACTGCAGGTTCGCTATCACCAGCAGGGTACTATTTCCTGAGTTTTCGTTACACTCTGAAAGGGCTCGCTGACAGGTCAGGAGCTACCAGAAGGAAATCAAATTGAGGTGACTTGTTCCCCTGTTTGAAATGTGTGACAAATGTGGATGAAAGAGATTTCAACGATCTTCAAATCTCCTGGACAACTCATTAGCTGCATAACTCAACTGATACTAATGTACAACTTAATACTATTAATCTGCGGTTGATTGTCTCTTTCCTACACTATAGTGTGATGTCACTTACTGAGTGTAAACTGAAAGCAAAGCCTCAAGTTATGGATCAACTCAGAGAGATATCAAATTAAAGACCATTTACCTTACAAAAGAGTGTTACACAATAACCTTCTCTGTGGTCTAGTTTCAATAGCCTTCAAAGCTACAGTATCCACACGAAGGACTTGTGTGACTTAAGCATACCGTAGCATTCAAAATATTAATGCAAATCAATCTGATTAGTTTCAAAAAGGTAGCTTGGGAAAGGTCATGTGTGACTCATCCACACTGTCACATCACACATCATCCTCAATAGCCATGGTAGTACGATTCACAAAGGTACATATCAAGGTCTTGTGTGACTCATAGATACTGTTACTTCACCAAACCATGAATGTAAAGCTATGGTTATACGATTAAAGGTCTTGGGTGACTCATACATACTGTCACATCACAAACCATCCTCAATAGCCATGGTAGTATGATTCACAGAGGTTCATATTAAGGTCATGTGTAACTCATCCACACTGTCACATCACACACCATCCTCAATAGCCATGGTAGTATGATTCACAAAGGTTAATATCAAGGTCTTGTGTGACTCATACATACTGTCACATCACACACCACCTATGGTTATACGATTTAAGGTCTTGGGTGACTCATACATACGATCACGAAACCAACATGTGAAATTGTGAATATACAATCGCTTATCAAAAGTCACAAAATTAATACTATTAAGTTCATGAGTGGCTCATACTCTACTTACTGACATCAATACCACATTGTCTTTGCAATGTATACAAAGCTAACTCAGTGTCAAGGTCAGAGGTGTCTTATCCATACTGACACACCATCATCAACGGTATTTTGCTACATCAATATCTATGATGCAGGACAAATAGAATCTTCAGGTTATATTATCCAACTGTTATTCTTTTTTAAGTAAATCATGTTACCCTTGCACATACAAGGTAACACTCTATGATGATGAAGACCATGTAGCTAATTGTGACTATAACTTCTCTGGCACAAACTGTGTCATTCAAGCAGATCACAGATTGATAATGATAAAGCATCTCAGGAAATCAAATCCACATTCACTACCACATCACATACTTCTTCATCCCACCCAAAACTGAATGGGCAATGATGTATCACACATTAAGGTAAAATCAGTTCTTTCAGCCAAAGGAACTTAAAAATATTCATAACGTTGCTGTCTTAAATTTTTTTCAAACTGTCAAACTGGTAAGGAATATTCAAAGATACGACATGTTCTCTTGTCGTCTTCGTCAGTAAATCCCTGAGAGAATACACCAGGTTTAGATGTGAATATTAATGAACGGCAACTGTAAAAGGAATGACATATCAGACTTCTCGCTGTCTTTTCAACAAATGCCACTAAAATATAAAATCCTTGAAAACTGCCAAATGATAGGTAAATTGAAGAAAATTTCTTACACAAATAAGCACAATGTTTACAGTGTGCATTTTGCTTTGCAGAGATGACATCCCACTCAACAGAAATGATATCCAACTTAGATGAAATGATACCCCATTCAGAGAACTGATATCATGCTCAGGTGAAAAAATATCCTACTAAGGAGAAATAATATCCTTCTAAGGAGAAATAATATCCTGCTCAGGGAAATAATATCCTCCTACAAAGAAATATCTTGCTCAGGAGAAATTAATACCCTCCTCAGGAGAGAAAATACCCTACTTAGGAGAAACGATATTCCTGATGGGGAGAAACATCTTGCTCAGGTAGAAATAATACCCTACTTAGGAGAAACGATATTCCTGCTGGGGAGAAATACCTTGCTCAGGAGAAATAATATCCTGCTCAGTAGAAATGATACTCCTGCTCAAGACAAATGTCATCCTGCTCACCAGACGTGATATCCCTCTCAGACACATAACAATGAAAAAAACATGAGGAAAACATGGAACGTTATTCACAGCTGGTGTAAACTCCCCTTTGGATAGAAACACAGATTTCAAGAAATCTGCTTTAATGATCACTATCAAACATAAAAGGGCCTGTTATTCATAGCTGGTGAGAATATCCTCCAGATAAAAACACAGAAATCAAGAAATCTGCTTTGATGGTCACTATCAAACGTAAGAGGGGTTTCCAGACAACAGCCTGCTAAGGAACAATGAGCTGGTGATAGATCTTACAAGACCATGCTACATCTAGGCATATCGACATAGGCCTTCCCAGCATCATCAAAATATTACGTTTAGACTCACAGCCAGCTGACATAGGATTTCCTAGCGTAATCGTTTTACATCTAGGCATGTTGCCAGCTAATGTAGGCCTGCCTAGAGTGACCATGCTACATCTAGGCATGTTGCCAGATGATGTAGGCCTTCTTAGGGTGACCATGCTACATCTAGGCATGTTGCCAGATGATGTAGGCCTTCTTAGGGTGACCATGCTACATCTAGGCACCTTGCCAGATGATGCAGGCCTTCCTAGGGTGACCATGCTACATCTAGACTCAACTCCAGCTGACATTAATTCTCTGAACAGCCAACATCTAACTCCTCCTTACTGTCTTTATCCCTGATTATCCTACTAATGTCCTTATAGGATCTGTCATATGTTTTCCGGTAACCAACTAACTGGTAGCTTTCAAGCATCATTAAGATCATACCTTTCATTTCTTATAAACTAATTTGTGACAAGTCTCATCATAATTCATCTCACTTTATGCATCAGCAGGTTTATCCTCATCACCAGCTGATGTATCTTCCTCAGCCCCCTTCTCTGGTTCACCTGGTTCAGTTGGAGGAGCACCACCTTCAGTTGGAGGCGCATCACCTTCTGCAGGAGTAACATCATTTTCAGCAGGTGGGGCATCAGCGTCTGCAAGAGGTGCATCACCCTCTGTAGGAGGGGCATCGCCTTCTGTAGCAGGGGCATCAGATTCAGGGGGAGGAACATCTTCAGTGGGTTTGACATCATTTGCGGGTGCAGCTTCTCCAGCAGTGTCTTGTTCTGATTCCTCAGCAGCAGGAGGGGCATCACCATCTGTAGCTGCTGGGGCATCATCCTCAGTGGCAGGAGGGGCATCACCATCTGTAGCTGGAGGGGCATCACCCTCAGTTGCAGGTGTTTCTTCTGCTGACGGAGCAGTCGTTTCCTGTTCGGGTTCAGCTTCAGCGACCTCCTCTGAAGTTTCTTCTGTTGCTTTCATCTGCAGAGTTAAAATATAATAAATTGGAAGATGAAGAATCCAATCAGCCAAAGATGATGTTAAACTGATCAAGCACTGATGATAAATCTAGTATCAACCAATGAAAATGATAAAATCTACAATATCAACCAATGATGATGATAGATCTATCAACCAATGATTATGATGATAATGATGATGATGATGACAAATCTAGTATCACCCAATGAAAATGATAAACATAGATCTATCAACCAATGATTATGATGATAATGATGATGATGACAAATCTACTATCAACCAAAGAAAATTATGGAATCTACAATATCAACCAAAGATGATGATTGATCTATCAACCAATGATTATGATGATAATGATGATGATGATGACAAACCTAGTATCAACCAATGAAAATGATAAACATATTAACCACTGATGATAAATCTACTATCAAGCAATGAAACTGATAAAATCTACAATATCAACCAATGATGATGATAGATCTATCAACCAATGATTATGATGATAATGATGATGACAAATCTAGTATCAATCAACCACTGATGATTAACCTAGTATTAACAGATGAAAATGATGGAATCTACAATATCGACCAATGATGATGATAGATCTATCAACCAATGATTATGATGATGATGATGACAAATCTAGAATCAATCAACCACTGATGATTAACCTAGTATTAACTGATGAAAATGATAAAATCTACAATATCAACCAATGATGATGATAGATCTATCAACCAATGATTATGATGATAATGATGATGACAAATCTAGTATCAATCAACCACTGATGATTAACCTAGTATTAACAGATGAAAATGATGGAATCTACAATAACGACCAATGATGATGATAGATCTATCAACCAATAGGCCTAATTATGATGATTATGCTAGTAATGACAAATGTAGTATCGACCAATGAAAAAGATAAATCTATCAACCACTGATGATAAATCTATAATCAAAGAATGACAAGGATGAATCTACCACCCAATCATGATGATTACGATGAATCTAGTATCAGCCAACAGAAAGGATACATCTATCAACTACTGACGATGATAAATTTACCAACCAATGAAAATGAATCTATCAAAAAGGAAAACGATGAATTTATCAACCAATAACAACGAAATATCTATCAACAGTTTAGCCAATGAGTTCTCAACAACTGAGAAAGGCCCTACCAGCAGTTACTTCACCAGAAGTGTTAGTGGCATTGCTAGATAAACAACAGCTTTCAAATTTTGAACATACGTGTAACTAAATGGCCGTATGATCCTTAGCTCTTTCTTCTTGATCTTGAAACAACTTTGAGGAGCAGAAATCACTTGAGTCACACCTACATGATCCTCTTCCATACATACATGTAATCTTCAGTTTATGATAAATGCTCTTAAATTTCCCCTTTTTTTTGTAGTACTATGTAAAAGAGGAATGTCAATCAATCTCAGCCAACTTACAATATACAGGGCTGGAATTAACCGACGGCCACGTTCACAGCCACGATGGCCGTCGTGCCCAAATCCCTTGGCCGTCATGCCCTCCCAGGCTGGATGTACAATATTCTGGGAATACAATATCAGGGAATAAATTTTCCCACTTAGAAATAATTTCATCCTGACAAAAAATTCTGCCGCGTGCTACATCACAATTATCGGAAATGCGACATTGTCTAGTGTCGGTCCCGACTGGAGGCTGTCACGTTAACACGTTTAAGGGCTTCCTTAAATACGCAACTCACACAATATTGTCAATGGCATTAAATGCAACTTTACCTAACCGGTACAAAAGTGATCCACCTACCGTACGCTTTGCAGGGACCACGTGTGCAGTGAAAATGATTTCAATATGTACAGCCCTATATGTGGCGTGAGATGTCTCATATCATTTTGTTTGGGAGGATTATGAATCAGGCTCCGACAAATCGATCGCCTGTCCGATTGCCCGAGGCAACCAAATTTTAATCGGGCTACGAAGTTTCGTGAAGCCCTGAAGCATACCAGAAATTCAGGTAACGAATCCAGAGTATTTGTAGTATTTGTGAGGGGAGGGTAGGGGTGGAACAGGGCTCTAGTCAAAGCCAGACCATCGTTGTCAATGTGACTGTTTCGTGAATCGAATGTTTATAATGGGAAGTTAGAGGTATTTGTGTGGCATTTTCATGAAGAAAGGGGTGGTGGTTAAAATGGGTAGTAAAGGAAAATCACCATGTGAAGGGGCCCAGGGGTGGTGGTTGATAGTAACACATATGATCGTTTTTAACCTTGAGAACAGGCAGGGAGTGGGGTTTAGAGCGGATGGGGGATACCATACTGTGAGGACTTCAACTATCCCCGTATGTGCAAAGAAAATAATGATTTAGGTTATTTTCAACTACTCCGTTTGAGTCAGGAGTTTGTGTTGGGTAATCGTAAGTTTTATGTGGTAAAATACTTTCCAAATATTTCATAAATGTACAAAATTCTGTAACAATAACCCACCCTGTTTTATTATGAAGCATTTGCGGCATACAAATATATTAGAAAACAACTTGAAGAGTTTTCAACACTTAGGATAGAAAAATGTTTAAAAATCTGTTGTGCTAAAGTGTGTAGGCTGGGCTCTTAGTGTGTACGTATTTGTTAGGCAACAGGGAAAGTCCCAAACAATCATGTAGAAAAGCATTAGGGCCTATATAAGCACCGTTCCACTGACAGTTTATGAATATATTGCCGATTACTAACTTAAGGTCTTTAACACATGCCAGGAAACTTGAAAGCAGCTTCCTTCGTTTATCTGCTTAACCACAAATTCTGCGCTAATGTAGAATCAAGAAATGCGTCTATACTGTAGCCTGACTATGTGCATGAACGTTAGGCCTACACTACATGAAACCAGTGGCAGTCGCATGCAAAAGTTAGCCTAGGTCAAACATCTCCTAAGTTTTGTGGGCCTCGCTTGTTGGTGGATAATCTGAATTGGTAGAACAGTAGGCCTACTATCAGACTCTTCTCAAACAAATCACGCACACATTATTTAGCTTACACGTGTAAATTCATGCAACTTGATGCAGTATTATTGCAATAGTAATGAAATTGTGAAAAGTAAATAACTTATTGCACAGTTACGGCAATCCCTAAGCTATGGTAACCTATGCCGCTATATATATGTACGTGTGATTCGATAGAGTATACGTCGTATGTCAAACAATTACACGCCTTTCTGCAGTACTACTGCTAGTTACGGTAGCAAGCTATGTCTAAGTGTGTCACGCGCCAGTATGTCCGGCCGCGCCGGCCGGGGTACGTACGGGTTCTATGTTGTGTACATAACCTATGCCGCTATATATATGTACGTGTGATTCGATAGAGTATACGTCGTATGTCAAACAATTACACGCCTTTCTGCAGTACTACTGCTAGTTACGGTAGCAAGCTATGTCTAAGTGTGTCACGCGCCAGTATGTCCGGCCGCGCCGGCCGGGGTACGTACGGGTTCTATGTTGTGTACATAACCTATGCCGCTATATATATGTACGTGTGATTCGATAGAGTATACGTCGTATGTCAAACAATTACACGCCTTTCTGCAGTACTACTGCTAGTTACGGTAGCAAGCTATGTCTAAGTGTGTCACGCGCGCCAGTATGTCCGGCCGCGCCGGCCGGGGTACGTACGGGTTCTATGTTGTGTACGTAAAAAACACGGAAGTGTCCACTGTCAATGAATATTTATTATATAATTATGAAACGTCACGAATTTGGGAAAAACGTGACAAATTTCGGAAAGACGTTACCATTTTGGTTGTTTCGTCGTACATTTAAACAAATCACAGTGAATTTGTTCTTTGGATGGGTTGGACCAGGGAGGTAACAGATGACGCACTATGAACAGAATCACAACTCACGCAACGGGCCGCTGCTTTTGGTCGGTGTCCTGTACCGTGCATGCCTGTCAATGTTCGATCACTTGTCAGATGGCTACTTCATCGTTCACAGTTACAAATACATAAGAGTATCATCCGTCGGGAGATAGAGTTGAAACCCCAGATAGAGTTGAAACCCCTGATTTTTTCAACTGAAGACTGTAACCCCAGATACAGTTGAAACCCCCGTTTTTTCAACTGACGACTGTCTTGCAAAGGGGTAGTTTTGTAATAAACACCGTACTTCAAATTTACAAGTCATGCAGTCCTTTCCACTAGCTGAAACCTAACAGACGGTTTACTAACAGATGAGTCAGACTCAGAGCTGCTCAGTGAACATTAGCAAACGGTTGCCTCTAGTGGAACTTGGAGGTAGAAGCATGTAGTATATCAACATGAAATTTAGATGGATCCAGGAAAAACATCTAGAATCTCAATCAAGTCTCAACAGTAATCGATAGGAATTTGGAAAAAAAAGATTAACAAATGAAATATCTCTAATCAATCATGATTGCTTATGTTAGTTGCTAAGAGTTGATGAAACGGAATAAATTTTTAAGGTATAATTTAAGGCTTGTGCTTTTTATTTGCAGTCATTGAGGTGTGTGGACTGAACTCAACTTGCTTGTTTTTGTACAGTAGATACAATGCATTTATCTTACAAGTCACTCTGTCATTACCACAGAGAGGAGGCCCATTTTTACAAGTAATACAGCTGTACAGTCTGAGTGGTCTGAAACCTATTGCTTTCCTATCACATGATGTATTGAACAAGGTCCATAGACCATTTAACTGTTACCAATTGATTTTCACTTTGGCCTCGGTGCCCTGCCATATGGAAACATTTGGCCTTGGTGCCCTACCTGATGGCCTTGGTGCCCTCCAAAATTCATGAATGACCAAGGCCAAATGGCATGCCCTCCTTCAAACTTAATTCCAGCCCTGAATATATGAAGAATCTAGTTGAATCTTACCTACCTGAAAGAGAAACCTCATGATGCTGACTGCATCATTGCCAACTATTACTGGATGCTATTGGAATCCTGAAATGTTACTGACCGCAATTACTGAACTCTACCATTCACAGAAGACGTCTTTCTGTTCATTACTGTACCTTTAACTATGTTATATGTTTGGATTATTCCTTTGTACAGTTTTATACTTTATTTGACCTTATTACATATTTAACATTTTGACCTCTTTTCATGACTTTATTATCATATTTACCTCTTTCCTGGCCTTAAATCCTTTGAATTCCTTCTGTATTTTTAAGGCTGCTTGTTCTACCTCCGGGTCTGTCAGATCTATGTCTATTTCTTCATTTGGCTTCTCTTTGTCATCTTTATTATCGTCTTCTGCTATCCCACCATCTTCATCTTTCTTTTCATCACTGTCTGCTGTTTTCTCTGCTGGTTCTCCTCCATCTCCCTGTTCTTCTTTGGGGTCTTCTGTCACCTCCCCAGATTCCTCCTTGGAGGCATCAACTTCACCACCTGACTCTTCCTTTTGATCCTCTGCAGGATTGTGGTTCCCCACTTTCATTTTCTTCATGTTGGGCTTTCTGCTTAAAAAGTCAAAAGAGAAGATAAATGTAAATGAGCGTTAAGCTAAGTAGGTCACAATGAACATAGTCAATATGTTGGTTATAGAAGGCTTTGGTGGCTCTGGCAGTTTTGGAGTCCAGTAGTCGTGGTCAAAACAGTCGTGACCAAAACAGTCGTGACTACGAAGGTGCTCAAGAATCCTACTTGCTTTTGGTTTCAGTGACAACAAAACTGCTGAGTATAGACAATGTAGGGTCCGAGTCTTTGTGAGTTAGAATAGTGTTTCTAACTCACAATCTAAGTTGCCTGACAAAGGCTTGGTATATAGTTGGGAAACAAGAAATATCAAAAAAGCTAGGCTACTAAGATTGTAAAAATCATAATTCATTCAACTTGCAAGAAAAGTAAGGTTGAGTAATCCAATGAAACCTATTACACTGAGTGTTCATGAATTACTCTACTGTGGGTTTTGTATAAACTCATAGTAGAGTTTTTTATTTTTATTTTATTTTTTATTGGCCTCTAAATTCAGTTCATTCAAGCATAGATGACATTTGATGCAATCAAGATATGAAGAGTATTTCACACCTTTTTGCTATGCTACCTTATATGGAACTGATTGAACCTTTAAGGAGAAGGAACACAATTATTTTTAGATCATCTTTCAGTTTCCACAGACTCTGCATTTTGAAGTAAAAGAGAAAAAAATTCAAATTACATTATTTTTTTATCCAGCAACCAAATAGAGAAAATACCAAGATGATAATAAAGACAATACTATAGCTATAAGTAGCCTTGTGAAATGCTGTTCTTTCACTATCTAGAAAGTACTGCCAACTCACCACAGGCATATGAAATAAAAAGTTAAATGTGTTGCAAGGTGGCAAATAAGGAAACACCGGGTCAGGGAGCGAAGGTCGCAAACATCAAAGATTAAATGGTTACAGGAATTAGCATATAATAAAAGATTAGTGCATCAAGAAATTAAATCAGAATGTAGGATAAGAATCATTCACGAAACTACAGCCATGCAGAAATAATGCATGAACAATAGAAACAAAAAAGAGGTTGAAGGAAGAGAGAATGTCATCAATTGTACAAAGTTAAAAAAATATTAGGTCTACATGATCAACAAACGAAACATGAAAAAATCAAATTTGATTGAACAGAAAACAAAATTACATCTTCACCGACTGTCATATTTAGTAGGGATTCCATAACAGTTCTGTACTGCACTGTACATACTGTACATTAAAAGAAATGTAATATAATGAAGCAGAAATGGGTGTATCAATCCACTCCCCTCATTGGAGTCCTGAAACTTAATGTTGCTAAAGAAAAAAGAAAAAAGAAATAAAAGAAACAAAACAAAGAAACCCATAATGGAATTGCTGACAGTTTTACAGTTGGATGCACTCAGTAATTAGATTGCTGCTAGTGGAGTAACACCAATCTCAAACTTTAGGTGGAAAAATGAAACCATAGTTACAAGAAAAGGTTCTTAGCTAACAATTCATCTCTCGGAACTCCAAAGAAATGTAAAGAATAGATTCTCCTGAGGTAAACAGGAACAAACTACATCCAGACATGCAGAGAGGACCAAATCGGGCTACAGAGAAAACTGGTTTCAACTTAAAAAATACGTACTGAAGTAACCATGACAAACTGGGTAATGCCACTAGGATACCACCAAGAGACAGCGCTAGAAGGTACGGTAGAACAAACCTGCAACAGTTTGAACTATATCATGCAACAAAAGACCAAATACACTAAGACATGCTCATCTCCAGAAGATGCACACCGTAATAGGAACCAACAGACAGACCGTAAATTCACCTTACGTTTCTTTCTCATCAATCCCTTGAAACCAGCTTGGATTTGAACGGCAGCTTTCTGAACCTCTGGGTCATTCAGATCAATGTCAACCTCTTCATCTTCACCTTTGACCCCTGGACCCAATTTATTGGTACCAGAAGAATTATTTTCACCTATCTCTCCAGCTGAAGGAGCTGTCCCCTTGGCTAATTCTCCCTGCTCATTAGGCTCCAGTTTGCCTTTTTTTACGGTATGGTTAGGATTCCTGTCACCAGGTTTGAACCTTCTATTTTTAAATCCTGCCTGGATTTTTAGTGCTGCATTTTCAACTTCCGGGTCATTTAAGTCAATATCAATTACCTCCTGGATAGGTACTGGATTCTTGCTATCTACAACATATGTTTTATTACTTGAGATTTCTTTACTTGCAGCAGATATATCGTCACTTGACTGCTTTGGTGTTTTCTTTTTAAACTTTCCCTTAAAGCTACTCTGAATTTTCTTGGCAGCTTTCTCAACCTCTGGATCGTTTAAATCTATGTCAATCTCATCTTCTTTGTGACTATTCTCTGTTTTTATATTTTCATTTTGATTGGCCTGGACCTCATTCTTCTCTGCTCCTGCATTTTTCTTTTTAAACTTCCCTTTAAAACTACTCTGAATTTTCTTTGCAGCTCTCTCAACCTCTGGATCATTTAAATCTATGTCTATCTCTTCTTCCTCTTCTTTGTGACCCTTCCCCTCTTTCAGCAAAATATTTTGATCGGCTTGTGACTCTTTCTCTACTTGTTTCACATTTTTCTTTTTAAACTTTCCCTTGAAGCTATTTTGAATTTTCTTAGCAGCTTTCTCAACCTCTGGATCATTTAAATCGATGTCGATCTCTTCGACACTACCAGACATATTTGATTTCCCTTTACCTTCCGTCTTTACATCAACAGTTGTTTTGACAGGATGGTTCTTTTTGAATCTTCCCTTAAAGCTGCTCTGAATTTTCAAAGCTGCTTTCTCTACCTCTGGGTCCTTCAGATCAATGTCGATTACCTCATCTTTTGCTTTGTTGTCAGAGTTCTGACCACCAGAATAAGAATTCATATTATTTTTGTTCTGTTGGTCATTATTTCCATTGGCTATATCAGATGATACCCCCTTTGCTTTTGTTCTTTCATACCTTCTTTGGTTGTAGTCTCTCATCACTATCCTGTCATTACCTCTCCCAACTTTGACCTGATTTCTCCCACCTTTGACCTGATTTCTCCCATCGTTGACCTCGTTGCCCCCACCTTTCTCTGGCAAATGACCATCATTTCTGTCATGGATAAGGGTTGTTGCTTGCTTAGGTATGTGTTTACCGACACCCTCTTCATGGGAGGAAACACCTTGTTGATCGTAGGCCTGAGAAGTTAACGACCTACTCCTACTAGCCTGAGAGGTGAGCACTTTTCCAGGGACAATGTTCACAGATTTGCTGAAAATTCTCTTTTCCCTTTGAGCATTTTGGTCTTTTATTTGACTGGATTCTTCAGCTGTATTGTAGTGATCAGCTGCAATGTCCAATTTCATGAAGGCGACGCCACTCCCCTCAGCTTTGTCATCAGTTTTGTTATTCTTCGTCATCCTAGTTCCACCTGCCCCCTCACACTCTGATCCCCATGTGGCAGACCCTAATTTGTCTTGCATTTTCTTTCTTGGTTCTATAATGACTTGTTTTCCACTTCCTTTATTCCTTCTTTTAAAACCTTTTTGTATTTTGAGGGCAGCATCTCTGACCTCTGGGTCACTGAGGTCAATATCGATGACCTCTTCTTTTTCGCTTCCATTTGAGTGTTTTATGTTTGGCTGAAATATAAAACAGGGGTGTAAAGAATGTAGCATTGTTGTCATTAATTTCACAAAACATGTTAAACAATATTGTAACTCAAAGTACATGTTTCATGAGCACAAATTTCTCCTTCAATCAGCCCAACCAACCACCCATCCACAAACTCACCCATCAACTCACCAACTCATCTAAGGATAACAGCAAGATACACTAATGTAAAAACAGCTGCTTGAAATATGAAGTAAAAAGAATCAGAAAAAGCTATATTTAAAAGATCGAATACACCGTCTCCTTGAAGGTGAATTACAACAACCAATTCTATCAGTGATGGACAGAGTGGATTGACTTGCACCTTGATTTCACTCTTGTTGCTATTGATGAAGAAAAAATACATCTCACATCCTTTTTGCGGCTGACCTAAAACTAAGACAATGCAACCTGAACGGGTTTATCTGTTGTAAAAATGAACACTGGCTTCAATACAAATGCTTCTGTGAGAAAAATAATTGCACCATGCATCAGTACAAGCTCAAGAGATACAATAGTTATTCAGCAGTTTCGCAACACAAGAAAGTAAAGAAAATGTGGCTATGGAGAAAATGCAACAAAACGGATCAAAGGCTGAGATAAACGTTCAATGCAGTATAAAAATTTAAATATTTGAGGAACCAATGAGAAGTAAACTAACATTTGAAAGAATACAACTGTACCTTTGGAATCTTAATGATATATATTGACACACTGATGTGAATGCTGTTTCATTCAAACCAAATGTGGAAATCTGTTTTCTTAAGAGTGCTGAAATAATGGTTGGGATGAAAATTTAATCATTCATAATTAGTGGCTGCATGGATTGGAAAGTGCAAGTCGGTCAGGTACCCGAAAGGATAACTTCTGTTAGGCTGCAAGTGTCTTGTGAAGTCATAGTATAACATTTTCTGTTGCACATTAACATAGCACCGTGTGTCTCACACGTATGGGCATGAGCATGAAGTGTTCTTTAGATACATATATGTTGAATTTTGCCACATGTACAATGTACATTACTGAAACTTTGGATCCAGGTACTGTTGCAATTTCACAACCGCATCAAATCATCCTCGTTCAGGTATGACGGTACCCAATGCAAACAGTAACCATAATGCTTGACATCCCAAAAGAATAATCAAGTCAAAAACACGGTGTTTGTTAGTCACAACAAGAATTCTCAACCCCATCAATATTAAATACAAACACAGGTTGATTATAAGAAAATGCCAAAAAGGGCCAAAGTTGCTTGAAAATAACTGCCATCAAATACTGAAAACTGGTAGATGTCCAACTGGGAACAGTAACAGCAGAAGATAACTCAATACCACTCAAGATTACCTCTTGATTGCTCATTATCTCATCCACCAATAGTGGAATGACATGACCACCATTGTCAGATGTATCTCCATTTTGGTGCACCGATTTGTCAGGTACTTCCATCTCTAGTTCTGTATCATGATCAACAACAGTCACTAGATTATCACTGCCAGAGATAACACTAAAGCTGCCAGTTTACACTCATTGCCTCCTGGATGACAGCAGATGGGACACTGACAGAACTCTCTTCCTCTACACCTTGATCACCTTCATGAACGAGTAATTCCGACTCCTGTGTTGGATGGTTCCCAGAACTGTCAGGATCAACGACAGCCTCTTGAATATCACTACCAGCTGTATGACTGAAGCTGCCACTATGAGTGATCGCCTCCTGGATGGTTGCAGAAGGGACTCCACCACTACCAGACAAGTTGTATCCATCTTGGTCCACTTCCTGATCAGGTTCTACTTCATCAGCTTCTTGCTTCGGAAGATTTCCAGAAACGTCATTATCATCAACAGTCTTAAGACTAGATTCTTCAGCAGCACTACCGAGGCTGTCATCACTGCTACTTGCCTCCTGTATAATTAGAGAAGGAACAGGGCCAATGCCAGCTACCTCTTTGTACACCTCTTGGTCTACTCCCTGATTAGGTATTTCATCAGCTTCTTGCATCAGATGATTTCCAGAGATGTCAGTACCAACAACAGCCTCAAGACTTGCTCTACCTGTGTTACTACTGGGGTTGTCATCACAGCTGCTGGCCTCCTGTTGAGCAAGAACACTGCCAGAAACCACTTTTTCATCCCCCTGGTCCTCCTCTTTGTCAACCTCTTGGTCCACTCTCTGATCTGATACTTCAATCTCTTGTGGTGGATGGTTTCCAAAAGAGTCAGGATCTACGACTTCCTCTTGAATATCACTACCAGCGGAATGACTGAAACTGTTGTTATGGCTGTTGGTCTCCTTGAATTCTAGAAATGGTGGAGGGCCATCACCAGTTACCGTTTCATCCACATCTTGGTCCACTCCCTTATCAGGTTCAGAGTGTCTGCTACGAGAGAGACCAGTGCCATTCTGTTCTTGATCTTCAGATCTATGATATTCTGCAGATCTAGAGTCTTCACTTTCCTTCCCATCTGCTTTCTGCTCACCATCAGAAAAATTGTTGCCACCAGGAATTTCAACATTGTTTTGCACAGAATCTAGTAGGATACCTTTTGAAATATTTTGTCCTATGCAACGATCTGACTCTCTGACCTCTAGAGCAATAGTTGTGGGCTGTGTTCCTTCATCATTTAGTCCGTCAAAATCTTCTACATCTCCTTTCAATAACCCCTGTCCTTCATCTGCAGCTGAATGTTGTAGTGTATCACTCGATGGGCTCTGAATATCACTTTCTAGTTTATCTCCTTCCATGCATGGTTTTTCATCAGTGCTGTCACTTGTTGGTATCTGTCCTTCATCTGCAGCTGTATGTTGTAGTGTATCCCCCAATGGGCTCTGAATATCACCCTCTGGTTTATCTCCTTCCATGCACGGTTTTTCATCAGTGCTGTCACTTGTTGGTATCTGTCCTTCACCTGCATCAGAATGTTGTAGTGTATCCCCCAATGGGCTCTGAATATCACCCTCTGGTTTATCTCCTTCCATGCACGGTTTTTCATAAGTGCTGTCACTTGTTGGTATCTGTCCTTCACCTGCATCAGAATGTTGTAGTGTATCCCCCAATGGGCTCTGAATATCACCCTCTGGTTTATCTCCTTCCATGCACGGTTTTTCATCAGTACTGTCACTTGTTGGTATCTGTCCTTCACCTGCATCAGAATGTTGTAGTGTATCCCCCAATGGGCTCTGAATATCACCCTGTGGTTTATCTCCTTCCATGCACGGTTTTTCATCATTACTGTCACTTGTTGGTATCTGTCCTTCATCTACAGCTGTATGTTGTAGTGTATCCCCCAATGGGCTCTGAATATCACTTTCTAGTTTATCTCCTTCCATGCACGGTTTTCCATCAGTGCTGTCACTTGTTGATATTTTGTGTTCAACTGTAAGATCCTCCTCCTCTGCTGCTGCTGCCAAATCAATCTCTGTTTCTTCATCAGGTTTCTCAGAATCAACTTCCACCCCTTGCACTTCATCTGGTGATGGCTCCACTTCTCTGACCTCATAAAGAGCTGTTCTGCCCTCTCCTCCTTGGTTAATTGTACCATCATCCAAGATTCCTCTATCATCCTCTCTTACATAACCATCCACATCTTTATCTTCCTTTCTTTCATCCACAGTGTCTGGTTCCTCTTCCACTGAATCAGTATCCTGCAGTTACACCATCTCTCTCCAACATTTTGCCATCATTCACAACTTCTTTGGATGTCCCCAGGTCCAAGATGTTATCTTCATTCACTTTGACTGTCCCATTTTCTGCAACATTTGTCTCACTACTCTCGACCTTTACACTTTCACCATTACTGGAGACAGCATCTGTGATGATTTCTGTAATATTTCTGACCTCTGCACCTCCATCTACCATTCTGGTTGACTCCACATTTTCATCCTTTAATGGGTACTCCTCTTCCAGACCAGCTTCAACTGCAGCATCTGATGCCGTTGCTCCTCCACTGTGCACTGTAACATCAGTAGCATTATCTGTCTCTATTGTAGTAGATTCAAGACTTCCTTCCGCAGCAGTGGTACCTTTGCCAGAGTGAGTGTCATCCAGATCACGGTGGTCACTAGCATCTTCATCAGGTTCTTTATCCACATCTGTACTAGCCAATTCTGGTGATACCTTCTGCATATTTTCATCATCGTTTTGCTCAACTGCAAGCTCTTTATTAGATGTAACATTTCCCTTCAAATCTGCAAATGACAGACCTTTTGACGGGGTAATATCTGGCTCCTGGGTATGCAAAACAACTGCTTCTTTATCTGCTTCTCCATCAGGTAACTTATCTAATACGTTGATTCCATCCACATTTTCATCATCAACCGATGAAATTTTCATCATGTCATTAATTGTATCCTCATCAACATCAGGTCCTGTCTCTTCTTCATCTTTATCTGATACGTCATCTCTACTGAGATTGTCTTCTTTCATTTGAGCTTCTCTCACATCAGATACGTCAACATTGGATACTCTGCTACCATCAGACGCACCACGAGGCAGATCATCATTGGTCTCTGTGACAGTCTCAATTGGTACTTCCTGTGTCTCATCATTTGACATGGGGTCACTTGATTCATCTTCATCTGTTACTCTTACCAAACCATCTTCATTTAGAGGTAATTCTCCTTCAGTAACTGTGCTCTTGGTCACATTACTTTCCACAAGCTCAACTGCATCCACTAAGTCATTAACCATGCCTCTAATGATACATGTATCTGACACCAACTTGCTGACTGACTCCTTACCCCTCTCCTCATCATCTTTGTCCTCTACTGCAGCTCTCTCTGAGGCTGTGTTCTCTACTGACATTTCTTGATCGTCAATGCCTGTTTGCACTTCATCAGACTGACAAAGATCTGCCTTTAATTCTGAAGTGACTTTAACTTGTTCTTCTAGATCGTTTTCATCTCCTCCAAGCAGCATCTGGTTAGTTTCTTCCTCGACATCGTATCTCGTTTCACTGTCTGTCATTTGCACATCATGGTTCCCTTCATCTTTGATGGCACCAGCAGAACTGACTTCATCTTTGGTCACTCCCTGGTAATCCTCTCCAGTGACTGCATCCTCCTTATTTTCCTGACTTGCTTCAAACATATTCTCTACCCTTTCAAAGACAGCTTTCAATATGGCAGATACTACGGAGGATTTCTTAGACGTCATTTCTTGGCTGTTTCCACCTTCACCGGTGCTAACAGCTGGACTACTCTCTTTTGATGAAAGCTCACTTGGTTCTGGTACCTCAGCCACTTCCACAAATAAACTCTGGCTAGTATTCACAACATGATTGGAAGGATGATTGTTAAATCCATCCAGCGATACTCCCTGGTTGATGTTATTAGTGTGAAATGGAATGAGAAATTACACCATAGAATTCTACAAGTGAATCCAAACTATCTACACAAAAGGGGCAAAAAATTTACATTTGACACAAAATGAGTTAAAGGAAAATGCAGCGTGTGTTTTACAGAAAACAACCATATTTCTAAAACCAATGTTTGTGGACACAGAATGACATATTATTCAAACTAAGGAAATACAGTAGCCTACTTTTCAAGAAATAAGTACAGTATCTCACAGCTACAAATTCAGTTATTTGTTGCTCAACAATAATTTGTTCCCAAACTTTTCAAAATTCAAATGATGCATCTTCCGTTGCTCATCACATGCATAATGTTTTGAAGAGATGAAGCTTTAGTAGATGTTTTTTTGATGAACTGGAATACCTTAACAATGATTAAAACCATTTTTTTTTTTGGCATGCCATGTTGGTACTTTCTAAGCGCTGTATTTCCCCTTAACATTGACTTGGTGTGAATAATTCACTCAAGATTATCAAAATTATGTGACAAACTAAGACAAAATATAAAAACTGCAGTAACAGTAGGGATCCATATACAACAGTATTTGAAGAACAATACTGTGAGGTACTTAATACGAGTCACAAACAGGACACAAGAAAATTACCTATTCCCATACAGTAATAGAGCAAAAAGAGCTAATTAACGTAAAATACCAGCTAGATCAATTAGTACTTTATCAACTTGTTTCTAACTAACAAACATCACAAGGAGTATGGTCCGCTGACTACTGAAAGTCTTACCACTTTTGTCAATATCAGTGATAGATTACAGACATGTAAGTACCAAGAAAGATAGACTTAACTATGAAACAAATGAAGTGGTAACATGAGTAGCTCAGGCACACTATTCATATCACTGGCACTATGTACCATGAAAGACAGACTTCAAGCTCCAATTTCAAATACCTCAAGTGGCAACAGGAAGTATCAAAATCAGGCTATTCATGTTACTAGTACCAAGAAAGACAGACTTCCATTTGTAATACCTTAAGTGGTAATAGAAGAAGTTCATGCAATCTATTCATTTTTCTGGCACATTTTTTCTTGGCACACTGCACATTGAAAGAGAGAACACCGTAGGAGTAGATAACCAACATAGGCTAATCATGTTACCTGGCACTATGAATCAAGAGAGACAGGGTACCTTAACTGGTAACGGGGGTAGATAAGGCTGGCTTTACATGCTACTGAACTAAGTGACAAGAAACAGACACTTGAATTTGAAATACTGCCAGTGGTAATAGGAGCTGATTAGTAACATTAGTACTGGCAAGTTGCAAAAGGACAAAAAGCAGTTAAACTCTACCAACAATGGCATGATTTTGCTTTCCTGTGACTGTGGTGCAGTAGGATAATTGCCTTTCATTTAACCTACACTTTGGAATTCACAAGCAGCATTCATGCATGGGCAGTTATCAGCCAGCTTCCATCTAAATAAAGGCACTGGTCTTCTCAATTAGTAATATTTCTCCTTCTAAATGTAAATGTCCTTCTGCCAAGACTCACTGGCTCATCCCTAACCGTCCTCATTGAGCTAACAAACAGCTCGCACAACGCAAAAATACACTAACAGTGTATCACTCAAGAGCAATTTAAGAGGAGATGAAATACGTTCCTCTTAAAATATCTGCCTTCTATATTACACACTACAGAGAGCTGGATGTTGATGATACCTGAGTGTTGTCAGACGTTTAAATACATCAAAAAGAAAATAAAGAGCCACAATGTCAGGTTTCTATGGCAACTGAAGGTAGCAAACAAAATGAAAAGAAAGACAGAAATATATCCTCTGCAAGATAAAGATAATCTATGCATATGATAACGGTGTTGTCCTTGGAGTGCCTGCATAATATTTAATATATATTTAGATAACACTGCCATGGTTAAGCATTGAATTTTCCTGTGTCTGAGGTAGAAATATTGAACTAACAGAGTCTAGTGTCCTACAAATGATCTTTTCGTAAAAGCTCTTATCGGTTTGTTTGTTTTTTTGTCAAGCATAGGTCCAAACAATACAATATTTGTGGTGAGTGTCAATCTCTCATGTGTCTTACCCACTATAGCCAGTTTAGGTTCACTCAAAAAAAAAAAAACATCTTGCAGACCCCACTTAAGTTCCCTGGTATCTCCTGGCAGGTTTAAAACATATTCACAACAATTTAACCAACAGAAATAATCTATTAAAAATTTATACTCACCAGTTCTCTCCTGACCATCATACCCTTAAATCCTGCCTGGATTTTAGATGCAGCTAAATGTAGTTCGGCATGACTGCCAGTGGCAGCGTGACTTAACGACGTTTCACCTGATGTATCGCCAGCAGTAGATGGTGTCAAGTCATCGCTTTCCTGCTGGTTTAGTTTACTTTCACTAGCTCCCTGAGACTTTAAACCCTGTGTTATAGAAACACATGTTAGTAGCTTTTAGGGATTAGAAAAGACAGCCAAGCAAGCAAGGGAGTTAAAAGACCTTTTTTTTTTTTTTTGGCATCTGTTGCAATTAAGCGTGCAATTTTATCACGAAGACAGTGCGGTGTTTGCAAACAGTCCATTAAAGAAAACTTTAAGAACACACTCCATCCAGGACTGTCTGATGTGTTAGTTGTCCAGAATCTTTTCTTTTTTTTTTCCTTACTGATTTATAAGCTTAAAGTTATAGTAGAGAAGTTATTATGTTCAAAGGAGAAAATTAATGGTTTGTGAAAGACATCTTGCCTGCATGGCAAGAACTTCAGCAGAGAAAAGGAAAAGTTTTCTTAAACAATGGATCACAATAAGCACAAGATTAAACAGAAGAATAATGCCTGGATTCTAGGTAACATTAATATTCAGGTTGGTGGTGCAATGAATGCAACTAAGAGTGGCTCTAAGCACATCCTCCATGTTCAAATTTCCAGCATTAAACTGTTTTAAACAGACACCATGGACATGTAGTAAACGTGGAAACATGTTAAATCCAATCTCTACTTGCTATTACAGAAAACCTAGCCAGATTGCAAATTAACATGTACTTTCTACTGGAAAACTTAAAATAGCGTGTTCAACTTATTACACTGCACTGAACAGCACAGCAGAATGGTCCTACTTCAAACCTGAAATTAAACCCCTTTCTACTGATCATCTGAGCAAACAGAAGCACAGAGTTAAGAGTCTCCCATTCAAGCAATTGATGGCGACAAATGTAGGATCCTGAAGAAAACAGAGAGCCTACCCATTGTTAACTTTACCAAATGTTTGATATTGGTGCATGTTAGACTGGAGAGCAATGTTAGGGCACAAAACAACGAGACAGATAATAAATACTTGCCTCTTCCTTCAACTTCTTTCTGGTCTGGAATCCTCTGAAGTTTGCCTGGATTGTTTCGGCAGCTTTTCCAACTTCCGGATCATTAAGGTCAATATCCACCTCTTCCTCTCCTGGGGGTGCCTCCTGCTCTGGAGGAGCAGCCTCCCCTCCTGCAGCTGCCTCCTGGTCTGCAGGAGCAAGCCTCCTCCGTTGCTTTCTACATGAGAAAAAGATAAAGAAGTAAGTAAGACATTTTTTTATAAAAGTATCCATGAGTGACAGCTTGCAAGATGCTGTAGTAACACATAGATCTTTACCTCCTTCCACATACAACACTGCAGCAGAACAAAAGTTACACATCACATATGATATAATAAAATAAATGCTGGTCAGCGCAACCTTGTTTAAAATTAAACAAGCCTTAATGTGGTCATATATCAATGACAATTTCACACCATAAGTTTCAAAAGTGATAAATCATACTTTGTTCAAAAGCAAATTCTGTGCACTTATCACAATTATATACAATACAGTACTTTCAGATTACTGCTAAAATTATAAATTTTCAACTGCAAATATTGCAATTTAAAATAATTTATGATTCCACAATTTTTGCTCAGATTACAGACAGTACAAGAAACCAATACATGATTTCACAAATCTTATTCAATTCTACAGTGCATGCATTTTCATAAAACAAAGGCCACCTGATTTATTCACATTCAAATTCATTCTTTGATATAAATTGAAGCACAAGAGAAAGTTAAGCAATAGCTATACAGTTTACTCATCTGCACTGTAATATTAACACAGGTACTCAATGCACTAGACATTAAAAATTAAGAATTTATGTAGCTTTACTTGAAAGCAGCTGCAAAATCCCAGACAAATATAAAGCTTAATTTCAGCCATGGATGCTTTTGATCCAAATGATAATCTGCAAATGATGGAAGACAGTTTGCCCAAAACACATCAAAAGATTTGTAGCAAAAGTGTTGAAATAATTTGCATTTCTTGACCTTGAGTTGGAACTGAAAAGAATGCTGCAGCGATTATACTAAAAGCTTTGGAATTTTACTGACAATTGTGGAGTTTGATTAGAAGTGAACTTAGCATCATCATCAAATGCATAACGACATCCCAGAATGCTTTGCTTCTTTCTCCTTTCAAACTTGCAAGGGTTCAACCAGGCAAAAGGCCAAAAGAATTCAAAATAAGTATGAACTAAGGTAAATGCATCTGTTCCAAGAAACATTTCTCTTGAGTGGCTGGGATTCAGTTTAGAACATATTTACTAAGAACTTTATTTAGAACATATTGTTTTTTAGATATTCTACAATTTCACAAAGGCAAAATATGTGATGGCTACATGCAAAGTACATTTTACTGTACCCTGGTATAGTTACTGAAAACTATCTAAAACAGATGGGATATTCAACTCACAATAGTAGCCAGTGATAAAATCACTCTGGCCCAAAAGAACACAACTCATGTGACAAACGCAAAACAGACAAATACCCAAAGATCTGGCAATTAATGTAAACTAGGCCTACTTCAGGATGAAATTCTCTTGGTATCCATGGAGACCAAATCTGTCAATAACACACTGCTTTAACATCCATTCCTCACAACTCAATTGCTTGCTCTCAAATGTACCTCAGCATCATCTTTTGTTGCATCTTCCCCATCTCCTGTTCCTGCCTCTTCTGACCCATCTTCTCCCTGCTTGGTTTTCTTCATCTCTTCCACTTGTTTCTTGGCTTTCAACATCTGAGGATAAAAACCAAAAGGACCATCTTTGATATCTGTATCTACTCATCAGGTGCACCAACTCGTTAGATGAAATGGCCAGGTTCATTTCCTTTGGTAGTTTCAGTACAGAAATCTATCTACAGTAGATGAATCACTTAATAGATCACTGTTCATCTGCACTGGTCACCAAAATTGTTTTGGAATTCCAATCAAATCTTCTTTCCATCACCAACACAGAGACAGACATATTGAAATCTATTGTATTAGACATAGGGAAAGGGAATTAAATAATTTTCTTACAATACACAGTATTATATTCTATTGTTTCTTCTGTCAAAATCATTGAAGTAATAGAAGAATTCTAAGAAACAAGAACTTCTAAAGGCATCCTCTCAAAACCAGATGTATGTGACAGACTATGCATCTTGCTGTAAATCCACACTGTATCTGCACATGCAATGGACAGTCCACCTTAAATCCACACCATATCTTTATAGATACATGTGACAGGACAGCTTGCCTTAAATCCTCACTGTATACATGTCACAGGCAGTTTACCTACAGTAAGTCCACACAATATCTATACATGTATATGACAGACTACACATCTTACTGTAAATCCACTACTGTATATGTGACAGATACCACATCTTGACACTGTATAGATCTGTATGTGTGACAGACAGCTTACCTTAAAACCACCTTGTATCTTCACTGCTGCCTTTTCTACTTCTGGGTCTGTGAGATCTATGTCAATTTCTTCCTCTTCATTAGGTTTGTCACCTTCTCCAGCCTGTGTGTCTTCCGCTGGCTGTTGTTGATCTTGCATAACTCCTTCTGGTACCCCATCCCCAGGGGGTTCAGTGGCTTCTGATGGCTTCAAATGGTTTTGAAAGAAAGGTAATGCCATGTTAAGAGCTTCTGTTATTGTTTCTTGTCATTGATCTCTCCTACCTCTCTTTGGCTGTCTTCTTTAATGATACAGCCTCTCATTGTCAAACTGAATAACTCATGGCATGGGGATAAATTAAAGCAGCATTCAATATACAGTACACTGTAAGATCATGAACAAAAATGTAAAATGAAAGCAGGATCTGATCGATTTCTGAAGTGGACTTCAAATGCAGCAGAAGCACAACAATAGTTGTACTTACTTAAAACATGCGGATGATCAAATTGTAGAACCCTTTAACAAGGTTGCCATGGCAACTAAAAATCAACCTAGGAAGCACAACAGCCACTCCAAAAGCAAATAAAAGTGTAGCCATCTGATTTAATTACAATCAGTAGTCTTATGACATTTTAACAAATAACCGAGAGACCACGTTCCATGATCACTACGTACCTGGTTACAAGTGCACTTATCTAAATAGTATTGATTGTTTTCAGTGGAAGTCATTACAAAGCTGAAGAAGAGCACACATGTGAACAAATTAGTTACACTATTGTATTACCTTAATTGCTATCTTAACTGCTGAAAATAATCACTGGCTTCTGTACAAACATTACTGTACCTACATCCTGTGCTGTACACTATAACTCCTTTCTGCTGCTTTGCAATATTTAAAGAGCTGGAATATGAGATGTACCAGTGGCAATCACCTGGTAATGCACATTCATTATTTGTCAGTGTTTCAGAGAATAGAAAGAAGGGGAAAGATCATGGGTCGCATAATGTATGCACTCATCTTCCGAATATTTGAATATGAAAATTGTCTCAACATTTTGTTAGCCCTACAAAATTCAGACTCCCTCCCTCCCCCCAGCACAGCAATTAATGACAATAACCTGGAATCAAACAAAATGATGGGAGCAGATATGAATATTTATTGAAGCAAAAATGGGGCTTAAACAAAATATTGTAGTGTCTATGACATATTCAGTGAAATTTGACTTTCACTGACAAATATTCAAGTCATATTCCGGCTTATTGGGACAAAATTACCTTTGACCATCCTTTAATTCACCAAAAATGCACCAGATGTACAAACACCCAATTCATAACATGATATAACATGATAACATATCATGTACGGTATTCTGAAACGTTTTCAAGACCTGTATCACCTAAACTCTCCTGACCACAACCTAACCTTGTCAGGTCTACCAGGTGTGTTACAGTACATACAATTCGTCTCAAGACACGAAGGTCAAACCTGACAAAACTATAAATCCGGTAAATACAGTATAGATACACTGTACAGTCTGTTTATGCATACAGCACCCTAACATAAAGATATTCCAAATTTTAATGCCAGAACTGGTGATTCCTTGTTTTTGTTACATGTTTACTTACAGTACTTGTCATTTAGGGGGATTGCTGTTATATTTGAAAGCTTTCTACATGGCCTATAAATTTTCTGCTAATGGATTTTTCTGTCAAAAGCTGAAGGTGCATGCAACCCTTGGCAAATTAACGTTTGTACAGTACTATAGACAGTAGATGAACTATTTTGAAATATGGAATGCATTTCATGGTTTAATATATGCCATCATATATAGAAAGCTGATTTCAAGTGTTTAATAATGCATTTGTTGACAAATTGGAGATAACCTGTAGATACAATTTCAACAGTAGTTATGACTGTGCACAAATTGTACTTTGAAATTTAGGAATTTAGTAATTTGGACGAAAGTTACAGAATTTTTTCACTTCTGATCATACTGCAGATATTGTAGTAGACAGAGCTATCACATCACCATGGCAAAGATTTTGCCCTTTCTCCTCTCTTCTCATGTTTTAAGTAGTTATTATTCTTCCTTTGTAACAATCTCCAAGCCCCCTACCCTACCCTCCTCAAGAAACATTCACACAGTATGATGTTTGATCAACCTATGAAGAGCCATTGGCACATTCAATAGCGTAACAGCTGAAAGTAGGCAAGTGAACAATTGCTGTACACATACTGTGCATAGGTGCTGTACATACAGTAATTAATATGTGAAGTTCTGTGTGAAATTGTCAGATTGTACAACAGTGTGCCCACAAGACTGCCATACGTATTGTTTTGTAATACAAAGGCCAACAATAGAATATTCTTGAATTGCAATAATGCACTGTGATAAGTAGGCTGTACAGTAATATTCAGACTTGTATACTGTAAGTCCCACAATGATTTGGAGGTATTGTATATTGCAACAAGCGCTTAAACAGACTGTCATGCACTGTATTCAGTAACAAGAGAAGTAACAGACAGTACAATGTATGCTATGCAATTTTTGTGCAGTTACAGATTGTTGTTGTACTGTATAGTACAGTACAGTACTAGTAACAGATGATTTTTGCACAGTAATGTGTATGGATAAGAGACTACTGTACATACTGTTTCATACATATTATAAAATATTGTCACAGTTATTGCAATTCATGTTCAGCGACATTGTTACTGTACATAGGCTACATGACATGCTCTGTTCAGTATAGTATTAAAGGGATGGTCATACAGCAGACTGCATCATACAATACAGTATGGTGCAATAGATTGTAAACAGTGCTGCACTGTACAGTATATACTGTACCTACAGTCAGTGATGCAGTGTTTTACCAAATTGTATGCCAGAAACAGAACCACATTACACACTGTACAGTAGGCTATTGTAAGTTTAAATTGCAAACAAGAATCCAGTACATGTATCAGAATTACAGTTCTAACTTATCATCATCTAAAAGAAAGTTCACAAAACAATTTTCTTTTTACTGTAAGGTGCTGAAGGAAGTTAAATGTGATTTGCACCAGTTTCACAGGATATTCACAGTACACAAGATTTAAAAGTGGCATCCTCATGGAAAACAAACAATTTAACTAGTTACATCTTTGAAAAATTTTGAAACACTGTAGTACCAGATCAAAAATTAGAAAATGCTGACAAATTCCTGTGATATGTCTTACTATTAGAGAAAATATATTTAGCCAGCAGCTGATATGAACAATACATGGTTTCATCAACTAAAGCTCCCTTTAGACTGGGCAGACATTTTAACAACTTTTTTCAACTATTAATGCAAGTCGTGTTGTGATATATTAAATTCAGTTGGTAATTGATCATACTGTACTGAATGTTTGCATGGTTGACTGATTGATACAGTACATAATGTGTGAAATCAAACCACATTTCCTTATCACTGTTCAGATGCACCATGGTGCAATTAAAGGAAAAGTTTACAGATCTACAGTACTAATGAATTAAAAAGACACAATGAAGTCACATACTGAGGTTTTGGTTTAAAAGCAATTTAAACTGCCAGGTGTGTCTAGCAATGTAGTCAAGCTTACTTGAATGTTAATGCTCTATGTGCAGTACAACACTCCAAAGTTGTAACATCTAAATTAAATGCAAAGTAGGGTCAGCAAACAAAGGGATCAATAGGACTGGAATAAATCATATAATTATAGGATCAAAAGGACTGAACTAAAACAAATAACAGGATCAATAGGACTGAATTAAATCAAATGATAGGATTAATAGGACTAAAGTAAATGAAACAATAGGACTAAATCAAATCAAATAATAGGATCAATAGGACTAAAGTAAATCAAATAATAGGATCAATAGGACTAAATTAAATCAAACAGTAGGATCAATAAGATTAAAATTAAGTCAAATAATATGATCAATAGGACTAAATTCAATCAAATAATAGGATCGATAGGAGTATTAAATCAAATAATAGGATCAATAGGACTAAAATCAAACCAGAATGCAGAAATGCATTGCAGTTTCGATGATCCGATTAAGAATATTTTTGCGGAATCTGATGTAATAGCATTAGTATAAACTGTGTCACATTGAGCTACGTATGCTTTATACGAAGTACGAGATCTACACAAGCTTCCTTTCTTGAGATCATACCTCCATGTTCACAATTTAACGCTTGTTGACATGGAATGACCTTCTACCTCCATTAAAGACTAACGTTCTTGTGCTAAATGAGATACAACTGCACATTGCAATATGACATCTGTCCAAGCTTCCCTTCATGAGATAATATGTTTACAAGAATTCCACACTGTGACCCTGTTGACCGCAAATTACCTTTGACCTTCACTAAAGAAAATGAAAATTTTTGTAAATTCAATGAGATAAACCTACAATCTAATTGGGAGATCTGCCCATGATTTCCTTCCTTAAATATTGTGCTGAAGTATATAAAATATATATATTTTACATACTTTCACAATTTGACCCCTGTTGACCTCAAATGACCTGTGACCTCCACCAAAATCAATAGGAATCTGGTAAGAAGCTTGGACACACTCACATACCAAATGTGAAATTTGTCCAATCTTCTTGCAATATACTGTTTACAAGTAAGCTGTGTTGGTAGGAGCACTACGCAGATATCAGTATACATGGCTGCTCCATACCTAAATGGCAGGAAAATATCCCCTTCATTACTTAAACTCTGCAATCATAGACCTGATACATTCCGTAACAACCCTGAAAAAGTATGCATTTGTTTTCTTTCTCACAAAATAGTGAGGAATCGAGATACACTGAGTGTCAATATGCAACCATCAACTTGTGGGGGGTGAGGGATGAGGATCAAAGATATAAGGAAGTTAACATTTATATGGAAGTGCTGGTAAATTATTTACCCATCCCCTGTGGCTATAAGCCAATATGATTGAGCAGAGCTTGGTCTCAAATGCATTGAGTTGGAGAACGTGTTGGTTTGTCATAACACTGTTAATATATGGTGAAATTTTCTCCACTCTTTTTTAAGTTTAATGTGCAAAGTTTTAGTGTAAAATATGCTATCATGTTCCTGATGACCCAATATAAGCTTAGCAATATATCAGGCAACATAAAGCACATTTTCAAATAATTTGGGTCAAAATTTACTTGAAAATCTTAGTATAGTCTGTTCCTGTACAGTAAGTGTAGGGCACCAGTAATACATGTGTTGGCTAGGATCTATCTCAGTATTACGTATATATGTTAGGCTACAGCAAAAGTCCCAAGTCACTCTGAACGAAAATAAATCATAGAAGGAAACCTTCAAATTAAAATTTGCGAAAATGATGCCGATTGCTAGTTTGGGGTGTTATGCACATGCCATGCAAATGTTTTTGGCAGTTTTGACCGACTAAGATTTTTTTAATATACTTTCGAAATTCGATTTGTTATCCTGAACATGTGAGAGTAACTACAGTACCAAGTGTACACAGACAACAAAACAGCATGTGAGATCCAACATGGTTTTTGTGAGTGGAAACTCTTACTTTAGGGAGTCTAAAACCTTAATAACACTGGCAGTTTGCATCAACAGAAGGTTGTCTTTGGAATATACATTGGGTAGGCATTCGTTCTGACCACGGAGTTGCTATTTAACAATATTAACTCCCTGTTCCGTACTGCCTTGCATACAGGTACGCGATGTACTGTATGTGTACGTATGTCGGCTACTTACTTACATGGGCAGTATGTACTTGGGATGAATCTATCATTCTATGCATTATTAACGAAACAGACAGGTTGTGCAACTGACTCACTCAGTATAGGGAGATGGTATACAGAGATGGGCTCAAAACTGTAGGTGAAAACCTTACTTAGCTATTTTTTTTTTTTTCCCCGCTTATACAACTGAGGTTTCTTTTTGCCGGGAATTACGGGGAAAATGTTACTCAATGTTTCATCAAGACGAACGTTTTCCAATTTGTAGTAACGAAATGGAAAGATGCATGCAATTCACTCCTCTTTTTGCTAATCTGACGTATCTACAGTAATATGGTGGGAAGTAGAGCCATATTGGCCTTTCAACTGTTTTTCTAGGTAGGTGTACGGTGCGTCGGATACTCCTCTGTCTCGCACTTTGCTTTTCTTTTTTTGTCTGACATACATTGCTCCTTATTTTGATGTTTCATTGTCACCCAATTTTTTTTCTTGTTACTACAATGCTAGTTTGTGTTCATGCTGACCTGCAAGGTGCACAGCTTTTGCGTACCACAACTTTTAAGAGGTTGTCTTTGGAATTTCCGTAACCCCCAATCACGACTATTCCAATTACGTACAGTTCCGTTACTCTCTGACTCGACTAACTTGGAAGAAGCGAGGGGTATCAATTGGTTTCTTCACACGGCTTCTACATTTACGGACGTATTATCGGATTTTTTCCGGGTACAACTGGTATGTTTGGTATATTGTAGCTGTTAATTTTGATACTGTAGGTGTAGGTGTCAATGCCATGCCCACGTATACCACACAGTTTTTTTACAAGGTTTTCACACTTTGACCCTTGTTGACCTCAAATGACTGTTGACCTGCCATTTAATAACCAGAAAGCCAAAAGGCTTTGTGATTCCTTGCCTACATGGTTATATTATAACAAAGTTGAATTATCCACATGACAAGTATAAGATCAACTGCAGTTATTTTTCTTGATACACCACAAGCCTTAACTCAAAATGATCTTTATTTTGGGTAACCTGACATGACCATGACATTTGACATCCACCAAAAGCAATAGGGATCACCTACCCAGTATGGCCAACCCACACATCAAGTACAGACAGTATGATATCAGTCAACATTACCCTTCTGAGAGTCACTACCACATTTCCAACACTGGGCTTTGTACGATTTCTTTTTGGGGCTGTCCCAGTTTTTCAGGAGTTTACTTTGTACTGCTTCCACTTTTGGTCCTTCAATTTCTGTAGCATTTTGATCCGAGCTCATACGTGCTCTCCCTAAGTCAAATATCTCAGTTAAGTTGCGGTTCGGTTCCTTCAACACTCTTCACCGGCAATCATGACGAACTGCAACTTTGAATTATATGTGATTTGATTTCTTTATCTATATCCATAAACTGACAATAATTTGCTAATTGCCTCGGCCTGGTGGTAAACACGTCCAACGTTTCGCCTTCCCCTTGCTTCGCTTGACGAAACTTGAAAATCGCGTATTCAGTAGTTTTTTATAAGTTGAAAATACTCTGTCAGCTTGGTTTTTGCTGTGTCATAATCTGTAGAGTCTCCAGTTTCATTAAGTGTTTGAAATATTTCAGCTATGCTTTCCCCTCCAAAATGATGTAACACTGCCCTTTTACGAGCTTCATCCTTGATATCAAATGCAATGAAGAAGTTTTCCATTCCGAAGTAGCCATTTCTCCCACCGCATGCCAATACTTGCATGATCCGAATTATCTCCAAGACTGAACTCAGGAAAATGTGGATAGGACATTTTAATTGTCAGAATTTAATCAATTTTCTTCTAGTATTAAGGTCTTCCTTGAAGGTTTTCAGAGTCCTTAATAAAAGGATCCCATCTTCATCGCCATCGTAAGATTTTCAGAAAACACACTGGAGACTCAGCAATGCATCTTGCTACTTGTATTTCTGATGATATATACAGTACTGTAACTGCAGATTATTCTCATACTAGTAAATATTTATGGAATGACTTAATATACACAGGAGACAGTCAGTGGTAGACTGGGCACGAGTCAGCTTTGTTCTATCAAAGAGATAAATGAAGCACAGGTGACAGCTATCTGACCCCATGACCTCCCAGTTACTGAGACAACCTATGGAGGCCTCTGAGGGAGTGTTTGAAAAGTAAAAAGTTATTCTCTACTTACAAATGCAGTATACTGAAAATACTATTTCAAACATGACATGGTCCTGAGTGGCTTCCATAGGCTGGGAAAATGATATTTCAAACATGACATGGTCCTGATTGGCTACCTTAGGCTGACACAGCTTAAGAAAGTTTGCAATGACAACAATCCCTATTGAGTTAAGTGTGTGAAAGGAATCAACAAATGCCAATAGTAATTTGGTACAATCTAGCCCAATACAGATTTGTACGGTAGTTTATAATAACCACAATAATGGTGTTTAGGCTATTATTTTTGTTTTATAGTGAAAAATTATCCCTTCCTCTCTATTGATAAGCATTAAATTTCACAGGGTCATGAACCTGTTAATAACAGACAACCTTATCAAGTTTAAAACAAATCTGACCTACGGATAAGGAACTACTGGCAGTTTCAAAATTTTTTGTTTTACCCCATAACCTCACTAATATGCAAGATTTGGACACCAAAAACAATAGGGATCATCTACTCAATATGGGCAACCTACATGACAAAAATGAAAATACTCAGAGTTACCCTTCTTGAGATAGAGTGTTTACGAGCAACCTGTCACACACACACACGCGCACATACACACACACACACATACTGTACATACCCACACACGACATCAGGACTGCATAGATTCCCCTGCCTACGGCAAGGAATAAAAAATAGCGTTCTTGTACTCTATCAGATACAAGTACATACTTCCATATGACATCTGTCCAAGCTTCCCTTCTTGAGATATTGCGTTTACAAGGTTTTGACAACCTGACCCCTGTTGACCTCAAATGACCTTTGACCTCCACCAGAATCAATACGGATGTTGTCACTCAATGTGGTACACCAACGCACTAAATATGACATTTGTCCAAGCTTCCCTTCTTGAAATATTGTATTTACAAAATTTTCACAATTTGACCCCTATTGACCCCAAATGACCGTTGACCTCCACCAAAAACGACAGGCTTCTTCTACTCAATGTGGTACACCTACATACTAAGTATGAGATTTGTCCAAGCTTTGCTTCTTGAGATATCCTGTTTACAAGGTTTTCACAATTTGCACCCCTGTTGACCCCAAATGACCTTTGACCTCCACCAAAAACAATAAGGTTCTTTTTCTCAATATGATACACCTACATACCAAATATGACATCTGTCCAAGCTTTCCTTCTTGAGATGTCGTGTTTACAAGGTTTTCACAATTTGACCGCTGTCGACCCCAAATGACCTTTGACCTCCACCAAAAATAATAGGGTTCTTCTACTCAATGTGGTACATCTACATGCCAAATATGGGATCTGTCCAAGCTTCCCTTCTTGAGATATCGTGTTTACAAGATAGGGTGCATCATGGACATACATACACACACATCATCCATACACACACACACACTACACACATACATACACTTGCATGATTACAAAGGTTACGATTATCATCGAAACCAATAATGATCGGTCATTCAGAATAATACATAAATTACACAGATACTGTAAGTCTCACACCAAAAGACGTACTATGGATCAACCATACAATACAGTTTGTTAAACTAGCCCATTCTTTCAAGCTGCAGATCTACTTTACTGTAATGCAGTAAACTATTCTGTATTGAGTTCATACTTTGCATTTTTTGAAGCCCAATGATAATGCCAAGAACAAGTAATCTGCTTGTAATTGTAAAAGAATTATCAAAAGTTTGGCAGAGTCAGACTTTAAAAGGCTAAAGGGATAAATATGTACACAGTAGAATTTTTAACTGAGATGAGTGCAAAAGCCAAAGTTACAATCTTAATTCATGAATACCTTCCAGCATCTACATTGCTGCACAATATTTATTGAAATAAATACTTACATCTTTGTCTTTCACATTTTTTCTTGTTTGGAAACCCCTAAATGTTGCTTGTATCTTTGTGGCTGCTTTTTCCACCTCCGGGTCATTAAGGTCAATGTCAATTTCTTCTTCTTCTTGCTCCTTCTTACCATCGTCTTGTTTCTCTTCACCAGAGCCATCTTCATCCCTGTGATAAACAGGTCTAAAATCAACAACTCACAGTACATACATGACATATCTTCCATGAGCAAATTATGCAACGAGCAATGAAGAAGTAACCAGTGTTTTAAACAATCAAATGCACTATCACATAGAAGCTGGTGAACTTTGACCCCACAACTTTAAGTGCACGGAAAAGAAGACAATATTTGCAAAGATATTTCTAAGGTTAACAAAGTCCTGGGGTGACTTTGATTGCTACAGATTAGAGTGGTACTGAGGGCAATGTATCATCATTGTTGCTGTGAAATGCTTCCACTAATATATGTCTTGTAGTTACATTGGTGCAATGAACACCTGTCGTGTCTACCATTATGCCCTTTGAGTCAAAACACCATAAACTGTATTGTACACAGTCTAGTCAATATGGTATATAATCAATTCACAGCATGACAAACAGAGCAGCACAGGTCTACATTACCAATACCATCATCACTACACTCAAACCTACCGTAACTTACTGTACATTGCTGCTAAACCTGATATGCATGCACAAGTGGTAACCCCTTCACACCTATCACCACCACACAGACCTTGACTGTGCGATTGATGCACTAATCTTTCACTCTCAACCACCACCCCCTCCCCATCATGATTACAATTCTGAGTATCCTGTACTAACTTGTACTTGCCAATGAAATATCTCTATTGAAAATAGTACTGGACAACAGCACTACTACAAATACAACACCCAAACATTACGGAATGAATTTACGGCAACACTATACATTCAAGTAAATAACTTTACCCCTTCCCCAAAAAACACCACTCCCCCCATTGATCCATGACAATGCCACCACCCCCACTCCCCCCCCCTCCCTTAATCCACACACAAACTTCCTGTTGCTAACTTTGCAAAGCACCAATAACATTGTATTCCTAGTCTATGCATGACGCAAATAACTTATTCACTTTAAAGGTTGTGTGACATGCTGTTAGAAAAGAGCACAAGTCATTCAGAAGCTGCAAAGTAAAAACTTGAGTGAAAATCTGTTGGATTTTCTTTACATCTGCCATTTTTGAGATATGGTTTTTCAAAGTTTGAGCAAAATGCAAAACAGATGACATGGATTGTTGCACAGTGTCAATATTTCTTTTGTTATGCCTATATATTTTGCCTCTTAATTACTTAATTACTGAGTTTCACATTGGTAAGTGATATCAATATTTTTGAATGAGAAAATACATGCTTCCAAAATAAACCCCTCTGGGCATATAAAATCTTCAAATGTCTTTGAAATACTGTAAAGGTTACATAAACAAAGAATTAGCATAAGACATATCATAAAAGTCCATCACTTGCCGTCATACATTTCCATACTTAGCCAATGTTCATTCATGATACAGCTGTGAGAAACTACTTTGCCTCTAAATTGGTCAATCATTGACAGAGTTTGATGGAATTTGTGGCTATTTTTTAAAATTTTCTATGCTGAATATGCCCAATATTTCAAAATGTCATTTTCATGTCACACAACCTTTAAAATCAAATGCATCCATAGCTTGTATGATGTTGAACTGTTAATTGGAACCAAGTCACACTTGAAATGTGTCCAGTGCCAAATTTTAATTTTAATATCACTACCATGAAGCAATTGGAAATGAGATGATTGTAAATATTCTGCATAGATTTTCTCATCAAGGGTTTCAACAACAAACTTTGTCTTTGTCACGAATGGAATGACAGAACATTGCTGTATGAATGTTGTCAACATAAATTAACATCAAAGCACTGAAGATCACAGGCTGCTTCGGCAAGGCATTAAAAGTTAAAGGTTAGCTGAGAAATGCTTCAAAAACAAGAAAATGTCCAAAGAAACTAAGCACTAAAACAAACTGCAGTGCAACAGCACACAAGCAAGTGTACAGAAATTTAGAAGAAAATTTAGAAAGAAAATACTTGCAAAGAAGTTGGCATTGCCAATTATGAGCCATAAACCACATGTATGTTCAAGCATTTTGCAGGAAATACATGCTTGATACAATCCCAGGACGACAAGCAACCACTCACAGCAGTTTTCAACCACAACCTGGCTGCCAAAATGTGAGCCTTTCAAGGAAGTTAAGGTGGCACCCTATCAGTGCAGTCAGTCAAGAAAGTCTTATCACCGTGGCCACTATTCTTCCAATCATGACAACAGACCTGCATTAACCAAACAGCAACCTACAGAATTAGCACCTTTTGATTACTTCCCTGAGTCTTAGAGCAGACAGTACATGTAACATCTACTGAAACAGAAAACCTCATGAGTGAGTTACTGTATAACCATTCCTTCTTATAGATCATTTTGTCCACAAATTCTGCATGAAATTTGCATTTCAAAAAAAAAGAAAGCAAACTAAATTGAGGGCCAAAGAGAGAATAAACTAGTGAACACAGAATGTTGCCAGGCCTTTTATGCAAAAAGAATGGTCAGCATTTTCATGGAGGGGGAATGTATTGACAGTATGAAATATGTTCGTGTTTGTGATGTATGCATGCTGACAGTGAATTGGATAAATATCCAAACATTTTCATGATTATCTGTCAGTGCAACTTACTTAAATCTGACACTCCTTCCTAGGGTGTTTCAGCAACCATACTTAGCTACACACAATAAGAAGGAAATAAGGAACTCAAAAGCAAAGATTGTTAGTACGCACTTCAACAAGTTAACTCTCTTCCTGGCCTCATACCCTCTGTATGCCGCTTGGATTCTGGTAGCTGCTGCATCCTCCTCTTTACTCTTGTCATCTTCTGCCGTTTCTTGTTTGACCTCTTCTCTGACCTGGTGACCTTTGACCGCAGCTTGGATGGTGGTTGCTGCCTCCTGCTGTTGGGGGTCACTCACATCGCCCATGTTCCCTGCCTGTGAATCAGTGTGAGAGGACAAGATACACACTGGGCTACCATATGTAAATGTACAGTCCATATCATAATATTAAACCAAAAAGTACAATGTAAACTTTCTTTCTAAAAAAAAAAAGAAAAAAAAACATGAAAATTACTTTGACTTAGTTTGTTAACAACTTAGTCCTGAGTAGAACTGAGCAAATGTGTAACTTGTTATCAACTCTGTTTAATGATATTCAGTACTACAGTAGCTGTGTTGCCAATTGGTATCATAATATTTACAAGAGGTATTAAAAGCAGTCTTGGATTCTCTTAATGTACATTGTGTACAGACGGTTTAAAGACCAGAAATAAAAGGTAACGATTTGTAAATCCCACAACAAGACCTACATCATAAAGAACTAAAATGGTAAAGGAAAATACTTAAAATATTTCAGAATTGTGGAATTGTGCACTGTGAGAACTAGTTAAAATGAGTGTTCTACCAAAATATGCTACTACACCAAGAGTGTATGAGGGAAAGTGGGTACAGTGATTCCACCATGACCAAGATTGTATTGGCTGTCAGGTACTCTACCAAGAGAGTAAGAACAGCTACAGTGATGCACCATGAGTGTATTGAATGTCAGGTACTGTACCAAGACAGTAAGAACAGCTACTGTACAGAGATGCACCATGAGTGTATTGAATGTCAGTACTGTACAACTGTAAGTATATGAGCATAGTTCTATTGCATCAAGAGTGTTCAAGAGTACTGTTGAGTGAGAACAGCCACAGCTAGGGGTCCTGTGTAGTGCAATAATATGGTTATGATGTAAGCTTACCTTGGAGAAAGCCCTGTTGTTGTAGAATCTATCTTCATGTTTAGCACCTATTTCAGATGGATCAATTCCTTGTTCTGCAATGAAAGAAAAGTATGCAAACACTTCTATACTACAGGCAGAGAATACAAACAACAGCAACAGTTCATTTGTGGTATAAGGTACAGAACTTCATTCAGGGTATCAATCAGTGATACCAATTAGCAATATTAATATGTACCACCGTTGGATGAGAACCAATAAAATGTAACTGTAGTTCTTCCTACTGTGAGTGAGTTGGCTCATAACATACTGTACTGACTTTTTAAAAATCTGCTGCGTCAATTTAAGTGCATACATTATGCATAACTTTGCACATTTGCAAAACTTTGCACATACCCCTAAAAAATAAGCCCAAAATGCAGTGCCATAAGCAGCTTGACAAAGTTTTGACTCTCACCCCTTGTAATGATTTAACAGAAAGCTGAAACATTGTTTACAGTACTGACCCTTGCCTGATTAGTTAACTTTGCAGTACTACATTTTGCACAAGACAGGTAGGCTATGCCTAAAGCATCCTATTCGCAGCTGCTGCCTAATAAATACAAATTTCCAAATCATGATTTAGACTATTCAGTTAACTTGTTCATGACCATATTTGTTGCTACAGGGTAGCTTGTTCACAGAACATACCTGTAGCTGCACAGGTTTACGCACAGGATTTCTTCAAAAGGACACTCTTCATGTATCGACTGTCATAATAACGTTAGTGAACTGCACTAAGTTTGGTTTGCATCATGGATAACTCAAGCAAATGTTGGTTAAGAGAACAGATTTCAAGGTACAAATCCTACAAGACCTACCACATCAGGTCAAGTTACAAATATTACTCTTAAATTTATAGAGGTTTTGAATTACCAGTAGCCAGAATTTCTGAGGTTTTTGTGTTACATGTGCTAAGTTTTAATAGATACCCATAGTAAATTTACACATGCTCCCAATCTACTGATCAAGGTGACGACGCACAAACAGTAGAGCCAAGGGCCTAGTACAATAGCCCATATGGCTCATTTCTGACCATGAACCCTCATATCCTGAACATCCCCACAGTTACCCTTAGCTAGTGCTAATGTGACATATCTCCCATTTTTGTAGCGTAGAAAAAGAAACATATTTCATGATTATAAAGATAAGTTTTAGTATAAGTTTTAGATTTTCAAGGTGTGCTACAAATCACATTTCTCAGGAAATTAAGGAGTGTGGTAGGTGTGCTATTTTATAAAACTTTCATAGATTGTCTGTGTTCAGAATTTTTTGTAGGTGTGCAAAAAATCACAGGTGATTTGAGGTGAGAGATGGTCTGCAATCGCACTCGCACATCTCAAAATTCAAGTCTTGACCTATGTTATTATGACACCATGTCCAAAGCAGAGGCACTGTCGCAATGCCATAGTGAGCTAGTCACATGTGTCAATTGTTCGTATGTTGATTGACTTCGACTGTGCCTCCTACCACAGTTCAAAAGCATGATTTGGGTCATTGTATTCAGCATTCGTACAGTACCATTAAATCATGCTACTGATCAAGTCATGATTGGCCAATTACTGTACTACAGTATACTAGTATTACTAGCCCTAGACCTACCTGTATTGAACGTACACAGTAAAATCCCATTTATGGGAACCCCATTTTATTTTGAAACCCTGTTTATCCGAACTGGCCATTCAGTTTCCTAAGACTGGCATCGGACACAAGCTGTGTCAATTTAAGCCTAGATTTGTGAACATTTTGTCTCTCTGTTTTACTTTTCCGATAAGGACTGAATATCTATCACAGTGGAACACAAGTATTTTCAATGTTTATCTACAGTACCATCTTTAACCATCAAGCTGGAGAATGAATAAACAATATAGAATTAACCTAATTCTTTGTGTCATTTGTTCCTTACTTGTCCATGTAGAGTCACCGTGACAATAGGATTAATAGCCTACCAAGGTGCACTAAGCCTAGGCTATTCATACACAGCCCTGCTAGTATCAGTGCGGCCCAACAGATGTTCTTTTCACTCTTATCAATGCAGGGATTAAATTGACAACTGCGTAGAAAAATGTCACTCAGACTTAAAGTAGAATGCTTATAGGTGAGATGATAGACCCATTAACACTTAACAAGCTTTGGAGATTAGTAAGCTAACATGCTTAAAGTCCTTGTTAAGCTACTGAAACGCTAAACCTACTGTCAGCATTCCATTTTGGAGCGTCAATTTCAAACAGTGTCCCGCTTGCACTGCCAGTGTCATAGCTAGTCTAGGGCTAGCACGTTCGCTGGTACTAGCGATTAGACAGTCGGTGTTGTTCGGTGGTGTGCTTTTCCCCTTAAATATCCCGTTTTAATGTCCTATTTTCCAGAACAGAAGGGAGCTCTACGTGAGCCAGAGATGGCTGTCCACAACAGTTCTTATGACACCATCGACATCTAATGCCAGTGGGCTCCAGTAAACGCTGAGCAAAGTATCGCAAATCAAACAGACATTGTCCACATCTAAAAATACTCCTTGGAATTTCAGTCTAAACAAAACACACATTAAAGTTCGAATCTTCAAAAAGTATTTATTTTATACTTTGAAATGAAAGAAATGAAACAGAGACATGGCGATGGTTAATTTCACTGTATTAACTTAAAAAGTGCATGCTACACCCGGGACGGCAAATTAACGATAAACATCAAACAGAAAAACCTAAAACGAATGCCAGCGAATGCCAATACATGTATGGTTACAGAGGCTGAATGCCACCGAATGCCCAACTGATTTCCACTGAACTGACGAATGCAAATGGAAGCCTATCATTATAGGACGTATGAAAAAAAACATACGCGTGTAGCCTGTCAGTCTATAAAATACATACCTGCAGTGTGCTGCAAGCTAAAATCCGTTCGTCTCTTCTGCAAAATCATTACATGGAGGCACAGATAACAGATTTGATCTAGAAAATGGCTAAATTTCTGAGAAACACACAACACATTTCATGTTTTACGTTCTATTCGGCTCTAAATTCTAAGGTGTTGCAACGGTTTATGTGATCATAGTTAGCCTACTACTAGTACTACTAGGGCCTAGGTGATTATCGCCATTTATTACCCAGAAATAGTGTCATACCAAACCGCAAGGTGACCTGTTGATGTCCTTTATCAACTTCGGTACTGAACGTGTCTGCAACACAAATCCAATTGGCATTCGCTCGTTTTCCACACAGTCTAGTAGTTGGCATTCAGGTGGTAGGCCCTATTCGTTATAGCAAGACCCCATGATACCCCGTTTATGCCTGTAGGCCTATCCAAACTTTTCCGTTATCCGAGTCACATTTGGTCTGGCGTGTTCAGATAAACGGGTTTTACTGTATATAGCTGAGCCTGTACTTAGTCCTGATACAATATACTCAACGTAACGTAAGAACCTAGGCTAGACCACTGTAGGCTTGGGATTATAGTAGGGCCTAAGGCTATGCAGTATGCCTAAGGCTTAAGTAGGACATTTCACTTACAGTGTCACGATACTTACCCTCTCGAATTTTCAACAAGTTGTCAAAATATATTGCTGCAAATGCATGAATATTATCTGGCTGGTTCCTTAATACCTCTTTCGCTAATCCTTCCAAGAGATTCTGAAAACCTCTTGGAACTCTCAACTTTGTGTTCGAAAATGGAACTGCCATTTCTGCTACTTGCAAGTTACCTGGCCTACCGTTAATTTAAAGTTCAATATAAATCTGTCTCAGTTGTGGTCCTCTGATGAGTTATTTAAGACTTCCCGTTTGCTATTTTAATCTAGAAGATTGACAATCAATCACTTTTGGATAGGTCTCGCTGGCTAAACAACGTCACTACAAAAAAATATATATATGTTTATTTCAGGGACAAAAAGCCAATTCTTGCGACTGTTTGCAGCAAAGACATTCTTCTCAGCTAGTTTACTTAGTATATATGGTGAACAAGCATGCAGCATATGCGCATGCATATCATATCATTGCTTGGTAATTTGGTATAGTCTGCATGTGTGTATACATCACAAAGTAATCAAAGACGAAAGTATTTTGGTTTCTATGGACCTAGAAAGGTACAAAGGTCAATGGTGAAAACGTAGAAGTACAATAACAGCCGTTTGTACTATTTGTGAAGTTGAACGGTATGCACCCATTGGCCATTCAGTTGACCGATTCGTAATTTCACTCATCAAATTAACTAAGTAGTGTATGATTGTGCTAATTTAATTGAATACAGACTGTAAATGTAATGAATGCAACAACAAATACTTGTTTGCACTGAAGCGGATGGGACAAAGTTGAAAGCTGCTGAGATTTCTATGTAGCGTATACAGTTGAAAGATCACCGGTATGAAAATGACCTATTCAAAACAAAAATATTTAGACAAATTTTGTACAGATGACTTAATTAAATTGGTGCTACCTCAAAAAGGTCACTATAGAGATACTTACATATAGATCACTTTAAAAAATAGTTTTTGTTGGAGTCGCAATTATTTTTGTCAAGTGCCATACAATGTACCACCGCACATTCTTTTTCCAATGAATAACTGATCGAAAAATGTCAGGATTATATCCACTATGTTCCTGGTTGGTTAATTTGCTCTCCGTTAATTACTTTTATTATTTAAACAAGCAAGTATGTTTGCATGTTAATTTTGCTTCACCCAGTGAAGGGGCTACCATATGGTCAGGGGGGGGGGGAGGGTTCGCCGGCCACATGCCCGACTCAAATGGATTAACGGAGCCCTTTTCAGTCATTACACAAAAGTAGATAAATACCCAAAAAAGATAGAAAAAGATAAGAATGAGAAAAAAGTTGGAAGAGAAGGTAAAGAAAATGCAGTTTTGAGTATTTCATCCCCCTCTGACCATATGGTAGCTCCGTTGCTGTATCTACGCGTCGGTGTCATCCGGTTGTTGAAACCGCGTCGTCAAGTTGATTTAATTGCACAACTTTAATATAGCAAGCTTAAATGGGAATATTGGGTTTGTTTTGCAAAACAAATTATGCTTTATAAAACAGGTGAGACAAACTTCGGTGAGATAGCTTAAATAAGTCTAGAAAGTCAATCATTAGTTGCTTAAGAAATTCTGAGTTCACCCAAGCTTCTGAGATTGATGTCTCTTGGTGTAACTCATCATATGCTTTTTTAAGGAGTGGATTTAAACAATTTCTAATGCTTCGTAGTGAGACCGAATCGTTTAACAATGATTACTTCTGAGTGCCGCATTTCCCTTTTTTTGAGTCGTTTTTAATTTCTTCAGCCAAAGTTTTAGGTTTCGGAAACATTTGTTATCGTAGATAAATTAAATAACCCGGAACAATGATGTTTATTGAACCGTATACAGTCACTGACATGAGTGTGCCACAATTAAATGAGCTACGCTTAGTCACATTTCCTTAAAATAGTCTAGATTGACATGCAGAGGATGCTCAAGTAATTATGGCTGTCGCGTGACAACATATTGTAAGGAAAATGACTTATTCCACTGTGAAGCAGATAATTCTCCAAAAAACTTATAACGCAACAAATTGATATTCCGAGTAAAAAGGAGAGAAATATTTCCATCATTTTTGTGAAATTAACATTTCTCCAGCCATGGCGAAGAATATCTTCAAGATCGATCTAAGTTCGATTCATATAGACATGCTACATACATAAATCAAGCGGGATTGAGCGGGAATGCTCCTGGTGTTGATCCATTGACAAGATTTCACTACACAGAAGACCATAAGTATGCAGGTAATTTAATTCAATTTCAGTTCAATTCAATTCCATGTATTCATTCCAGCAATTGAACAATACTGGGCGCACAATGACGTTCATAATAAAAATAGAATAATACATCGATTAATACCATTGTATGGAAAAGGAAACAAAAAGAAAAAATAAGTATTGATCATTTTTCCCCCTACCTCAAGAAAAAAAGGTATGTGGAAAACAACGAAACAATTAATAAAAAAAATGCAATAAGAACGAATTGATTACGAGAAATCCATGACTAAACTGTAATAAGTTGAATGAGTCTTTGCACTATATTGTTAATAGGATGTAATTAATATCTTTTTAAATTTCTTAACACTTTTGCACCTTGTTAGATGAGGAGAAAATGATATTCCATAGCTATACCCGAGAACGGCATACAAAATTGCTTTTCTTAGTTGTGGCAAATCTTTGATGAAAATAATTATGGGATGCTTCATTTGCAAATACCCTGTGATAAATCGCAGCCGTACTGCTGGAAATTATCAATATCATCGAGCGCCCTCTGTTTAAAGTTGCCAGGAAACGTCCGGGAGCGAATTTCGACTTTTTATTCCATTCAGGCCTTGATCTTATTTGGTTTTCAAAATGGCAATGGAGAAAAACTTCGTCATTAGGGATACACATCACAAGCCCGTTACCGTGCTGGGCTACCATCCTTTGCGAAGGGAAGTTCTGGCTGGTTTCGAAGGTGTTGCTCATACTCAACTTCAAGTCATGTAGCCAGTAACACAGTACAAATAGTTAGGCCTACTACTACAGTACTACTACTGTCAAGTTGGTTGTACTTGTGCCCATTAGCCTTGGCCCAGGCCTATACTATAGGCTATACTGAATATCCTAAGTTATATTCAGTTCTACTCCTAGCGTTAAATGTATACTATTGCATACCCCAATAGTGTGTACTTAAACACAAAGCTCATCACCCCAGACAGTTTCAGTGCTCCCAACCACCTACGTCTAAGTTAGTCCCTCCCTCTGCCTGTCTTAAATTCCTCCACATGTGTAATCAAAACAACCCCTGTGTATATACAGTACCCCGTAGTTGGCGAGCCCCCAAAATTGGCGCTTCCTTCAAGAATTACTCGCTATCACTGTGGCAACGTTACTGAAGTGAGCCTAACCTTCTTAATTCTAACCACAATTACATATTTTTCGATTATGAACCCATTTCAGGTACGTTTCTTCTAAATAAGGGCTCATTTGTGACATTTAAAATATCGGCGATGGATTCCTTAAGTGCGCCAATTGCGGGGTACTGTACATACACTGTATAATGACCAGCTCTGCATCCTTCAAATTTGCTGTCAATCAAAGAGTACTGTAAGTGTAACTTAGAACCAGTTGAGAATTTTGCTTTCCGGAAAAAATATAGCTTAGGGTGATGAGTTACAGCCTTTAACGCTAGGATGACATGTGAGTGTAGCCTACTGTACCTCTACATGAATTGCTAGGTTTAGGGCCTAAGTTAGCTACTCTCTAAGTTAATTATCACTGCGGCAACGTTATTGAAGAGAAGTGAATCCAATTGCAACACTCTTGAATGCGACTAGCCGACACTTCAGTATGTAAGGCCTATATATTTCACAAAATATGAATTCATTTCATGTATGGGGTAGGTCTACATTTCTTACAAGTTCCATTTTTAAATAATACATGGTTCATGAGTATTAGACAGATCATACAGACTATCCAAATTAGGAACTTTGCTGTGTCCAGGGGATTTATCCCTCGTGCTAATATTTCAGCATTTTTGAGCAGCCACATGAAAAGGATACAGATCCCCAGTGCATTTTGCCAGCTTTCCAATCTGGCAGACTAAAGCCTACTGTTGGGGTGGTTGTAAGTTCAAACATGTCACCACAAAGATTCCTCACACACCTCTTCCATGTATTGTACCACCACTAATGACTTATAACATCCAGGCCTGATTTTTAAGAAAATTTTCAGGTTGTCTTTCGGACAACCTGACAACGAAATTCTGGTTGTCCGCAATAATTTTTGGTTGTCCGAATGAAAATAACATTAAAAGGACAAACAAATTATCGTCTGCTCTGCAGTAGTAAACAAAACATTCATTCATAAATGTGATCGTTTTCCTGCCCAAAATTCCTTAAGTACGCTTAATAGAACAGCTTGAAACTTTCTTGAAGACTTGAGGTGCTGTACACGAACGCGCACATGCAAGCCCGGGCCCAGAGCTGCATGCGAGCGGGAAGAACCGTTCTCTATGGCCGTTGGTACCGGGCAAACGCTAACTGCTTGGTTGCGGTCGCATCACGTACAGTACGCACATACATTTCACACTGTTGGATTTGGATGGAATAGACTCAAACGTCGAGTCCGTGATACATCGATTTGTTTTAACATCTTAGTATGCTAAGATTAATAAAATCGTTGGCACTGCAGGACAAAATTTTGTTGATCAGTGTGTCTGTGAAGGTTTTAATATCAACTTTTGGCTGCCAGCTTTACGTGACAGATTCGTTCAGAATCATTAGCGCAAGTTCAACTTTGATTATGTTAGGCTAGGCTAGGTTAGGCCTGAACTAACAGTTGCTGTATCGAGTGGCCACTGAAAAAAATCAGCGGATAGTTGCTTGTGGACTTGAGTGTACGTGGGAGATGGTTTTGCGTGTGTGTCTTTGTGGGTATCATAACTTAATTGGAAGTGAGTTTCAACCATCAACATAATTTTAAACACGTTCGTCAAGGTTTATTTTGGTTTGTCCCAATACGTCGAGAGATGCATTTTGGTTAGCCCGTAATATATACCAGGACAGCCTACGTGGCTTGCATTTTGCGATGTGGTGCTGGTAAGCCGATCGTTTATATATGCCACAGATAACACAGTTAACTATTAGTTCTGTATATCGTTCATGATGGATAAGTGCCTGTACAGATGTAACATGCAGTGCTGGTGTTTTTGTCCGTTCTTTAAACGGAACAGCCCTCCCTGAAGTTGCACCAGTGAGAATTCTAAGGCAAATCCCCCCATGTGGAAAGTACCAAATCGTTTTGTTTTTAATTTTATTTGTTCGATGATTGAATGACAGGCGATACCATTGTCTTACTGTCACTTCTTTGGGGGATTTTTGGAGTTACGTTTTTGCTTGGCGTTTTCATTTATTTAGTCACTGGTAAAATCAACTTGTCCATCGGACAAGCTCAAAGAGAGAAACTGGTTGTCCGACGCATTTTTTACTCGTCACAGACGCTCGGACGAGTGTTAAATTTCAGCCCTGACATCTCTAGTAGTATGGTGCCAAGTAAGGATTTAGGCCAAGTAAAAAAAAAAAGCAAACTAGTTTCTTATCCCTGCCCTTTTTTTCACCCCCACACTAATATTTATTTTTTACTATTAAATAGGATTTTTAACCAAAAATGTCCATTCCTGACCTCGGAAATCATCTCTCTAAGCCTTTAGCAATGTCATTGCAACATAACACTCAGTGACTTGATCAGGGACGTGAAAAAAATGAATGAAAGACCCATATTGCTATGACCTTTCCAGGAATCAAACTCACCCTGATAATTCCTTTGTGTTGCTGAGCATCGATTGCTTCAAATGCCACAATCTTATCCCTTCAGCTTAAAAGTGAGTCAGTATGTCTAAGAATTAGGAAAATGTTGACTTTGGCTTGCATAGGTATAGTGGGCCCTCAGGATGTACAGCATTGTACTATGACGTCATGGTTCTATTGTACAGCAGGGGTTTGATCTATTTTGTACCTAGTTGGAATTGAAGATTTGATTGACTGTTTGAATCAATTGTTTTGACTAAAAATCTTCTTTGGTGCTTGAAATAATTCTCAAACTTCCCAGCCTGCTGTTGTTCTGAGTAAGGGTTTTAGCTCTGATTAGTATTAATGATACAACAGCACAACCCAATAAAATGTACCCTGCTAAATTTCCTGGACATTTTTTTTTTTCTTTGGGGGGGGGGGGAACTGTCCATTGTCCAATGGTATGCAAATGTACGTTAGCTGGTACTGTACGGCAGTCTCAATATTAAGAGTGATCATTGAACCACTTATAGTAGTGAACTAGTTACATATGACCAACCTAAGGACTTATCTACAAGGCCTGGCACCATCAAATTACTGCAGTATAAATCAGTAAGTGTATGAAAGAAGGAAGATCAGATGCCCCAAAATTCCCCAGAAAGATGAGTTCAGCTTTGACGTGAGGAAATGACCACCCTGATCCTATTGTCGTCCCGTATTTCAGCTGTCTAGGATCTCCCATTGTTACAGCTTGCTGTCCACTCTAGATCTGCTAACCATCTTATTCTTAGGAATTGAGTGTATGTTAAAGGGAAATAATGTGTTTCTCTTACCTCCAAAAAATTCACATTCTTAGAACCACTGTTTTTGGACGCGTTATGATCGATCATTCCAAATACTGTTAGGAAGGACAGTGTCCTTCCTTTAAAGAAATACAGTATGTTTGTCACAGACAGAAATTCAGTTACTAGTTACTCAAGAATAATTCGTTGACCCAAACTTTCAAAATTCAAATGATGCATCTTCCTTAACTCATCAAATGCATGATGTTTTGAAGAGATGAGGCTTTTATAGATGTTTATTGATGAACATGAATCTTTTAACAATCATTAAGGCTGTTTGTTAGTATGTTATGGTGGTGTTTCCCTTTAAACTACAACATTTATCAATACATCGCCCACCATTGTTGTTTGCAAAGCTATAGTACAGTATATTGTTTTAATTTTAACCTCCAACATGCTACATGTCCATTCATACCTAGCAATTAAGTTGGGCACAAAATGTTGTCCCAACTGTTGGACAATATTACATTTGTACCAAACTTTCTTGTATATTTTGTAGTTCGTCATTGTCTGGATCAATCTCTTCAGTTTTGTTTTGTTTTTTGTTTGTTTACTAGACGGCCACATCAAGTCTTGGGACTCAGAAACTTATAAATTGGTGTTAACAACTCAGGAACATGAGGGATGGGTGACAGACTTCTTGTTCTGGTAGTATAATATTACAATTCTAAGATATTAATAAAATTGAGTTCATTTTGAGCCAGTGTTCCAGAAGCTCTCAGGCCTACAGAATGGTATGCACCCATTGACCTATATACTGTATCATGAAGGGCTGTTGGTTATTCACTAACAGGGTTGATGATTTTATTTTATTTACCAGGGACAAAACATATTGAGACGAAACATATTTTCCAGCAGCAGCAGTATCTCATTCATTTAAGAATGAGGCTCTGCTTTCATGAAATTTGACCAGAAATCCACTGCTAGAATCCTTGTAAATTTATGACTTAGAGATCAGTGGAGATCAGTAGCTTGGTGAACCTGAGCTGTATACTTGCAAAAATTTTTTGGTTTATTTGCCGAAGTGAATAATGTCAAAGTTCAGCTTACATACTAGTGATTTAAAAGTGTGTATGAACTGTTGCACACCCACGTACAGTAGGCTGAAGTATGAGTATAACATTAGGCTAAATAAGCATTTATATATATCTCATCATTGCAATCTTCACAGGCAGGAAGGCAAGGTGATGTTGTCCTCTTCTAACGATGGATCTATCATCGCTTGGTCTAATAGTGGAGGAGTAGCTGACAGAATCAAGGTAAGATGCAGGAAAGATACTCGGCCTAACTCAGCAGGATTGGTGTCTGTATGTGGTCATGTGTCAGGAGATAGGGGATGCCTAATTCAGCAAGATTGGTGTCTGTATATGGCCATGTGTCAGGAGATAGGGGAAGCCTAATTCAGCAAGATTGGTGTCTGTATGTGGCCATGTGTCAGGAGATAGGGGATGCCTAATTCAGCAAGATTGGTGTCTGTATATGGCCATGTGTCAGGAGATAGGGGATGCCTAATTCAGCAAGATTGGTGTCTGTATATGGCCATGTGTCAGGAGATAGGGGAAGCCTAATTCAGCAAGATTGGTGTCTGTATGTGGCCATGTGTCAGGAGATAGGGGAAGCCTAATTCAGCAAGATTGGTGTCTGTATGTGGCCATGTGTCAGGAGATAGAGGATGCCTAATTCCGCAGGATCGGTGTCTGTATGTGGCCATGTGTCAGGAGATAGGGGAAGCCTAATTCAGCAAGATTGGTGTCTGTATGTGGCCATGTGTCAGGAGATAGCGGAAGCCTAATTCAGCAAGATTGGTGTCTGTATGTGGCCATGTGTTAGGAGATAGGGGATGCCTAATTCCGCAGGATCGGTGTCTGTATGTGGCCATGTGTCAGGAGATAGGGGAAGCCTAATTCAGCAAGATTGGTGTCTGTATGTGGCCATGTGTCAGGAGATAGGGGAAGCCTAATTCAGCAAGATTGGTGTCTGTATGTGGCCATGTGTCAGGAGATAGAGGATGCCTAATTCCGTAGGATCGGTGTCTGTATGTGGCCATGTGTCAGGAGATAGGGGAAGCTAATTCAGCAAGATTGGTGTGTATGTGGCCATGTGTCAGGAGATAGGGAAGCCTAATTCAGCAGGATCGGTGTCTGTATGTGGCCATGTGTCAGGAGATAGGGGAGCCTAATTCCGCAGGATCGGTGTCTGTATGTGGCCATGTGTCAGGAGATAGGGAAGCCTAATTCCGCAGGATCGGGTGTCTGTATGTGGCCATGTGTCAGGAGTACGGGAAGCCTAATTCCGCAGGATCGGTGTCTGTATGTGGCCATGTGTCAGGAGATAGGGGAAGCCTAATTCCGCAGGATCGGGTTGTATGTGGCCATGTGTCAGGAGATAGGGGAAGCCTAATTCAGCAGGATTGGTGTCTGTATGTGGCCATGTGTCAGGAGATAGGGGAAGCCTAATTCCGCAGGATCGGTGTCTGTATGTGGCCATGTGTCAGGAGATAGGGGAAGCCTAATTCCGCAGGATCGGTGTCTGTATGTGGCCATGTGTCAGGAGACAGGGGAAGCCTAATTTAGCAGGATTGGTGTCTGTATGTGGCCATGTGTCAGGAGATAGGGGATGCCTAATTCAGCAAGATTGGTGTCTGTATGTGGCCATGTGTCAGGAGATAGGGGATGCCTAATTCCGCAGGATTGGTGTCTGTATGTGGCCATGTGTCAGGAGATAGGGGATGCCTAATTCAGCAAGATTGGTGTCTGTATGTGGCCATGTGTCAGGAGATAGGGGAAGCCTAATTCCGCAGGATCGGTGTCTGTATGTGGCCATGTGTCAGGAGATAGGGGAAGCCTAATTTAGCAGGATTGGTGTCTGTATGTGGCCATGTGTCAGGAGATAGGGGAAGCCTAATTTAGCAGGATTGGTGTCTGTATGTGGCCATGTGTCAGGAGATAGGGGAAGCCTAATTTAGCAGGATTGGTGTCTGTATGTGGCCATGTGTCAGGAGATAGGGGATGCCTAATTCAGCAGGATTGGTGTCTGTATGTGGCCATGTGTCAGGAGATAGGGGAAGCCTAATTTAGCAGGATTGGTGTCTGTATATGGCCATGTGTCAGGAGATAGGGGAAGCCTAATTTAGCAGGATTGGTGTCTGTATGGCCATGTGTCAGGAGATAGGGGAAGCCTAATTTAGCAGGATTGGTGTCTGTATGTGGCCATGTGTCAGGAGATAGGGGAAGCCTAATTTAGCAGGATGGTGTCTGTATGTGGCCATGTGTCAGGATATAGGGGAAGCCTAATTCCGCAGGATGTGTCTGTATGTGGCCATGTGTCAGGAGATAGGGGAGCCTAATTAGCAGATTGGTGTCTGTATATGGCCATGTGTCAGGAGATAGGGGAGCCTAATTAGCAGATTGGTGTCTGTATGTGGCCATGTGTCAGGAGATAGGGGAAGCCTAATTAGCAGGATGGTGTCTAGCCGAAATTCAGCAGGATCGGTATGTAGTGGCATGTGTCAGGAGGATAGAGGACGGCCTAATTCCGCAGGATCGGTTGTCTGTATATGTGCCATGTGTCAGGAGATAGGGGATGCCTAATTCCGCAGGATCGGTGTCTGTATGTGGCCATGTGTCAGGAGATAGGGGAAGCCTAATTTAGCAGGATTGGTGTCTGTATGTGGCCATTTTTTAGGAGATAGGAGATGATGATGATGATGGTGTTGAGAGTTTGACCTCTACTTTCAAGATCTCTATGACATTCAATTTATGTCATAGTACGGTAACATACAATGCTTCAATGTCAGACCATATATTACTTCAATTTGCCATGTTACTTCCGATCTCCGACTCCACTGTTACTGTTTCCGTTTAAGTCAATGTGACTCCCAGTGTTTGGCTGTACTGACCCTTCCATGCAAACTGATGTCTGACACCCTCCACTGACCCTTTCTAGCCATCTCCACTGACCTTCTTAAGCCAGTGTTGGTCTTGCCATTGGCTTTGTTGACTGGGCCTTTAATCCAGTGTGGCTCCTGGTGTCTCAGCCAGCTGTCTCCATTGGCAATTAATTAGGCCAACCAACATGTATCAAAGCAATTCACGATCATGTAACTTCTCTGCTTTCTTGCAAACACTAGCCTGCAAAGTTTCTGGGAGACTACAAAGAAAGACTCACAAATGTAAAAATATTTATGGGGTTGGCCTAATGGCCAAAAGAAGAAACATTTCTAAACATGCACAATTTCCATTATTTGGTGATGGATGAACGCAATTGGGGATAGCAAAACTCTGCAATCAGGTTATTCCTAACGAGTCATTGATTGAAAATTTAATGCCATGTCACGTGTAAATATACATGTGACACTTTTTTGACCAAGTTAACCTCAGCAATAAGTTACAAGACATTAATACAGCTCAGTTTAACAATGTCATGAATAAATATGAAGTACTTTTTGAATTGTAATTCAGAAACAGTCAAACTTTAATGATTACATATTGGTAATGATCATTTCAGTCAATCTTACTCCTTTCATTGAAAAAGACGATACTCCTGCAATAAAAGTTTCTTGTTTTTCTTTCATAGCTGGGTGCACCAGTGTATGTAATGTCCCTTAATCTACGAAGACATCAGCTTGTCTGTGGGTTCAATGCTTGCATCAAAGTCTTCAGTTTGGATGAAAGTAAGTCAACGGTACCTATTGACAAAGCTTTGATGAATGATAATAAATGTAACAACCTTGAAGGTTCTGTCCAGTAATATGATGTATTAACTCCCCACTCCAGAAATGTCCTATATATTGAGAAAGTATGGATGCAGTATCAACACAGTTTTTGTGTATTCTTTCTAAAAATAGAGAAAATTTTGCAAATTCTACATGGTGTGCAAGAGCTACAGGAATATTGCAGATTCTTAGTTGCGATAAGGAGCACTTTTCTTAATGCAGTGTTGATATATTCTAATTTTTCATGTAGTACACACATATATACATTGAAATATGTGCTGTATCATTTTAGATACTGACTCATAGAGTCTCTGGTCAGATCTTAGTACTATTTAGATCTGAGCCTAGGAAAGTAGATAGACACCAGGAGTTTGATATATCATCTAAATGTGAAAATCTTGTCAGTGTCTGCTTCATGATGTTTTAATCTTCCAAAACTAGAATTTATATATGAGCAGGTAGCCTATATAGTAACAATGTCTTCATCGTGGGCAAATGTTCTAGTTGAATTAAAAATAAATGCTTAACACTCAAAACACTTGCTTATCTATAGTTTCAATATTTCTGCATCAGATAGGGAGAGCGGTCACTTCATAAAGGTTCGTCAACCGTACATCTCCCGGGAGCACACTGGACATTGTTAAATGCATCACTTGCTTGGAATCGAGAGTCTATTCCGCAGGGTAAGTGTATAATCCTCTTATTTATCTTACAAATATGTGTAACTTCAAAGTCTATTGTGACTGTTCAGTAGTTACCATGACAATGTTCTAGATCTGCCTCACTGTATGTGGTATCAAATCTGGAATGTCCGGACCATGCATGACTTCACAGTGAATACTATGGCCAACATTTTAGGTTATCATGTAGTGTCCTTAAAGTTTTCTGCCATGTTTGCTCGGGTTACCTTCGAAACATTCCAGATTTTCAAACTCTACGGAATTTTCATTAGGTTTGCTGAACATATTGCAGACAAGAAACAACATTTTAAAGGAAAGTAAGTAAGAACTCTAAATGTCAATTATATTACATGACATAGCAATTACATAAAAAGTTTTGACTGCCTTTTACAAAAAAGTAAGATATGATGTCACTTGATTCCGTTGATTTGCAATTCCAGCTTTATTTGCAGGTGTTCGCAACGAATGTGTACTCATCACTTGTGTGAATTGTTTGTTCTTCACCTTGTTTACAGTTATGACCAGAGGCTTATCATATATGACTCATCCTCTTATCCTGGCCATCGAGGAATCACCAAAGTCTTCTGGTGAGTAAACTGAACTTTTAAAATATATGTATGCAGAGGACTGGCATTGCTAAAGACAATGTTTCTTTTCACGTATTTTGGTCCATATAGAATAGAAAACATGGATTTGCAAGTTTCTGTTTTATCTGTTTCAAATTCACCTACATATGGTACTGTGAATATCTGCCGTCCCCCTCGAATGTGGATGAAGTTAACTATGACATCACCACTTAGGTTGCTACCTGTGATATAAATTCTACATACTTTACCAAATGACATGAAGTCACATGAACACCAAGAATGTGGTTGGTTTTCATTGAGTAATGTACTGCAAGAGGTATGTTAGCTGTACTGTTTGGATAGATGTCGATCCCTTTGATTAGACATCCATGTCTGTTTTTTTTTTTTAAGTTACTCAGGAAGTGTGATATGTGATTTGACATATGAAAGGAGAGATCTTGATGGGACAGGAGTGGGAACAGGTTTCAATTTATTCATAGCTTTCCTTGCACAAGTTTCACAAATGTCCCCTAAGTGTTATTACAGATAACCCTAACGGAGTTAACGATCCTTTCATGAATACTTCCAGTTTATGTATCTGATTTATGTTATTGCCAAATAACAAAGCAACTTTGAATTTAATTGATTTTTTTTAAGGGTAATAATTTATTTCAGCTTTGTAGGTTCTGTCATAGATGGGAAAAAGTTCTTCCCCTTGCTGTAATGACATCACCCCTGCTCCCTGGAGTTGTTTGCAGAGGTATTTGAGAAAAAAATTGTCATTTCTGTACTTTATTAATTTTTTCTGTTTTCCTAGCAACCCCAAAGCTCATGATGCTGGGATATGTTGTTTGAGCCTGGTTAGAGATACTGATAACAATACTTGGTGAGTACTAGAGTTTTAGTTGTCACCTCCCTTCAAATGATCTGCCCATTTTCTAGTTATTGTGACTTACATTTTGTGGTTCAGATTTTATACTTCTCCTTTACTTCCATTATATCACTGGTTCATTTGACTAGGTGTCCAAGATCCTGTTTTGTTATTATTTCGTTATTCAGGCTCATCAACGGTTCATTTGACCATGTTTCCAAGATTCTGTACCGTTATTACCTTGTCATCGAGACTTATCACCGCTTCATTTGACTATGCAAGTTTTCAAAATCTGTTCTGTTATTATTTTGTCATGCAGGCTCATCACCGGTTCATTTGACAAGGTGGTCAAGATTTGGTCAGTGGATGGTAAACTGACCCACAGGTTAGATGGGTTCCTTTCCACAATATCAGACATTGTGTATGTTCCTAACATCAAGACGGTGTGGGTTGCCAGCGGGTCCCCCGTGGCGAGTGTCTATGATCCAAAGTCTGGCGAAAATGTAAGTAAAATGTGAAATTTATTGAAGGCTTTTTTGTTTCAATGTCATGAAATGGGTGTTTAATCTAATAGTCTTCCCCTATTTATGAACAATTTGAACCTGGAAAGGGTTAATATGTCCTGTGGCTGTAGTATACTTGTGCATTTTTGATGTTGTGTCACAATGCAGAAAAATTTCCTGTTTGATAGTCTCCTCCTTTGAACTAATATTTAGAGTACTTATCCTGTCCACTTTTTGATTATTTTCCATCTCAAATTATTAAAGGTAAATGTATCTTTAAAGGAAAATAGGACATTCTTGTTTCACAGACAAAAGTGATACTTTTAAAAACTAGTATTTGTGAATGCAATACAATAGATGATTCATAATAAACAAGGATCATCCTCCTTTTTTTTTTTCCAAAAAATAAGTTTCTCAGAGAATAGTTTGTTCACCCAAACTTCCAAAGATTCAAATGAATGCATCTTCTGTCACTCATCTTATGCATAATGCGTCGATGAGACGCCCTGTTTTCCCAAGATTTAAGATAACATTCAGCTTTCTCCTACATTCTTGATCAGAATGTCACCCAGTAGTGTTTTGGTACACCTCTCGAGGCAAGTGCTCAGTCCTTTTTATAACTATACAATTGCTCTTTCTTCCTTTATGCTATTTCGTATCTACTTTTGAAGCACAAATGAAACAGTCAAAATCTTGGACGAGACGCATGTCAGTTTGTCAGTGTGATTCCATTCATCAGCAACGAACATGGCAGGGTCATTTATTTCATACATTGAATATAAAATGTTTCTTTCACTTAGATAATGGATCTATAGTATAGATAATTGGTCTTTAATAAATAAAGACCCACTTCGTAGAGAAAGTCAGCCTTTGATACAGATAGTGGCTGATATTTTTCTTTCTTTTAGACAACAGGTCTTGATACAGATAGTTGGGCTTTAGTAGAGATAATGAGACTTAAATATAGGTAACTGGGCTTTGACATAGGTTACAGGTATTTAATGTTTGTAACAGGTCTAAAATATGTACTATGTAATGCAACAAGTTTGTTTATAATTTTGTATGTATCTCCTTCGTTTATAACATTATGTAATAAGTGATTTGAAATACATGATTAAAACAGTTCTTTTCATTGGGGGGGGGGGGGGAGGCAGGTCGCTCTATGTGCATGCGTCTTTCATTCTCCTCCTCTCTTGTTCAGGTCTCAGATTTCATTGGAACGTTTGCCTCGGAGGAGAACCAGAAGTATCAGCTGCAATTTATGAGCTACATTCCTGAACTTGGGAGTGTGATTGGTCAGTAAAAATAATTGTTTTCATTAAATCTATGAAATGGTTTCTATTTTATTAAATCCCCATCAATATGCTACACACTCAGTAACACTGAGAGATCAAAGTTATTTTGTTTGGAGGGAACACCATGGTTGGTGAAGCGATATAGCAGGTGGGTCTAAGGAAAAGAAAGGAAAGTGTTTCGATAATCTAATGCATGAGATGCAAGTTGGTGCAATAAAATTGTTCAATTGTGAAGTTTATTTTCATTTTAAATATTTCATTATCTTAGGTATAAATTCAATCAACATTTTCTTAGGTTTAAATTCAATTAATGATGCTTTTTCCTTACCTTCAATTGGGTGGGGCCATGGACTGCATTTCCCCCACCCATCAGATCTAGCAGTGCTTAACAGTGAATGTTGAAATCACAAACGGACTGTGTTATCTTCTGTTCCATTGAAATGATTTTATCACCGTACTGAAACTATGAAGAGATTATCTGAAGGAGTTTGTTATTGCTACGTACAATATGATAATAGAATGAAAACACAGGAGTATGATCATCAACATGACAGGCTCTCAGTCAATTTAACTGTCTTTCAAAATTTCTGAAAGCTTTTGAAATGATTTCTTGCTAAACTTGAACTTAGCGGGTGTAAAGTGGAATAAAATATGGAAAAGATCACAATCATCCTCTGCAGTCTGGTTTATAAACTTTTCTTAGCTGTGCAGATACTCTTAAACTTGGTTATTAATCTTCTACATCAAATGCTGTCCTAATTACTTGTCTGATTGGCCTATCAATAAGACCTGACAGTAATTAATTAATAAATTGATTAATCACTCGCTGTATCATTGATAATTATTAAATTGATTGATTAAAGGTGACTGTAATTCATTGATAAACTGATTGATCAATTAGTAAACCACATTTTGCAAAGGGGAACTCTGCTCTGAAGAAAGTAAAATGTACAGCCAGAAATGTTACATAATTATATCAAATGACAGTCTATGTGAATTATTAATGACTTGAAAATAAATATCAAAACATCTTCAAAAACTTACCTGATGTATTTTTTCAACACTATCACCACCTTGTAGCAGTCATATGTTATTTAAGGTAACAGTGTAATGTTTTTTATTTCTTCTGTATAAGATTTTTACTTGGGTTTTCTTTAACCCTACAGCCAGTACTAACAGAAGGAATATCCTGGTTTGGAGGTACAATCCATTTGGATGTATTACCTCACTGAAGTGTAAACATGCTGTAGAATCGTTAACATACAGTAAGTAAATGTGTGAGAATGTGGTACACCTTAGGAAGCACGCAATAGATTCTTTATAATTATAGTTTGGATTCGATAGCTGTTCATTTTGAACGAGTTACCTCTAGCTGAAATCAATTTTCTTCTGTGATGCAGTTTCCTTTCTAAGTTTTACACCTTGATAGTCTCAAAGACGTTTACCTTCTCCTGTAGGCTGCTGATTGTTTCTTGTAATCAGTTTTTTGCCAGCTCTCTGTGATAAATATGCCTCTGTATGGATGTTATGTGTGATAAATGTATCTGTATGTAGCACAGTATGATTAATGTATCTGTATGTAGCACAGTATGATTAATGTATCTGTATGGAGCACAGTATGATAAATGCATCTGTATGGAACACAGTATGATAATGTATCTGTATGGAACACAGTATGATAAATGCATCTGTATGGAGCACAGTATGATTAATGTATCTGTATGGAGCACAGTATGATAATTGTGTTTGTATGGAGCACAGTATGATAAATGCATCCATACAGATTTTCAGAATATATCTCCATGCCAACATTCAGTATGATAAATGCCTCCATATGGAGGACACTGTGATAGCTGTCACCATCTGGACATCAGGTGTGATAAATATCTCCATACAGATGGTCATTAATATTGTAATTACAATGAATGCCTCCATACAGATGGTCATTAATATTGTAATTGCAATGAATGCCTCCATGCAGATGGTTAGTGTAATGATATCTCCACGCAAAGGACAATGTGTAAAATGCCTTCACGCAAATGGTGAGCAAGTTAGATGAATTGTTCGTGTAAGTAATATTTGCTACTTACAAATCTGCTAATATTTTCAGCTAAGAAGGTGCCAATACTGATCTTTAATGGCGGCAGTGATGGCCAATCGAACAAATGGGAAAGATTGCAATCCAACCATTTTATGTACAGGTAATACAATCATGAATATTCACTTAAGGTATTCACTGCTGTCAGGTCATGTAAATAAACTCACAGTAATTGTCAAGTCATTAAAAATAGTATCTTTGTCACTTAAACTTTAAAGGGACACTTTGAGTTCATTTTGTGAAATTCATTAAAGTGTTGGATATCTGTCAATTCATTTTCCTTTACATTCTAATAGCAAATGGTCAAACGAAGAGGATCCTCATGTGTCACATACAAAGAAACATTAATGAGTGAATAAGAAATGATTCAATTTGGTTTTTAAAAATTTGTGACCAGAACACTTTTTTCACATTAGCACTGCAATTTTTCATATGCCCACAGCCAGTATACAAGCCTGGGTCAACACTTTAAAAATTTTAGAGTTTTCATATCAATTGGATGTTAAATGTGACAGATGGTAATTACTTTTCATGTGGTTGTTTACCCTTTGAATGACTCACAAAGGTATCAATATCAACTTGATCTGTCACCCCCAGTGGCTGAAAAGCAAAGAAGTACAAAAGCCAGGTAGAAAATGTGACTAGAATTGGATGTAGTTGGTATAGCTTGTAAAATGATGTAATGATATTGTAAACACAATGAAAGGAGAGTACATTGTGCCATTTATTTTTATCATCAGGTTTGAGCATTGGTAATTTCCTGCCTCTGAATTTGCATTTCTTTTATCTCTTATTGTTTTGTCCTCAGTATACTCAATGCCATTGTATTCCACTGCAGCATGCAAGATCTCTCAGAGTATGTTTTACTGTTACACATGCTCAGCTGTTGATGTGTAACCCCAACATGCATCAATCCAAGAGAGTTACATCAATAAAAGGCAGCACAGTGCCTTCCTGTATTAATTACACCACTCATATGTTACACCTAAATATTCTTTGCCATTTTATTGTTTTTATTTATTACTTTATTATTATTATTACTTATTATTATTTTTTCAGTAAGGAAACATTCCTTGAAGCAGAGGCCAAAACCAAATTATCTCAGCTGAAACATGCCAAACAGATCCGTAAACCTCTACCGAATAAGATTTTCCTACGCAACCCAAATGCACCAAACGCCAATCAGTACAGAGAAGACCGGAACCTCTCAGGGATGAAGGTAATTTGTCCGCCATAAAAATGTCTTACATCGTTATTTCTCTACCGATAACTTCTCGTAATCCAGCATACCTGTGCTAAATGTTTGTCACCATACAGTATGTATTAATTTTAACAGGTTGTAGATCATCTCATACACCTCAGTGGAATTTGCCTGGTTGTCTTGTGCTCCTAGTCTTGTCATGTGACAGCTTTGAGTCCTGTCATATGACAGCCAAATGTCTGGTCATGTGACACCCTGGTAAAAGTGCATTCACCCCAGGAGGAAACTGTAAGGAACGTATATGAAGTTGAAGGCAAACTGCTGTGACTTGTGTTGCTTGAATTATGAACACCCCTGTAAAGCATTTTGCCATCAGTTTGACGTTTGCTTTAAGATGTTGTTTATGTCGGCCCACTTCCACTGCGCCGCTGTTAACAAAGCCATTTGATATCAGATTGGCATATCCAAAGACCATCATCCAACCGACTGCAAAATGTTTTCTAGGATTTCAATTGGAATGCAAGCCAATTATCTTTTCAATACACAAAGGCAGAGCAGCAACTGATGATGTGTTGCATTAGGGATGAGACCTGAGTCCCTGGGGAATAAGAAAATGAAGGTCTTCGATATCTATGTGGGTCGATGGTAGAATACCTCACAAACCATCGTATGATTTCTGTTGTGATGCAAACATGTACTTCTTTGATTTTATATTATTTTGTCATTTTCCCATTTTGTCTCTGTCATGTCTATCTCGATCCATATAGCACACTAATATTAGCTCCATCTTCCTGAAACTTAGTTCATTTGTTTGTATCCTAGTATAGTGGGAGAATTCATTTGTTTGTATCCAAGTAATAGGGAGTTCATTTGTTTGTATCCTAGTTTAAGGGGAGAGTTTACTTGTTTGTATCCTAGTACAAGGTTGGAGTTCACTTGTTTGTATCCCAGTAGTAGGGATTATAGACCTCACATCTCTGTTTTCTTGTTTTCTTCTGCCCATCTCAGTCCAATGAACCACACAGTAACTCTGCTCTCCTCAAGGCCCTCTTTGTGGAAGAACTGGATCTTCTCTTGCTTGGCTCTGAGGATGGTAACATCTGTACGTATCAGACTTCGTGATGACCTTTGACCCCCATCTACCGCTGAGATTGTGGTAGTATATGTAATGTTTCCCTGAAAAACTTTGCCTCTGTAACCCTTGATTACCAAGTATTTTGTCAGTGTATCAGACTGCAATGAAGTTAGCAATAAATCGTTTTTCAATGCTTCTATTTTGTTAACAATAACTGATGCAATTTACCTGCAGGTGGGATTGTAGCCAGGAGTTGGTAGGATACTAGGAGGTGGCTGTATACTGGGAGGTGGTGAGATATGAAGGGCTGGTGGACTCCCATACCTGCAGGAAGGTGGTGGGATACCAGGGGGGGGGTAGTAGAATCCCATGAGGTGGTAGGATATACAAAGGAGGTGATGGGAATGTATTGTACTTTGCAGTATTTGTCTCAAGTAATCAGAATAGCTGCTGGTTGCCTGCAATAATCAACGTGTCTACTGAGGAGGAAATTTGTTTCGATTTGTGATTGACAAAAACATCCGATGATTGATTCTGAGAGAAGACTGAGAGATAGTCCAGGGAAGAGTTGAAAAAAAAAAACATGCCATGATAAAAATGACCATTTTGGTTTTAAACAGAATAAAAAAATCTTGCGCCTTCGGTAGAATATTCTGAATTCATTGCTCCTGTTCTGTTCTCACAGATGTGTGGGGTTTCGATGACAACGCAGTCAATGCCCTCAAGAACATGAAACCGGTCGGTCTCCCAGACTTGGTCAAGAAGTACGGAATACTGCTGGGAGACGATGCAGCAGCTGATCACTCGTCCATGTTTGAGGAGAACATTACCCTGGATACAAAGGTGAGGATGATATGAAAGGGAATCACTTCTATTTAATGCTTTAATTTCTTAAATATCACACCCTTACTAATTTTGAGGCAGCAGGGGATGAAGAATTAATTGGCTTGCTGTGATAACTTACCGTGATACCTGTAAAGCTTAGAGGGATGAAAGCTGCAAAAGAGGGAGACACAGGTTAATTAATAATCACCATAAAATCTGTATTTGTTGTAAACTAAAAGGATTATTGTTCCTGCACCAAGATGAAGTATTTTAACTTTCTGCTGTTTGATGTCACCAAAGAAGATGACTTAATTCAGATGGAAGACAAAAGGATTCATCGATGATGACTTGAAGGATGCAAACATGATGAACATTGATGATACCTCAGATATGAAATATCAGCTATTATTAATGTTGTCTGCATTTTAAAGGGACATAATGTGTTTGTTTCCACAAAGAGAATATCCATATGCGTCATACTTTTAAAGCCAATCTTTGTGGAGACAGAATGAGAGAGTTTTCGATATAAGGAAGGAGGCTGGCCTTCTTTTCAAGAAATAAGTTTCTCACAGATAGAAAATTAAGTTATATTTTGTGTAAGAATGGTTCCTTCACCAAAACTTTCAAAAATTCAAATGATGCATCTTTTGTAACTCATCTTATGCGTAATCTTTTCGGGAGATTGATGTTTTGTAGATGTTTAATTGTTGGTGGGCTTGATTGGTTTATCGTGTACTTAGGCCATTTTCTTTGAATGTGATGTTGGCGCATTGTAGAAGCTCTATTTCTTTTAAGAGAAAATGACTCTAATTTGCCAAACACTATTTGTTATAATATTGTCATTTTCCGACTGTTTATTTTATACCCCTTACACAAATATTGCTTTAATGTGACATTTTACTTTGCCATGATTTCTACTTTCCAGTTCTGCATATTTTCTTGTTTGTCATTCCTGTTTTCATTGCAGGCAGACTCTGTTACAAACCGCGTCGCTGGTTTCGTTTGCAAGACGGTACTACAGGGCCATTCCGGTTGTGTGACCTGCCTGACTCTGGTAGGCAAAGATTCAGGCTACGACAGAACGTACTTGGTGAGAATTCCTTCATTTTATTTAAATTTGTAACACATATCTTGATGCAGCTTGGCCATCCGTGTTATTTACTACTCGCAGCCTAAGCTATCATTTATTACAAGTTATCTCTTTACAGCAGTATTAGGTGGATCAGCTCTTTTGTAGTTTATTAATAGGCCATATTGATAAAGTACATGAATTTATTGCATCTATTTGTGGACTTGCCTTCATTGGTGTGATACAGCCAGAGTTGTCACAGTCATGACAGGAGTAACCAATTTTCAAATGAAAAATTACTCTAGGAATTGTACATGATTTTCCTCGTGGAAATAGTACAGAGACTCGAGTCACTGACTCGACTTGAATTACATTAAAAGTAGCAAATGACTCGACTCGGCTGCAAAATTGAGTGACTCATTACAACTCTAGATACAGCACCTTACATCATTTTATTGCTGGGCTAGTCACCTAATATAATGGTAATAGTTGAGCACATCCAAAATGGTGGAGTATCATTAGGTGTTAGTGTTGCACTCTACTGATGTTTTCATATTATGCAAATTTGTTACCAAGACCATGAGTTGCATTGATATTTACCTCTGATATTAACTGAGTTCTGTTTACTACATTTTGGTATATATATATGACATATTCTGCGCCAGTCTACCATCTACCTAAGTTGTGATTCTTGTTCCATATGTCGAACTAGTCTACCATCCTCTTCTGGGATGCATATGTTACGCTAATCTACTAGGTAGTTTGTCCTGAACCAATCTACTATCTACTTTTCATGCTTATCATTTATACTGAATGAATCTGCCATTTTCTTGGATACATGTTGTTGAATTAATCTACCATCCGCTTGGATACGTATTCATGTTGAACTGGTCTACCACCACTGCTTGGGTACATGTGATATATGTGACCTACTCTAATCTACCACTCATGGCTTAGATACATATATATTGAACTAATCTACCAGTCTTTTGTATACATATTATACATGTTGGAAAAAACCTACCATCTACTTACTAATTTTTCTCTTATTATCTCCCTGCGACTTTCTTTTTTTCTCACTGTGACTTTTTTTCTCACTGTCTTGTTCTGATAATCATGTTTAATTACTTCTTCGTGTGAGCTTTCAGCTGAGCTCCGGCTGGGATCGCCGTATATGTATTTTTCTCTTATTATCTCCCTGCTAATTTTTTTCCTCACTGTGACTTTTTTTCTTACTGTCTTGTTCTTATAATCATATTTAATTACTTCTTTTTTGTGTGACCTTTCAGCTGAGCTCCGGCTGGGATCGTCGTATATGTATTTGGGATCTAGAGAACCACAGGTAAGGGGGAAAAAAAAAATCTCAAATCAAGAATTTATTTGGTCACTTCCCCTTTCATGGCAAATATCTTAATGGAAGAGTGGCAAAATTTTTCCTCTGTTGTCCTGAAAGAGGTTAAGAGAGAGAGAGAAAGAGAGAGAGAGAAGCGGGTGGGGGGGGGGGGGAGAAGAGTGCCTGTTTAGATGATGTGCATAACTCAAAAGAAGAAACTAGATCTGAAAGCAAAATTAAAATAAAAGTTGACGAGAAACTATCGATGGGAAGCTATTCCCGGTGAATCTTCCTGCAACAGGCATTGTAATGGTTTTATTATTTCAAGGAATTGTTGTTGCCCTATCATACTCTTTGGCCTGATTAGTTGCTGCTTGGGATAATTTCTACTATTTTATTGTTTCTTGTTTGAAATTTTTCACCTGTAGATAAATTTAGTGTCTCAGGGTGCACACTCTACCTAAAATCACTGAGGACGGCAGCTGCCCGGTGTATTATTTGAAGCATTTTAACATAATCTTTGTTTCAATGTCATTATAACTTCTAATATTTCTGTATCTGATAAATCATTTTGAGGATTCTTGTACGACAAAGATCAAAATACTGCTCCTTACCTTTATTGGCAAATGTGGAACTTTGATCAAGTTCAGATATTTAAAAGAAAATTTGGAATATAAAATGCACCAAGGTGGCATTCAAAGAAAATGACTGTGATTATTATTTAGTCGTTCAGTTTCTCCAATAAACATCAGCATTCCCTCAACAAAATAAAAAATAAATAATGCATGAATTACAGAAGATGCATCATTTGAATTTTTGAAAATTCGGGTAAACGAATTATTCTTGAGCAAAAAATAACTCAAGTTTAATCTGCCAAAGGACTTGATTCTTGAAAATATAGCTTTCATGTTGCCTCATTTTGAATGGATCTATCAATTTTGTGGAGAGAAATTTTGAGTTTAAAAGTCTGATCTTTCTTTTTAAAACAAACGCAATAATTCCATTTAATAGATCAGTAAATTAATGCTGTCCTGTTGTAATCATGGTTTATTCTATTGATGTGCAAGGGGAGGTTTTTGTAGGACTGATGCACCTCATGTGAACCTTCAAAGGCTCGTAATTCATCGCCACCAGAACACGGATCTATTAATGTATCACATACTTTGAAAGACTTCAACCATATCAAACTAAATTTGTGCAAATTCACATTTACTTACCTCCACCCATCCTACGGTTTCAAAGCTGCTAGTGGGATGGTTTGCGCTTTTAACCATCCAATATTCTTCTGTCTGGAGGATTAGTCAGAGAGGGGCTGAGAGGGAAGGGTAGGTTGATGGCAGTTGTGTATCATTTGCATGAAGCTTTTTACTCTCTTTTTTTTGTGATCAGTGCAAAGTCTGAGTGAATCTTTATATTCTCTTGATGTAGGCTGCATGATGTCTTTCGTAACACATCACCAGATGCATGGAACATCCCAGAGCTAGCATGTGATGGAATTGTGATAGATATGGACTTCAGCTCCAAGAGGTAACTCACTTAAATCAATATATGACCATGTCACTAATAGGAAGCCTACATAAATATAAACTACAGCCCCCACTATATATGTGCAGAGGTAAGGGGTTGTTTTAGTTTATAAGAATAAACACGAACTGCAACTTCACAAAATAAGTACGTACCAAAGCTCTAGTCAATGTTCCATAAAACTCTGGAACACTTTGCAAATAGTTGGATGTCTGAAAAAATGGATAGGATGCCTGAGTGTTGAAGAGTGAAAATAGCCCACCCTAGCATATACTGACTCACCATTTTGTATCTGTTATGTCCTAGAAAAGAGTTTGCTTATGCATCCAGCGATCGGATGATCTATATTCGTCGGTTCAGCGAGAAGGGTAACGAGATGACACTGTGTAATACCCTTCAGGGCCACGAAGGGGAGATCACCCAGGTCAGGTGGAACCACGTATGCTGCTCGTGGATTACATCTTCAGAAGATGGTATACTCAGAGTTTGGGTAAATATTTCAAAGCTGTAATTTGCGCACAAATATTTCATCTATTTGCAGAGTATAAAGTCATCACTTCTCCACTTAGAGAGAGAGAGTGAGTGTGCATAATTGTATGTCTGATCTCCCCTCCGACTCCCCTCGTAATTACTTGGTTTTAAGAATTTAAGAAATTTCAGAAAGTATTGGACTTTTCATGTGGTAACATAGGCCTTCAAAACGTTCAAATCAGTTGAAATTTGTAATGAGTCGTTATCTATGGAGACATTACTGTTTTTAACATTCGTACATTGATGCTTCTTTACATGCTTTGTACTATATACAGAGTGAAGATGGACTCGACTGCAATCAAGTAATTCACACCCACGGACCTGTCTGGGCTCTGAGTACAGATCTGGTCAATGGATGCATCATAGCTGGTGTACAAAACATCATCAAGTGAGTTAAACATGTCTGAAAATCACCGCTGAGACTGAGCAAAAAAAAGAAAAGAATCAAATGTTCTGTAATAATATTCCATCAAACATATTCAAAATATGACAGAATCATTCTTATTAGATATTCAAAAATTTATTTGTTAGAGTTAGCTAAGCCATTCAGTTTTTTTTCTTTAAATTTCTAAATACCATTTGGTTTTCTTCCTTTTTTGGCTGCTCAGTTTGAATGATACCACAAATATTTCTAGAAATTCAGATATGAGATGTAGGTTGTAGGTGTTTGGTTTTAGGATACATAAATACATGGAAATTTCGCTTAAAGCATGTACATGATATATAACAAAAAACATTTTAGAGTATTGACCAACTTAACCTGGAAAAACATTGAAAATAACTACAATTTTCATAACAATCCATCATGCATTGATCATTGACAAATAAATTTCTGTTTAAATTGCATTGTGAACAAACACAAGCCGAATATGCAAATTTGTGACATTACAGTGGAGACTCTAATTATATGCATTATATTGTCCTTTGTTTACTTAATCATAATTATTTCAAGGACAGTTAAGAATTTTATATTCTCCCATGGTTTTATTTTGGAAGCATGTATTGTCTTCTTTAAATATATATATCTTTTATATATCTTTTATATCTATCTTTTACAATGCAAAATCCAATAATTAAGTAATTAAGAGACAATATATAAAGTGTTTGTTTAGATCTCAAAAACGGTAATAAATATAAACACAATTCCAAAGGATTGTGATTCAGGGTTTCACTGCAACTTCTGGAGGTTACCAACATTCTCTTAGATGCATTTAACTTGGTCCTTGATACAGATAGAACATACACTGGGCACTACAGGCACGTAGATGTTGGGCTGTAATGGCAATGAACAAAGTAGAAAACAATTTAAACAAGGAAATAGATACTTAGATGATGAATGGGAACAAAGTTCAGGAAACAGAGGAGGGGATGGAGAAAAAATAACTCCTACCTACATGCTGTAGCTGAAGTGTTTAAAATGTTTTGAAACAGTAACTTCTTGCTTTTCTTTACATCATCTGTCAACTTTTGCTGATGTGTAAAAAAGCGATTCCATTTTACCGTGTACCACACTGCTATAATTATACTCTTTTAATTTCTTTTCTCACAATTACTTTTCGTGGCCTGCTGTCCTGTGTACTCTTATGGATCTTTAAGGGTGTACAATCCAGATACAGGGAAGCTAGTACAAACCAACATCGGCCACTCGGACTCCGTGAGGAGCATCATACACGTACAGGAGAGAAATCAGGTATGAAAATATCCAACTTTCATTTACAACCAAACCTATTGATTGCAATGATTTTAGTTAACAAGGATCACACTCTAAATTAATTTGAGGGCCACTAGACAAATTCGATGATTGATATAATTAAGATTAACACGTTTGCCACCTTTCCTCTTCTTCAGCTGTAGTATAAGGAACTCACAGCTACCATCATTGATCTAGGTTCATCCTGTCACATCACCCTCATGCATCCCACTTGTCACCCTTACATCCTACTTATCACCCCCTTACATCCCACTTACCACCCCCCTGTCCTCTCATCACATTGTTTTCTACCTTGTACCATCTCATAGTACTCCCAGTGTCAGATGATACTCTCACCCCACCCTCCTACCTTCACCCCCACCACTTTATTCCCTCTCCTCACCTTATTCCCTCTCCTCACCTTCCTCCGTTTTCCTGCATTTATTTTTCATTTTTGTAGATTGTCATATTATTTAAAATGTAAACACTTCTTTTAGACGAGTATCGTTGTAAGATAAAATATTTGCTAAATGGCCTTATTAGGACTTAATCACATTTCCTACTATCCAGTTGTTCAACTTTCAAAACATGTTATAGTATTTTATTTTTATCTGTTTGTTACCCAGTACATTAATTCCTATACTCAGATGCTACCACCGCCTGTCTTTATTCCCGCAGTCAGTTCACCCTCATACACCCCTAGTCACCACCCCTGCCCTCCTCTCACATAGTTTTATAACATATTCCATCTCACATTACTCCTACTGCCAGATGATGCTGTCTTCCCATTCCCACCGTCTTCCCATTTTCCACATCTATTTTTCCTCCCCAAACCATCTCTGTACATTGTAATATTAATGAAAAGAATGCACACATTACTCAGATGTTTATTGTTATAAGATAAACATCGCTGTTAATAGGACTTCATCGTATTTGCTAATATCCAGTCATTCAACTTTCAAAACATGTTTTAATATCCTATCTTTTCTGTTGTTTCCCAGTACGTATCAGGATCTTGGGACGGCACCCTTCGTGTGTGGAATGCCTACCAACAGGTGCAACGAAAGAAAAAGGTCGCCAAGTCAGCTGTACATGGTCGTAGAGGAGATAGCAAGACTCCATACATCATTGATGATAATGAGAATGATGATGTCATCTCATAGATATGAATATTCAGTATCATAACAATGACCTCACACTTAATGCGTACCTGAGAGTTTCTTTTCAACACCACAAACCGCAAGGAAATGCATCTCCTATGACGTCATCATTAGAGTTAGGGTTAGGAAATACATTTCCATCAGCTTAGTAGCGTCATGCATGTATTGCTTTTGTAGCTTCTATTTGGGAGGGCATCGTGTCGAATTGGCTGGACCTTAACACAACACATAGATATGAATATTCAGTACTCACTTTTGGAGTAATAATCTGTCTCTCTTTGTGGGGTCAAGCGTGGTCTATTGGCCCCCATCTTTTCTCTCTTAATTCTGAAACATTACCAGTACAGGTTATTTACTGGTTTTGTTAGATTGTCCTGTAGGGGAGTCAGTGAACAAACTGTAAGGGGAAACTACTGCAAGGAGATTCATTGTGGTGCTCAAAGTAGTCAGCAAAGTAGCTGAAACTGGTTGATTGAGATACCTTTTTTTGATGTAACTTTATCCAGTTTGTTTTAATCCAGTTAAAAACATTAAATGGTAAATTAGGGACTCCTAAGATAAGTGTACCAGGGATAACAGCATTTTTTTTTTTAGGCAGCCAAGAAATTGAAAACATTAATATTAGTGTGAAAAGGCATAAAGTACAATACAATACATAATGTTCATTGTCATAGATAGTAATCTACACTGAACATGTGGTGCAACTATATCAGGATATTGTGGTACACTGATTCTCCTTAAAACTTACTAGGTGCTGAGTTGACCCACCAACCACTCACCAACCTTCGCTTCCTCGTAGAAAAGAATGAGAAGTATGATTTAACATTAGATGTTTAAGTTCACATGTAGACAACAAACAAGACTTGGGAAAGTAACAGTTATATGTGTGGCTCACTTTTTAAGTAAAACAATTAATATGCCACATAAAGGTATAAGTTTAATTCTTAATACAAAGGACAGAGAGAGTACCTTTTCTTACCTTAGTCTAGCCCCACCCCTCCCCCTTCCCCTCCCTAGCCTTTTCCTCTACGCAAACTTTCTGGGTAACAGATGTTCACTCCCTCAATTTACTCACAAATTAAAATTAGGAAGGAGTTTGTTTCCCAATAAATTAAGAATATCATATTTTTTTTTTTTGTCAAACTTCATATCTGCTTGCACAGATCAAGGGACCTTAAATGGAGTCTAAGGTTACCTTTGATTTTTTGTTGTGAAGCAAAGATGAACTTTTTCAAAATCATTCTCAAGCTACTAACGCAGAGGGTAGCCAAGCTGCTGGTCAAACGTGATCTCTGAAGAAGCATCGTGATGGCCCCAAAATCCCATTTTGAACAGAAATAAAATTTCAAGAGCATAAGAAAAATTTAAAAGAAGAGAGCATGAGAGTTAAAAATAATATCCATATATGTGAAAGCTACATTGAAAAATAAGTGATATTATATTTCAACAGGTATTCGTTAAGTAAGATAAATGAGTGTCATACCTTTAATCCAGCCATCTAAATAGCCATAGCTCTTGTTAAAAGCAGTACCCAACAATTGCAGGCATCTTGCTAATACGGATTTGATTGTCAGAGAGTTTTAAAATCGTCATATATTTCCAAGTTCAGTGAAAGAATTGCAGAGCATTAAGTCACATTTATCAGTATTCTTGTTACCATCAAAATAAAATAGACAACGGGAAAATTCATCCTCGTGTTTCACTTGACTATAATCCTACTAATATGAATTCATTTTTCTATTTGATGTATTCAAATTTGGGAAATATTTTAACCTGAAAGTCACAAACTTGACTGTCATGCAATACGGTTCTTTCTTACAATAGTGTGCTAATATAAATTATCGACATTTTGTTTTTATTATTAGCGAAAGAAATAAAGTCATTGAGTTTTATAACTCTTATCTTTATGTTGAAATGTTTCATTCCAGATTTTTTCTCATTTTATAGTGTTCATAGACTATCTCAGTCCACCTTCACCTGTTCGGTTGCTTACAATAAGGACTCGTGATTAGTCACGTGGAGTTATCGGGCCTCTAGTAAGCTAACACTTAGCTAATTTTTATCCAAAATTTCGTACTATAAGCGATCGTGGCGCTCTGCACAGATAGTGTCATTACTGTTTGCCCCTCTTCCTTTGCTTCCCCCCCCCCTTACCATAAATAAAAGTAGGCCTCAAAATATTGCTTTAAACACGTAAGACAAATTGTTAGAAATGATTTGTGACATGTCTCGATTCACATGAAGTGGTTTGCGTCACAATTTATCTCATTGCGTTTAGAAAATCTTGCAGACGTGGATGAGACTTCATCGTCAATTTTGGTTGAGATTTCCCAAAAATATGACGATTTTTATTCTGAAATTTATGCATTTTATTGTTTTGCAAACAAACGACTTGAGTAAGTCAAACTTGATCGTAGGCCTGTAAGTTGATATTCGGTAACTTCCCCGTACGTATGGGTCTTTACAATATGCTAAGTTGTCAGCCGCACCACACTGTTTGACGCTTCCTAACGGAAAACCATAAATTGGACACAGTTAGGAAGAACTTAATATTCACGATGACGTCACTCGATTCTACTTACTGTACAGTGGATGTACGTATAAATACCTGAAAACTCACATAATCAGCTGCTCTGACAGGTAACTATACGAGAGCTTATTAATGCCATGCGAATAAAAGCTTTAATTTGTTGTTACAAAATAGTAATTTCTTATCATGAATTGTTTTACAAAATAAATTTATTATTACAAGTAAATAGTTTGTGATAACAAAAATAGTATATTAATACAACTTCGGGCAGTATGAAGAGAACTTGAAAACCGCTGCTCAAAGTGCGACAGCGTAATCGTAACATTCTGTGTCACTGCCGTAGTGGTCTCAAATTGATGGTGGCGATCTTCTTATATCGTGTTTAGGGTTCCTTTTTAGGGTTCGTTTATAGGGTTCTCTATAAAGGAACCCTAATCGCGTTTAGTGCTCACTGTTTAGAAACACTAACAGTGTCAAAGGAAGTTATCTTGAACATGTATTTTTTTTTCTGTGATCTTCACAAATCCTCTCCAATAAACTTTGTTAATTGGGACTCGCGAAGAACAATTATCTGCAATCTTGAAAGCGTTTGCTTCTTCCAAAAATTGCTCTACGCGCCAACGGAGGGTGGCTTTCAGCTCAGTCATGTGAATGCTAGGCCTATTGGCCTAATGAAATCATTTTTATTCCCTATAAAACCCTCTTAAATAATGTTTGTTCCTGCGAAACATCACATCCCCTGAATACTCTTGATCCCCTTCCGTCTGTATGTCCCTTTGACTACAGTCGATGGTCCATGTTTAAATCCCCCTCCCCAACCCCACATCCTTCTTGTTGAATAATCCTGGATACGTCAGAGCCGCCTACGACTTGCTTTGTGTCGTTTAATCCAAAGCATAAAATATCATGCCTCAGCGTTATTTCTGTCCATTTCTTCTGTAAGCGGACTAGTCTACTCAAATAAGGTGTAAGGTGTGAGTTATTAGCATATGTGGGTTAATAAAGTTGAGGGGGGGGGGGGGGGAGCATCACACTTGGCAAAATGCCAAGCTTGGCACAGGATCAAACATGGCCGACGGTAGGTGGTGGCTATATCATTGTCGTAACCACATTTTCTGGTTCGTTCAGTTGTCCAACATTAGAAGACCCATCCAGTAGTTGCATCATTTCACACTCAGAGACAATTGTTAAAGTCCAAACATTCTCACCAATGTATTCATCTCCATGGTTACATTCTCATCAAGTGATTGGTGAATAGAAATAAATGGTATCTAAATAACAACGGTGCATTGTTTGTTTGCTTTGTTACTGAAGCGTTGGTGCGACTGTTATCGTTCATGTTGATGGCTAATTATTTTACAATTAATAAAAAGCCTCCTCCAGCCATTTGATTAAAGTAGGCCTACCAGAGCCTGGAAAATATATATGAAGTCCACTCTACTCGTCTATAAGTATGGATACAGCCACATTCCTTTGGATACCGTGGGACTTATTGACACACTAGGGGAAATAAAGGAAAACAGTAATTCTAGGTATTAATATGAAGGGACACTTTAATGGAGTTGTAATCATTAATTGTCCATCCTAAAGTTCTCATTTGGTTAATCGATTTTGATGTGGGTATGTTGAATGTCTTGGTCCTAACGTCCTGTGTCACATTTACAGTTCGTCTCCGGTAGTTTACATCCGGGCTTGTGATTATCCTCAGCTGTATTGCCTTTATATTTTACAGTTATTAATGTTTTCCTTTATAAACGTCTGATAATATTTATGACCCGCTGTCTGCCTATTAGAGATCATATAAAATTGCAAATCTAGCGGAAATTTACGGTCACACCTGACAGAAGGTAACGGTCTATCGCAGCGTGTGTCGTCACCGTGACAGACAACCAGACCAATGTAGCTGATTACAATGCACTTAGAAACGTGAAAAGAAATGACACGCATGCACTGGCATACACAGAGAGTAAGACTCTTAACAGTGGTATCATAGAAACAAATAAAAAAAAATACAGATTATCAGCTGGTATCTTCCCTCGTCTATTTCTAATATTCAGGCTAATCCAAGGGCACTGGTTGACATAGATAATCATAGTTATAGTCTCCCCACCTCCACCCTTTTCAGAGGGGGGGGGGGGGAGTTAGGGACATTATGAGTCTCCTATCTTTCAGAAAAGTCATTCATTATCGGGACTGGATCCATCAATTTTACCCCGTGGGGGTGATGGGGTGGGAGTGGCAGTGTTGAGAAGATTTTTGTGAAATGAATATTTATCGCAACTGCTTCTTTTATAAGTTGAAAAAAATTATTACCAACATAGAATACATAATGTTTCCAAGACCACAATTTAATTGTTTTGATTTTCCATGTGTCTTTAACAAAAGCGAAAAAACAACCAACATCCTGGTTTCCTGAAGGACCAGTAATTGCTATTGTTTATTTTTTATCTGTGATAGAGGGACAGCTCGATGTGACTCTCGTGAAGCATTCCTGGAGTGAGTTCGTCATGGTGACCTCCAATCAATGTTGTAAGGTTTCTGGGGCTAAAAAATGAGATCATATTTTTTATTATTATTATTATTATTATTCTTTTTTAACAAGAGGAGTTGCTATGGAAAATGAGACAAACAAACTGTTCAGATGAATGAAGAATTTCAACAGATACAACAATATACACATTTCTTTCTTTTTCTTTGTGTTTAAAATCCGTGTCAGCTTAGACAAAGTAAAGCGGTCATTGTTATAGGGATAATTAGTAACTTGGTTCCATGGTCTTTCAGACAAAGTACAAGCGGGGGGGGGGGGGAGGCAAACCCTATATTGATCAGATAACTTTTTTTTTTTTTGCTCATGAAAAATAGTTTCAACGCAACAGCGTAAGCAGTAATTATCATGGGGTGATAAATGGAGTAATGTTTGAACTGGAAGTAAGCAGCAATGATTTTATCCAAGAAGAGCGGCATTATTGGAGCGGCATTATTGGAGCGGCATTATTGGAGCGGCATTATTGGAGCAGCATTATTAGTAGATTATAGAGCATTGCTTGGTTAAAAATACTTTACAGTTTCAGGAAATCTTACTTCCTAGTCTCTCTGCCCTTGTGAACTTCAGCCGAGTATTTTTTACTTTTAAAACACTGGTTTGGGAATTGTCACTTACAATATGAAAGGGTGATGCTAGTTTTTTTTTCTTCTTTTTTTTTTTGGTGTCTGATTTTCCCGGGGACCGCATTTTCCCCTTGCATGCCCCCACATCCATTGCTGATGTCCGTGCTTGGTTTATGTTCCTTCCGAGTCTTATGCGTAAGAATAATATACTTTCTTCAATCCTGTGGGAACGTGGTTTGTTTTACCAGGGAGCTGTCACGGAGCTCCCTGGTTTATAAACTCTGGACAACACTGACAGGCCATGATGGTTTAAGTCTTTATTCATGGGCCTCAAGCCAGACGGACCTTTGGAAGGACCTCAAGCCCGAAGGACCATGGGTAATCACATTCGTTTTCCGTATCAACTTCCGTCCGTGGTATCTCTCCATGATTGCTATGGACAGGCAAAGAGGCGATCGCAGGGCCGATATAAAATAAAATGCACTAAGGATAATAATAATAATGATAAAAATAATAATAATATTGGAGCATTAGGAAGAATTGCGGAGAGTTAGAGTGAAATTATACTTTCACGTTCATTTTGTTATCCTTAATTTTAACGATCTTACCCGTTTCGTCAGGGTACGGGGGGGGGGGGATGGGTAAGGTATAAGACCATGGTGAATGATAAACTGAAAAGTTTAAACATGTCACTGTTGATCCGGGGATTTATGTCTTTTCATTCACATTTCACTTTACCAAATAGATCAACGTCAACACTTTTCAAGTACTTCTTCCACTGTAAGTTTGTTCCAGTCAGACTCTATTGCAACTGATCAGTAATTTAGACCACTGATCAGTAATAATAACGTTATTGATCAGTAATGTTTGAACTATTGTAGTACAGAACAACACTCCCAGGTATTACAGAGCGAGGAGGTGGGGGGGGGGGGGAGAGGTGGAACAGGATGGCAATTAACTGCTTGGCGTTGATTGATGTGATTACGTCAGTGTTTTGATGCAGTTTTTCTTTTCAGATTGAGTATTGTAACCATTTAAACTAAGAGGTGTTCTGTTTTTAATGTACTGAATGTACTGCAATGTAGCATATTGAGTTTCTTTCAAGTTTGTTCTTTGTCGATTACCAGAAACCCTCTTTCGAATCAACGTGCGTTAGCTGTTTTAGTTAATTAACTTAGAATTTCTCCAACACACCCGATTCCCTCCCATTTAACGAGCGAAATTTAAACGGTTCTCCTGAAACTGAATAGGAACAGACAAGTAGCTCTCTCTCTTTCTCTTCCCTTACATACGTCTGGGTTGGTGTGCTTCTTTGTGTGTACGCCAATGGTACACCAAAAACGTTAGGCTAGCTTTATTTGCGATTAAATTCTGGGCACTGAAGACGGTAACTCGTTTAAAATCACCGAGTGGTGGCGTCATGTCGAGGTTATATTAAAATCGAAAGAGAAGCATTATGGTTATCGACAGTTACAGGTGCCTTAATCTCTTTGTCTCGTAAGATGTTACTTTAAATAAAATTTTACTCCATCTTTTCTTTTGGTCACGATTCTTCACTCTTCAATGTCACCTGATAGTGACGTCATATCCTGATGGCACCATCAAAACTCTGTGATGTTAATGTAAATAAACGAAGCTGACAATTTTTGCTATTAAAAAGCAAAATTATCCTGTCATTGCCCTGACTTGAAAAAAAAAGAAAACGTTTGCACGTTTCTGGATATTTTTAGTCTTTATGAATATTTTTATGTCAAGTCTTCATTGAGACTAGTTAACAACCAACATGATGTAAAAGGATGAATATTTTAACGATTTGAGATAATTATGAAAATTTGCTTACAAATTGCTAGCTAAGACTACTTCAAGAAATGTCAAACCGTTTTGTAAAATTGTCTCAGTTTTGAGGAGCTTTCGAAGTATTTTCGAAACAACTCTTTTACAACATTCTTCGAGGATTTATTTTTTTACGCCAGCGACACTGCAAGCCACGATGGGCGCTATAAATGCGTTTGAGGAAGTATGAAAGTAGATTAGAGACATGTTACATCGTATATTGCAGTTACTGGGCAATGGCGTAGATACTCGTAGCTCTTGCTTGGGAGGGGTGTTTTTAGACACGTCTGCCACGCATACGGTCACATGTATGTCACTGAAGGGGGTCGGGAGGTGACCGTCAATCCTCCACCGTTGGTTTATCCCCCATGCGCTTTTTGTCTGCAGAGGAGCAAAGTGTTGTACGCCCTTCGCGAAAACGAGTCAGGTTTGTCCCTGTAGTTCCATTAATGTGATTCATCCCATGGGGACTAGCGTATATCTCACTGTTGTATTTAGTCTGGGCCCTATCTATAAGGCTCGAATGGGGCCTATACTCCTGATCTATTTATTACAACAATAACTCGACTAAGTGTAATAAATCAATGAACGTGACCACAATGAACAGACAATTAAAAGAATCGTAAATATTACGTAACTGAGATATAAAATATTCGTAAAGACAATTTAATGTCAGATATCATCAAATTGTGATTTATTAAAAGCATATCAAAGTTTAATTTCCGTTATTTAATTAAGGCACTTGACTAGTTCCTTCCAAAATATTCTTTTACCCTGCAGTTGATGTTATTAGTATTACTTGAAAAATAATGAGCAATTACAGTGTTATTAAAACGTAAGTAAAGGAAAATATATTCTTTATATACATATATATGAACACCACAAATATTCACAGGTACTCAGAGCATTGACAGTGGACAGGAAACATGTTGGATTCTATTGAATGATGGTTCTGTGTTCTTTAAATTGTTAGTCAAATGACGTCACGAAACCCCATAAATTAGAAAATAGTTTTGGTATTTCTAAAACTAGAGATCCTATCTCATTTCACTCAGTTTTGTTACACTAAACCTCCTACATCGTCACAGTGAAACACGTAATCCAGTAGTTCGGTTATTAGCTTCAGGAATGACTAGCACTGGGCTTGAAGGCTTAAAGAACATGTGATATGAAAAAAAAAAATTTTTTTTTTGGAGTATTAATCGAATTTATCATTAAAAGCGTTGAATGTAGAAACGATTTTCATCAAAATCCATCAAAAAATGACCTGCTTTGAAACAAATTTCTATTTTAAATTTGCCTCTTGAATAAACATATGCGTGTCAACCCGTGTGGTTAAATGAACATGTAATATAGGTCGATTGCTGTGATAAAGTTAAGGTTTTGCAATACTTGCAATTAACAACTATCTAACCTTTGGCTACATTTGATTAAGTCACGAGATTCCACAATTTTGGACAAAGTATCAATTAAACCTTATTTTACACTGCTCTGTCATGAGTGGCATCTTCGTTGTTCTATTACGAAGCGGGCCTCGGTGGATAGGTAATCAAATATAGAGTATGCTTTAATTAGTGTAGAGTTGTAAACAGTGCTGTAAAACTGACATATTCCATCGTACATGAAAGGAACAGTACGTTCCCTCAATCATGCACTCACTAAAAGTTGTGTGTATCTGTTTCGTTTCTTTGTCCCATTTTAAGGACACACTCACCACTCACCCCATATATGAATCTATTACTCTTCCATGTAATACGAATAATTGTTATTCATACAATGGGCACACAAATCAAAAGACATCTTTTAACAAAAACGTAATATTAAGCACAAAATCTATCACAACATTGACATTACTGGTAAAATAATCAATTTGCAAATACTGCTTTTACTCGATTTCAATCAACGAAGTTTTCGTTTCGTACAAAATGTTTCTTATAAATTTGTTAATAAAGCGTCATGACGTAATAATTAAAAACTTAAAACGTCTCCATTCATCGATATTCAAGTCATATATACACGCATCTATTCATCTTTGGTATGTGATATGAATATTTATTACACCTCCACCGTACATAGCATATTGTTACTCTACAGCTTTGGATTATTATGGCACGGCACATATGGTCACATACTTTAACTATACAGTTTCTGGTTTTAATCATTCACACTCCATCTTTATAACACCAGACAATTGAAATTCATTCTTTTCCTAAACAACCGAAAACTCTGTCTGAACCGAGGAATTGTCAACAATTATTCTTTCCTTTCGTTTGATATTACGTGAAATTATTACAAGATACGAAAGAAAATGACATATGTTCATTCTGTTTTAATTGTTAGTTTAACCAGGAATGTGGGATGCAGATAGTCTTATTTCTAGGAGTGAACTTTTAAATGGTCGAAGTGAAAAGTCTGGACGTCATTTCATTAAGGAGTGATTTTTATTATTTTTGGAAAGGATTTCTTCAAATGGGTTCTCTTTTGAAGGTCAGTTCAGTTTTTTTTTCAGACTATAGTATTCACCAGAAACCCATGCACGTCATACGTCTATTTTCAGAAAAATTTTTTCAGTTCTGTTTAACGCCATCGAGATTTACAAAACATGCAACATCTTTACACCCTCCGCGTATACTAATCCAGTTTAAAAATATCAACTTGGGGCACCTCCCAGCCAAATTAATCTATATCCACATACCTTGCTCAGCCTGTTATATGGACTTGATTTATATTTCAACTTATTAAAAATATTATTCTATACTCGTCGAGGGAAGGAAACGATAGCAGCACCATGTATTTGAAGTTAACTTCAAAATAGCAATATCAGGAATAGGTTTTCATCAAGATATCTCCGTATTTTCCTCAATCCCTTCTGTCTTGGTGACAATCATTTTCCCCTAAAACCACAACTATTCTGACAATAATAGAAACTCTGTCGTGTGAAGACCGTCATTCTTCGTGCATTTCAAGGTATTCCAACGAAACGGCTGGTAACAAGTCTACGGGGTACGTCATCTCTATAGTGGTATCTGGGTAACATTTAGCACACCGTATATTCTCGAATAAATACACTCATATAATTCAGGTTACAAAATTGTATAATTTCTCAACTTAACACCTCACTGTTGACGTAATATTGACGTCATTTTCTGTGTATTTCCCCTCTACTTGATTTTTTTTGGTTAATCTATATTTTGTGTTTCATATTCCATTACACTGCAGAGGTTGTATATAATGTGAACGTAATTGAATGAAAAAAAAATGCAGCCCACAGTACTAAGAAAAACCGTTATTGAATATGAAATGTTTATTCATTTGGTAAAAACTCACAAAACTTCATTTTTTTTTTGTAACATTCGTTGAATAATTTATTAAGTTGTGAACTTGAAATGGGACTATTCTCGATTTATTTCTGGTTAGAGGAATAACAGCTACCTTTGTTTTTTTTTTTTTTTGTGGTCATATCGAGAACAGTTTGTATCCCTACAGTGATTACTTTAAAGATTCTTCAGTTTCTTACTTCGATATTTCATTACTCATTTCTCATTTTTTTTTTCATTTTTTTCCAGAATATATGAGTGAACTCTCTTTAAATTTAAAATGGTTCTAATCGGTAGGATTAGATTGTGTTAAGTCACAAACTTGGCATGAGTGGCTTTGGAGAGGGCGTCTTATCGACAACCATTGGTGACCTTTGAGGTGACGAGTCACCTGATAGTGGTGACGTCACAGATTCTAGATCGGAATCATCGGACTGTTCCATTTCGCTACAAGGGGTTCGTTCCATGGATGCGATGTCTGATTTTTTTGGTCTTCCTTTCGGCTTCGTTGGGGCTTCTTGACCTCCTCCTTGCAGTACCTGAAAAAAAAATTAACATTGCAACCAAAATTAAAAAGTACAATAACATAAATAAATATCACATAAAAAATAAAAAGAAACCAAATTAGGGAATATGAATACATTTTTTAAATTTAATCACAACTTCATTTGTTTGTTAGCCCGTGGTTAGCCGGGTTTATATATTTCATCTTTTTGAACAAATTTGGTGTTCTTCGACGCACATTTGGGAGGGAACAAAACAGACGGGGCCAACCTCCTTTTCTGCCCTTTAAATAAAAGTAAATTCTATTTAATTTTCAAGAACCGCTCACAGGTGTACTATATAGACTGAAACATCTCATCTTGGTTTTGTAAGTCCACGTAATTCTTTTATGAATGTCATAAAAATATACTGGTGTCCAAATTTAGTTTCAATATCCAGAATGAAAGAACCTCCCTACACAGAAACATTGGTAGTCTCTCAATCGTATGTAGAGCACTTTCTACTTCATCAAGCTGTATCGTTATATATGCGCCTTGTGAACCATTGTTCAATAAATCCTAACAAAGTCAACAGGATGTGACGTCACGTTATACATATAATCAAATGATTCATACGATTGATTACCATAGACTACTTACTTACACTTTTTATATTATTTTCATATGCACTCACCTGTTTCTTCCATTTCATCCTTCTGTTCTGATACCATGTCTTGACTTGAAGTTGACTCAGCCCTAACGTTTCAGCCAACTCTAATCTATCAGGGGTTGAAAGGTATTTTTGTTTTTCAAATCGTTTTTCAAGGCCCATCAACTGAAGCTCTGTAAACACTGTCCTACTTCTCCGGCATTTCTTTGCTGCCCTGGCCGCTTCACTGGGAGTTACCCCAGTGCGACCTCTAAGGTAGACTGGGACGGGGATGGGTACTCCGAGAGGCGGAGGAGAGGAAGATCTGGATGGATGAAACGGATGATATAGAGATGGAGGTTGTAGAAGACCCGGCTGATGAGAGTGGAGGCTGAATTGTAATGCTAGACTCGCCGGAGGAAGAAGAGACGGGGGTGGGAAGGATGCAGTCGGAACAAATCTCTGGAAGTATGTATTATCTGAAATACAGAGAGAAAAGAAAGAAACGGTTTTGTTTTTCATAAAAAATGGATTTTAACAAGAATAGTCGAATATTAGAAAACTCATAGAAAGTCTTGCAAATTCAATATTTTGTATGTTGTAGGATGAATTGATACACTTATCGTTTTGTGTATTTAGTATATGCAAATTGAGCAGATGACAATTTGTACATGTAAATTTATCAGATGAAAATCAACATGCTCCCCTACACTTGCGGTGGTGAATTACATCCTACACACAGTACTGATATGCTCAATCATAACACTAGGCGCAGAGGGTTCATCTCTCATAGAAAGTCAACGAGAGAACAGATGAATACCGCGTAAGTATTTTTTCTCAAAAATTATAAATCTTCTAAATGGCTTTATCAAACAAAAATCTGTTAATTATAAACTTGTCTTACTGCTCAATAATACTTTGCTTATACCCTTCTAGGTTTGTCGTATTTAATTTTTTAGTTTCTTTCTATTGTTATTTGTCAAGATTGTTAGATTTGTATAATAAATAATTTTCATGAATCAAGCAAAACATCAAAGTGCAGATGGTCCTTGTGGAAGATAATCCATTGGAACATTGGCAATGACGTGATTTCGACGCTACGTAGGCAATGATTGCATAAAGGAGTTTGAAGGATTCAGTTGAGTTATCCTAAAACCTATGCCCAGAGAAAAAAAAATGGAATCAATAAAATAATAGGAAATTTACAAGGATCTCGTCTGTAAAGAGTCCGTGTAGGTGGATAATTCCATCAAACAGACATAATTAAATATTACGTACATGAGAAAACAAATTTTAATATTGACCCTCCGTGCAGGCTCTCTATAAGCTTAATACGTTATCATCAGTAAGATGTCAGAGAATGATCAAATCAATTTTTCGTTTATAAATTCGTCTGCTCATTGGTTGGCTAATAACATGGAGGCTTCCATAAATGACTTATTCGTGTTGATCTGCAAAGGTATCCTATTAAAAAATACCGCAGAAGTTAACAATAGGCCATACTAACACTTTGTGCCACGGTTACACTCCAATAAATTAGTGTCTCTGTGTGTATGCAGAAATAGTGATGGCGTGTGACCAAAATGTGTTTAGACAAGCAACGGTGGAGGGATGCCTCTCCCTGGGTAACACATAATGATAAATAACAAAAGAATGAAGATGTTTAACAATAAAAATGATGTAGGCAGGAGAACGACGTCATGCAACTTACACGAAAAACACGCAGATGTGTCTCTGATGTTAAAAGAGAACGACCCCATAAAACGTCAAGCAAAGCGTTTAGTAATATTCTGTGCCGAGTTTGTGTCTCAAAATGTTAGGAAGCAGACGGCGGGTATATAGTTGGTTCATGTATGGTCCAGCTCTGAAACATTTATCGCAAGGACAACTAACGAGAACTCTAAAATAACGAAACTTCAAAGTGTCCTCTCACTCAACATTTTTTGTTTAATTTGTTAGATATGTATTCATGCTGCATTTGTGTCTATGATGTAACATAGCAAACCCACAATGACTGTCTTTGCAATCAGAATATTTGGAGAGTGCTTCCGTCATAAATGTGATGAAAATTCCAATTAAAATAACAAAGCAAGAGAGGATGGGTGACAGAATGATAGAAATACACCACGTGACTTGTGGGTAACAAGATTGGAACAGACCACTTAAAAACGAAATTGCATTCAATTGCAAAAGTTAAGTCAACGAGTGTATGATTCATGAGATTCAGTTAATGTTGTGATGTATAAGTCACCGTAGTTAAAAAACCAACTCTAGGCAAGTGAGAAAGATTTACATAGAGTACTTAAATCGACTGTTTATGTTGATACCCACGAACGACGGTATATCTACTAGTTATGCGATAAAACCTTCTCTATATAAATATGAAGGAACAACGGTATATCGGCTAATCGTGAATTTATAAATATGTACGGACAACGGTACGTTGCAATTTCTGAATAATTATGTTATTAAACTCGATCTTTGTGTACAAACAACGGTACATGAATTTATTAAGCGATTAAACCGAATTGGCTGTAGATGGAGTATTTTAATCGTTAATAGTTGCTCCTCTCACTCTCTCCGTTGGCTTAGAGATCCGTAATCTAATTTAACTCCACACCATTTGCCAGCACTTACCTAATTTGTAATACAGACCCCAAACTCAACTAAGAGTTATTATTAAATCAGTTTCGCTTATCTAAAGTTACCTTGCCTGCAACGTCCTACAGGGAAATGCCATTTTCTAACCTCTTTTGATGCTCGAACGGGGCAACACCTTCTAAAAGGAAAAATGTCTCTGTTCAGCAGAAAGTTAACGTTTTATTTCTTTTTCTTTCATTCAGAATGGATGCGGTGGTCACGTTAGGAGAGCGAATAGTGAAGATTCCCTCACGCCGTGTCACCCCGTCAAGAACAAGCGCCAAATTCGCCTCCTTGTGCGACGCGGAAACTTTCCAGTAAGCCAGTTTCCGCTCTCTCAACATGACGTTTCTTTTCCAAAGCCTTGTTTTTGGAAAGACCCCAAATTACCTCTCTCTGGATGTTTTTGGTATTAGGTTTGCTTCAATCACGAAGAAATGATACCAAAGAAATATTAAACACAATTAAACAATGTGCCAGGTGCGAAGATCGCCGCTGAGATAACATTCAGCGTTTGTCGTCGTTTGCGGGTAACATGGTGTGATAACTGCGACGGTAATAATCTTCTTCAAAAGAAAAAATAAAACATAAAAGTGTCGAAAATGATGTGAGAAATACCACCTCGAAAAACAACCACCAACAGGGAATAAGACACAGCAATGGAAGGTTAAAGACACTGAAATGAGGGGAAAAAAATCCAACCACGTGAAGAGACACGCACATAGAGTTGAACAAAAGAACGCCGCCCAGAAAATTGACGATGAGACGGGGTGATGAGTTCAAGTTAAATCTCAAACGATTGTTTATAAACAGAAAATGGTAGACTATATTCATTACACTGTAAAGGTCGACTTAACTTCTCAAGTAATACTCTTAATACTTCTCAACTCTGGAAGTACTCAAATCTAGCTTCAGTAAATGAATTTTAAAATATTTAACCGGAAGTAGCAAACTACTATTGTCTTTCCAACCGTTGATTAATTTCAAAGTGAGACGTTAATGATATTTTTTTTTCAACTTAAGACGATTAAAGCCACTTGTAAACATAGAAACGACTGTGCCACGTATCTCCAAAGATTATCGCAGCTTCATTAACCCTTCCCTATCCTGAAGAGGAGGGCAAAAAAAAAAAAAAAAAAGTGATAGGGATAAGGTAGTGTGGTGTTATCATGGGTAGAGATATCTACAGTCACCTAATACCTCCAGTGAATATCATGTTATACATCTCTAAGGCATACCCTCCATCTTGATCCAAATCACTTTGTAGGCCGTTTTGAATGATTCGCTTCCTGAGTCCTATCATTAAACACTAACGACATGAGCTCTGTCACTGGCCAACATAATATGTCTGACCTATATATGTGTATATTCTCTATAAATATAGTCAGTGACCTGCTTTATTTGTATAGTAGACATAATTAATTTCATCTAGGTTCTCATCGTGAGAAAGGTTGCTTTCACATGACATGAAAGTAAAAAAAAAAAAGAAAAGTAGTCCCTTGAAATGTATTACTGACTTTGAATTGACCCTCGCTCTCAAAGGAATACTTCGTATTGTTTTATTGAATTAATTAAGCTTTTATGACAATTACTGTATTTTATAACCTGTCTCCGTAAGTTTGGTTTTACTCATGAATCGCGTCTGCAACGAATGACCTTTGAGAAATCAATAATGACACGTAATGGAGGACAGATACCGTGGCCTCTAGTTGTGACATACATTATATGTAAGTTTTGTTTTTCCTTCTTCCAAATCTTGTATTAGCATATTTATTTCACAGATTTGTGGTAAAAATTGACCTGGCACTGGCAAATTCAATAAGATATTCCTTCAGAAGAGAAAAATGTACTTTGTTTATTTTTTGTGATAGCGTCTCATAGATAATATTCATGGGCATGTGTTTCTGGCCACTCCCTAATGTTGCTGGCTTAAAGTAATTGCGTGTGTACTGAAAAACCAAAAAGATAAGATTATGTTTGATCTTAACTTTTTCTTTATTTTCAAATGTACACGCGAGGTTGTATATGAACGGACTATGTCTTTCAATGAAGGAAAATGACAGTAACTACTTCGAAAATCAACGGGATTGCCATAAAAACAGTGAAAAACAGAAAACATATTTGAAAATTAACGGTTCTTGTAATAACCGCCTACAAAACGAATATGCAATAGTACAGGTCTCACTAGTGTATCAGAACATACTGCTCAAGTCATCGCTCCTTGGTAGGTATCGGGAATTGTAGTATTTGGTGAAAGGAAACACCATATTTACAAATAACCTACGAACTGAACACAACCTTGCCCGCGGCGTCAGTGATCCTGAGTTGTTAACTGAATATTCAATACTAGTGTACTTCCTACTGGCTTGCTCAAAGAAGCATACCGTTGATTTGAATGAAAACTGTCGACCACTACATTATCGTGTTCTACACTTTTTGTCGTTATGTTAAAAGAATTTGGAATCATATGGCAAGATTAACCAACTGAAACCTATTATTTTTCCAGATTGTCTGAATGGTGCAATTAAAAGTCTTACCAAACTTTTGGAGATGAAATTTCAATGTTTTTACTTTTTGCCTACGCACGCAATGTTAAAGGTAATCAATGTTTACTTTAACTCTGCAGGTAAATGTTGATAGCCTTTTACCAAACGGCATTCCATCTACAAAGCTAGAAAGAGGCACAAAATACATGGCCATGAACATTGTCTATGGACTTCAGCTTAAAAAAATAATCCGTTTCTCTTCGCCACTGAGACACTTTCTGATCAAATTTGTAATTGTCAGGTTTATTTTGTGTTACCTCATATCTGTTAAGGAGATATGGGGATACCCCATTGGAAAAAGAAAATGTAAAAAAGTTGTGTAAGATGTTTATTACAACTACCTAACTTTCTTTAAATGTGTAAGTAGAACATAAACAAAGGATGGACGTATGTTCATTTCAACAGATGTATGGGATAGTGGTGGGGTGCATGAATGCCCTGTATGGTAACCGTGGTAAATTCCTGAGGGTAGACACACTAGCCAGTTGAGAAAGGTGGATATGGGGGTGCGGGGTTGCCTGGGACTTCATCAAAGTATCTTCATACTTTATTCTGTATCTATGAACATACAAAAAAGCGACATTGAGGCACTATTGTTATCTTTTCCATTTCCAAGTGGCAAATGTCAGCGTGAGCAACTTTCATCGTCAATTTTGGTATGCTACCTAGGCCTATAACCATTTCAATTCCTATAATGTGCAATATTGTAAGGTTAACAGTTTAACGTTTCCAAGACCTCAGGGTGCGGATAAAACACAGCATGGAATATTTCGGTACCTTTTTCTTTTCTGCCAGCTGTTTAATGATCACCGTAAACTTCGGTCTATTCAATCGATTAAATCGACGGAACATTCATGATCTCCGTGAATGGAATGAGAAATGTTTTCAGTGGGTGCCTATCTTTTCCATTTTAAGGAGTTACCACTGGCAGGCAGTGCCGTCAATCCAAATTGAAATACGGGGGGGGGGGGGGGGGGGGGGGAGGGGACACGTTTGATCAACTGGTAGGTTTGGATGATTAAAACTGTCCCGACAGGGGCCTATGCACTGCACTTTTTTATACCTTTGGGTATATTGGCAAGGTCCGATAGAGTTTACCATGGGGTTTGGGCTAACGTCCATTAACGAGGGAAAACCCCGGAAGTTCTGAGGTCTTTGCAGAATTTGTGAGCTTTGGAATAAAGGATTTCTGTATCTTCGAATGGTATCGAAAGGGAAAAACTGGTCAGACATTGCATATTTTGAGACAAATGATAAACCTGATGATTGAAAGATGGGGGTCGGCAGGGTCTAGTGATTGAAAGCACATATTGTCAAAAGTGTATAGAAGGACAATTCGGGGCGCATGTCTAGCCTTTTAACGGGGACGGGGGGGGGGGGGGCTGGCCTGAGGGCACGTATGTTGCAGATCTATCTTAGCGCCACCACCGTTGGCGTGGAACTAACAAGAAAATTTTGGGCTTTTCAAACATCCCAAATAGCCGGATATGGCATTTCCCTCTCGTCCTAAGCAGCGTATAACCAGCCTTAAGTAGGAATATTATGTCTGCAATTCCTCAATTCATGTAAAAATAAAATCAATCTATGGAAAATGATAAGATAATGCAATGGGGGTTGAGGTTACTCAAAAATCGTAATGAATTATGCATACTTTTCATTTTCTTTGAGTACTTTGCAAATATGTGAGACTAAGCACATAATCCTGCTGACTCCAGGTTTGTTTTTTTTTTGGAGGGGGGGGGGGGGATTTTTTGCCCGAATTTTGTTTGTTAACTAGACTGAGAAGGATTACTGAGTTTTGCAAACTCCCCAGTTAGTCATCAAAAGTCAATTTCCCGAGGCCGCATGTACCCTAGCCCGCACAACGGATGTGTGTTACTTATGCATTAGTTGAATATGTATATAGATGTTAATCAGTTATTGAAATTCATGTATGCCGAGGTAATCAATTACAGTCAGTAGTGCTCAATGCTTCTTTTCATTAGGCTATAAATATTCAGGTTCTTTTGAGCCAATCATCAGACGTTAAGAAAGACTCATAAATATAGAGACCTTGGATCATAGACGAGAACCATCTCTAATTGACGGCAGGTGTTTCTGTATGTACGATAAAGAAGTGTTGCATACCAACACCTGCTGGAAAGGTTACATTTGCCTAAATAGGAAAGGTTAGACTACACTAACATGACATACAAAGAAAATAGCTTTAATAATTGTTAAATCGTGCAGTCTTATCAGTAAACATTTGCAAAAGTTTCATCTCCTCAAAACATTATGTTTGTGATGGGTAACGGAAGATGCATCATTTGAATTTTGAAAATTTTGGGTGAACAAATTATTGATGAGCAACTAATATCTGAATTTCTATCTGTGAGAAACTGTGAGAAAACATCTGAATTCGTCACGCGGCTTTCCCTTGTGAGCATTTATCAGCCACCGATTACGTCAGTCACTCACTTAAACTGTCAGGTGGGGCGATGTTTGTTACAATGTCCCCCTACCATTCAAGAAGTGAGCCAAAGCATTTCTTTTACGAAATGGGGGGGGGGTCAACATTTGATATTATGTCCCTCACCTATCGAAATGTGGAGGGGGGCTCGTTCCCCAGGATTGACCCTCATGCTGGCAGATATTGTTCCTACTGATGTGATTATTTCAACACAACGCTATATCACTTGAAATCGCTTACAAAATTTCCCTTGCATTTTCTGTCACAATTTCAGCCGGTCCTCATTAGATTTCACACATCATCTTTCCTGCGTGGGTCACATACAAATATGGAACATGACATCCCTGTCTTCAGCGTCGCCATGGTAACCTGAGAGGTGTAAACTCTCGTGCTGGGTGAGGATCAGCTTGAAGGCACCTTTAACAATTTTGGAAGTAGTTGAGTTCCTGTTTGGCTACGCATCAATTAAGCTAATTTTAGAACGTATGTGCGTGATGATCAAAATTGACAAAGGCGCAAAGTAGACTTATTGCTCCAGGATTTAGACGATAACATTAATGTTCCTAGGTGGCTATACTTCCAACATTAAGCTGTCATTTCTCATTAGGTAGACATAGTTACTTTGATATAACCCAATAAAGTACAGAATTGAAAGGTCGTTGATATTCATAGCCTGGATAAAGACATTTGTGGGCTAATTTAGAGGACAAGCAGTATCCGCAAAATAAAACCAAAATACAAATAATTAGTCGTAAACATGTAGCTGTACTGCAGCGTGATTATGAAAGCATAAAACACTGAATAATATATCTTCCAATATAGGCCACAGAGGTTTCTTAAACTCCACTCGGCAAGGATTTTATCTCATTTCATGATAGGGCGTTAGAGAAGTTAAGTTCAGGAATTCAATACAAGAAAATGACCGTGATTTTCCTTTAACTTTCTGTCACTCAATAATAGTCTTTGTTCGATGCTCTACTGCTCTGGCAAAATTCTTAAACCTTAAAGTATAAACTTATGAGAGATATGATGAATTTTAATGATGATAAGTGGAAGAGGGGTGTTTTAAGGATTTCGTTACTGTCTTGATTACTTTTCTTTGATAACCAGTGAACTCATATTTTCAATTCCATAAGCACTTTTTCTTGCACCAACAGACATTCCCTGTGCATTCTGCCCCAAGTCACGGTTGGCCGTGGGACATCAAAGTGTTTTTTTAGCAGCAAACTGTCCATCATTCTTACGTCACACTATAGATGGACATGTCGTGTGTCTATTAGCCCTGTTAGCTGTTAGTCAATCAGTCAGTCTGTTCATATTATCCGGTATGAATGACGTAGCCGTGTTTATCTGTGTCTCTGAGATATCCTACTCACCAGGAGCAATGTTTGTCAAAGCAGAGGGTGAGATACTTTTACCCCACCTTTCATCTGTAACTAATATTCCTATTATCTCTACAACGTCTTCAGCTATCTTTTAGCGAAACGTCCATCAAATCGTGAAAATGGACACTATAAAGTCAATCAACACAAATCTGCACCAAGCTTCGGTGAAATGAAATATCACGGTGTTTCCCTTCTGTGTTACAAATTCAAGGATATGCCGCCAATCACCGAAAATGATTAATAGTCTTATTTTTTATTGATGTTTGAAAAAATAAGGGATGTCACATAGTTTTTGTCTTATAATTATACTTATTTCTTTAATTCGTGGAGAAGAGTCCATATATTAAGGAGGATATATAGTCATGACAAATACTAAATCACCGACAGACTTATTAAACTGCGACACCTCTATAAAGAATATCCCGTACACTATCATGTTATGACAATCTATTGCATATTAAGCTACTCTTGCTATGCTTGTACGCCATTTCTACACATCAAAATGCTAGCCCACATAACACCTCATACACTACCCTACCGTCATCCTAGTCTATATTGTGCTAATTCCCTCCCCCCCCCCCTTAAAAACCCCTTTGAAACAATAGCTTTGGTATTGTAAAGTCCTTGAACAAAATTGTTTAACTTTCTCAAAATCTTTCACTCAACCTAGTAACAAAGAAGGTTTTATCGGATAATCGTCGATTACTTGTAACAAAGGGGAAAGAAAATGAGGACGTTATAATGTCCGTTGATACAGGAGAGCACACCGCATCTTCCTGGTGGTCTAAATAACATGATATTTAATTACTCAAAATTAATAAATCGTCGTTTGATGAGAAAGGTTTATCTTAATGGGATAAGACAATGGGAGAATGATTAAAGACATTTGGTCTTGCCTGTAATCAGCAAAGGAATGTAAAATTGTCTTTGATGTCTCTTAAATCTCTAGTCACACGGGTGGTGTTCTTCGTCGCGATTTATCTAGGTTAAGTAGCAAACTTGGGGTCTTGGGTCTTGGGGTTTTAGCTTCCGCCCTAGACGCCAAATGGGCTTTCTCTTATTCTCTTGTTTTCATTTCCGAATGTCATATTCAAATGTTGGCTTTAACATCGACAAAAAACAAAGAAAAACGGGTTAAAACCAAAAAAAAAAAGAAAAAGAAACAGCGTTCTTTTTATCTTTTTCCCCTCAATTTTAACAATTAAGATCAAATTTCACATTACATGATCTTAGGATGTCACATCTTTTCTATTCACAAATCAAAGAGAACATATCAAATAACAAACAGTACCTTCCTTCTTTTATGACATTTTAACAATGGCCTTATGATTATAGTTTTATTATGCTCGTCTTATATGCACATGGTAAATGAAAAGCAATTTCGGTAAACGCAGACGACAGGGTAAAGATTCTTTTTCCAAAACGTTTCCCGCCCTCCTCACATGGTGTCCGTCTGTTATTGGTAGCTTTGAATCAATTCCACGATTCTAACATTTTCTTTCCTCTTTCTCTATCCTTCCTTCAGCAAGTGAACCGTCTCATTAAGGATACCGAATGTTGACAATAATAAACTAAGATGCCAATTATCAAATAACCTTCTAACGTTTTTATCAGGAGTCGCCACCGTATGCACAGTCAGCAACGGTAGTAGAGTTACTGTTGCCATGGCGACGCGTGTCCTAGTTTGCCTTCCGGCCTTCGCTTTTAATCTCGAATCTAGGGAAACATGGCGTCTGAAGCGTCTGACTAGTCTAGGTAAAAGCCAAATATCTTTATCTGAAACCGTGACATTTGATATGGTTTTAAAGAGCTCCCCGGATAGGGCGATGTACATGATATGTAACCAATAATAGACTGTTAGTTTAAAGTTAATCTACGGAACAGGGACGGCTAGCGTTTTTCTTTACATGTTTCAAACTTATTCGCAATTATGGCTAATTTGATTGTATTTTACGCCTACGTTCATTACAACAGCGTTCATGTTGCAAGAAAAGAATTTTTATCATTGTCAACCCAAAGGAAAGTATTGAAGTTTTTAGTGGCCAGTTTGAGTTTCTTTCTCTTCGAGAGGTCGCTCTAGTTTATTATGATTTCTATTAATACCTCAAGTAACGGAGTCATATTCCCAAAATAAGATTTTGTAATACGTGCACTTTGAACTGTTTAATGTCAAAGAAACCAGGTTGACACGAAGGACTACTGCAAAGAGTCAGATATTAGTGCCTCCAGTAAACCATAGGGACAGTATTTGATGATGGATATGGAATAGTTTTAAATCAGTCGTTTAGTCTAAGCTACTTGCTTGATTTCTAGTGACTAAAGATAATACAGTTGTTGCATGACAACTGTATCTGTATTTCTTTGTTTGACGAACTGGACGTTCTACTGCAGGTTAGCCAATCAATTACTGACAATTTGACTTAATTGTTCTTTTTCATCAAATAAGTTTCTCTAAATTTGTCATATACTTTTGCTTGTTTGAAGAAATCATCCATCTCTATTATTGAACTATTTTTAAAAAATCATTGCGTTCCACTGGTCATGTTCGTTTCACTATTGTAAAGTATTACTACATGGAGCAAAAATATCTGTGTTTATCTTCCTTTTCTAAAAAATTTAACAGTTCTTGCAAGAACAGGGTTGTAAAAAACGAGTATCCGCAAAATTTTTGAAATCTTAAGACGGTATTTCTTTACATTTTGCAGAGATAAAATCTATAAGAAACTATTCAAAATGACCGTAATTAGTTGAAATATAACTCTATCTTAAGTGGTGTACTTGCTATTCCGTTTTCTTTTCCGCTATTATTAGACTCTTTCTGCAAGTTTACGCAAATGAAACATCAAACAGCCATTTAGTGAATTTGAAAGTACATACGATAGAATATCGTATTGCACATTACTTTACAAAACATCCAATAACACGCTTAGTTAAGATGTTAGCAGAATTAGTCAATTAATTTAAAAAATCATCCCTAAAAAATCTTCCCGAAAGATGTTTCCATAAAATAAAATTCTAAGATGAACCTATTCTGTTTTGTGGTTACTGTTACATTTTTGCCCATTAAATAAATGATTTGTCTCTTCTATTTGGTTTTAAAAGAAAGTGAAATGATAAATATTAATTCGGTAAGATCGCAAAGGTTATCATTTTGTTTCGAGTTCAGGGAAGTCACACTAAACTAGAATAATTACTATATGATACATTGAAAGTAACTGCTTTAGTGATACGTGCAAATCTTTTATTTTGTTGAATTACGTAATTAAATTATTATTCAGACTTCATTACCACTGTTTCTTTTTACGTCCACTGTATATTAAATGCTACGTAATAGTTACACTTCTGTTCCATTAGATTTTAAAGATATTTCTACGTATACTTTACAGTTTCATCGGTGACCATGTTCAGCCATTACTTTACAATTTTTATCAGAAGATGAAATAAATCAATTCTTAGAATACAATATTTCAAACTGTTTGAGGTCTGTAACTTTTTCATAGGTTTCATTTTTCTATTTTTTCTTCTGTAGGGAGGCTTCGATTTTCTTTTTATTTACTTCATGCTGTAAATCGCAGAATGATAAATTTTCTCTGTCTTTAGTTCCCAATTATATTATATCATAGGTTGTAAATTGTAAAGTTTAACTAATCTGCTCAAAATCGATTCAAAGCAGTAAACACCAAACATGGCAATCCCATTCTTGCGCAAAAAAAAAAAAAAAAAAACCTTGAGTTTGTCCCAGACAAACTTTTTAATTATAAAAATTGTTACATGCATGAATCAAAGATCAGCAACTATTTGTTTGGTTCCTTATCATATATTGTTGCATTTAGAAATGTAATTAATATGATCATGACTCCAACCGATTACAAACGTTGTCTCTCTCTCTCTCTTTCCTTTTTTGTTTTGCTGTACAAAAGAAGTAACATTCTGTCAAGTCCATGTTTCCCGTCAAAGTCACATTTTGCCAAATGCCTCTTGCTATGATTTTAAGTAATGTCGTTGCCTGGGACTTGACTAATTCAGGGATTACAAAGACTTGATATTACATGAGAATATAAGTGTTTCATATTAGACACATGCAATCAATTTAATTGTTGAAATTCATGAATCTTAAAAAGTGTATGTTACATAGGTTTCGTTATTTTTGTGTGTGTTTTGCAGAACATGGAATCAAAACATCTGGTGGAAATGCATAAATACTTATTTCACGTGATATTTTGTTGACTATTTTACATGGGACATTTTGATTTTATTCATGGACAACTTTGTATTGCCTGGAAATTCTTAGAATCAATCACAGGTAACGTAATTTCTGTTCAAAAATATTCAAAATTGCACTTGTTTTACGTATTTTTGAGAGACAAGTTGAACGAGGAATAGGCTTTAATGTATTTCCGTAATAAAACTCAGCTCTGTTTTAATATTCCTTACATCGGTGCGAGTAATTTTTGCAAATTATGTCATACTACCTTGTAGCACAAGCAGGTGAATTTGAATTACTTTTATTTTATCTTTATCTCCGTAAAGTGTGAGAACTATGTTCTTCTCAATAGCATTCTTCTCATTCATGATTATGTTCAGTAATTACATTGAATTTTATCCGGCTTACGAAGTGTGGTTATTTCTAGCAACATTGCCATTACAATGCTTGTTATACTAAACAATAAGGATCAACGTATTTGAAAATGAAAAATACAAACACATTGTACCTTACAACTCGAAAGTTGAATCACACACACAAAAAGACGACAGTAGTGTGTTCTTATTATTTTTTATTTATGTTTCTTTTCTTATTTCTCGTCTCTTTGTTCTTTTCGTTTTTCTTCTGTCTTTTCATCTCCATACGTTTAAAACATGAATAATGTTTAAAAGTCAATACCGTTCCTTTTATTCCTTGTAAAGCAGTTAACTTTTTAGTTTGTTTTGTTAAATGTCACATTCCATTATTTCATAAAACGTATGCTTATATTGTTTTATTATATCAATGAAAGAAGAAAATAAACTATGGATATAGAAATAAGATGTCTGAAGCTCTCCACCCTCGTGAAACAATGTAATACAAACAATTTTAACCTGTCTCTGTCATTTTTTTTTCAAATTAATTTAATAACTTTTGTCGCATTTTTGCTTTAAGTCTTTAGCCTTCTACACTCAGCAAAACTCAAACAAAATATTACTGCAGCTCAGAAAATCAATATTTTCAAGGAAAGGAAATTTGAAAATAAAGTTTTCTTTTGTAAGATGATGTCTTTCTCCATTTACAACTTGATGAAATTGTTATAAAAAAAAGAGATCAGTCTGAAGGTTGTTAGTTAAATTTTTAAACACAACATGGCATATATTTTTATTGCATTATTAATACCAATTATGTAAGTGCTACACTCATATATTCTTCTCCCTTTTCATCAAATCTATGCTTATCTTTAACATTCATCCCAACATTTTTCTTTTCTTCCTTAAAACTTAAAACATATCCTTCCGTAATGTTTGAGAAAGGTTTAAAGGACTTTCTTTTATTTGGAAAGTTAGTAGTAATTGCTATTTTTACTGACAGTATTCGTATAGCTCGACGTGAATCTCATAACAGCGGATTAGAAGGCACTCAAAACAACCATTGTTTAATGTATATTTTTCTACGTATTAAGATACATACGTATAAACATTTGGTTACAGACTATAGTAGGCCTAAATACAAATATATTTCCATTTAATGACTGATACAGGTAAAGTTATCTCATAATTACAAATATGCAAGAGAAAAACTTATTTTAATTATTATTCCTTTGTTTTAAGTTTTATTTTTCTATAGTATTGTACCAACATATTGTAGCCCATAATCAAGAGTCCTCTGTTATTAAAATGTTTGCCTACAGTATACTTGTTTCGAAATATTAGTAACTGCATGCAAGTTTTCACTTTAAATTAATTTTTAATAATTGCTATCAGATGTGCCTTGGCAATGTTTTTTTTGATATATTTCTTCGTTGTTCTACAAATAAAACGTGAATAGTAAAAAAAAAAAGGATCCACCTGCATCAACCTATGGAAATAAAGTTTCCGGACTAAAATTCAAATTATGATGTGCAATCAACGAACGACTGGGGAATAAGTATGAAGAAAATCTTTATCGAAACTGTTCAAAATCGTGTAATTGATAAACAAGATTACAACACCGTTTACGTGTTTCGAAAAATTCTGACATATTTGGCAGAGAGAGAGAGTATAGATATTCATATCACATCTCAACTTACATTAAAAGCTGAAAACATCACATTCTATTAATATATTCACTACGTTGTAAGAATGTATGATATTCTGTAAGTTATGATTAAGTTTCAAAACTGGCGTTATTCTTTGACATAATGATTTCATTGCTCTAGTAAGCTATATTTTGAGGCAGGTTAACGATTACGAAAAAATATATGTATTACGTCTCTGGATTACATTCTCACAAATGACAGTTACTCGTGATGAAAAAAAAAGGGAACAGTATGTCCTAAAATGCTTAATCAATCAGAACGGTAAATGTTTCACTGCAATCAACAGTAAGATTACCCACATACCATTTCAACATTTACAGATATCAATCTACATCCTTAGGCGACTGCAAAACGGAGTTAGTCTCTACCCTTTTGAAGAGTAAAATGATAAAAAATAACGTTTTCTTTTTCTCGTGTTTCACACTTTCATTGAGGCATATGTAACAGGTTAAGGTATTACAAGCCTAAATTAAGTATGTATATCATTGATTGCATCTATTCAAACTTACAAATATGAAACTTAAAGGAAACATAGAATATTAATAAAACGAAATACTTTGGCACTGTTACAACTGCCACTTTTCATTTCCTGCAGAAACGAATGACTGTAAAAGGATCTGAGTGACTACAGAATACTTTAATGTGCACCTTTCGTTTAATCACAAATGTTTTTCGTCAAGCGCGACGCTTCAGTTTAACTGAAAATGACGGGATAAATTTTGGCTGAGAAGGCATCTTTTAAGTGGATGATAACTGGAAGTTAACCTCGTAGACTGAATCTGCGGTAGAAATTATACTTTTCTCCACCACAAATATGTCTCCCTGATCATTAAAAACCAATATAAATTCCAACTCTATAGGTCGTGGGGTGTGCCCCGTGTATTAGGTGAATAATTTCATTATTCGCGGAAAAGTACAATTCAAATACGGTTTTGTTGATAATTAACTTTCCCCTGCAAATGATGGATCAACAACTAACAGTTCAAAAGTTAAGAAAGCCTCTTAAACATCTCGATACATATATTGTGTTATCATTAGCTTTCGGAATAGCTCCCTGGTGATATGAATTACAAGTTATAGTTCTTCTTATGGTGGATTACATCGCAACATTTGTTTTAATAGTGAAGCACTGGGCTGAGTTTGTCAGCGCATTTGAATGGCAAAAGATGGGTTGTCCCACGTTCCTCAAACAAAAAGAAAAAAGTAACCATAAGACTGATTTTTGGGACAAAAGAACCATAAACGTGTACAAAAAGGAAATTAAAAAAGCTATGATGGCAAGTGTAACTGCTGTTTCGTTAAAATGATGGTATTGTGATTTCACTCGACAATGATAGTCGATATTCGTATTTCAGAGAGAAATTATTTTAATTCGAAATTAAGAAGGCACATCTGACTAGGTTTCAAACTTCTAAACAGTCCACAAATCTTGGCTTTTGTTAGATCTTCTTTTTTTGACGGTTACGTTTTTCTTGATACAAACTCAGCCACCGGTTGGATCGACGGATCAAATACTGTACGTCTCAACAAACAGCAAATGACGGACATCGGAAACTTTAATTTTAAGTTTTGAAGTAAAATGGTGTCACTTTGAATTGTTAAAAAAAAATATGGTAAAAACGCAACGATTATCCAACTTATTAGGATACGATTCATCTGATGTTACTTCTTAGTTGATTTAAGTCACTCATTGAAAGAAAAATACTCGCAGTTGGTGTTCAAACGTAGTATATGTGACACCTTGTCGTTGATTTAGTAACACAATTTTAATTCTGTTTTACGTATCCGGGTATTCCTAACTTCAAATTAGCGCGAGTTGTTTGCTATTTCATTATTTATAAGTCCAATTGATGCAGATAAAGCTACTTTTACACTTCATACTTCACAAATCATCTTTGACACTAATTTATATTTTCCATTTCGTTCTAGCGTTTGACTCCCAAGAAGTGTTTTTTTCATTAATTCATTGTCGGTAACATTACTTGAATGATTTAATGAAATAACTTTTTTATTTAATTGTTAAATCGGTTAGACATAATCATCTGCAGATTATATACGAATATAATGAATGAAGAAAAATTCTTGACAAATGTCAATAGCACATACATCAAATGTCATTAATTATTGGTGTTTTGTACTTTTTGGAAGAATATCAACAGGTGATCATAAAGAGCAAAAACTAGTTAAGACATTTATTTAATAAACCATTTATCATTTTCATGTGATAATCGCTACAGCAGCTCAGTGTTTCATTATCATATGGGCCAGTGATTATACTTTAAAATAGTAACATTGTTAAACTTGAGGAATCAGTAAATCCTTAACACTTGTCCCTTTTGAAAAATATGTATATATATCGTTTGTTCTATTTTTTTATTTCTGTCTTTGTTTTGGTGTTTCGCTCTTGTTTTTCAGTCCGCAGGAGCTTTGAAACAATTCCCTCTAAAGAGATTATTTTTACAATTTCTTACCCTTGGCCCTTATCTTTCAGTTACATGTATAGGAAAACTGATAAATGAAACATTAGCAGTTACTGAAATAAAAATATGAGAAAAAATGATGGACATCAAACAACAGCTTGATCTTTTAGTAAATAACATGTAAACTAAGAAACATATTCATGACATGATAACCAACAAAATGAAGACGCGGGGAGCTACAAGGGGGGGGGGGGAGGAATTGAAAGGACTTAAATAATTATTGTCACAGTTTATCCTGGGGAAGTAATTTTGAGGTTGTTGTAAGTGTATCCTTACAAGTATATCGTTACCGATTTTAAAGTCATTATATTTCATCCCCACAAAAGTATTTAAGTTATATTTTCTCTTCTATATCTTTAACATTTAAGCAAAGAAAGATCAAAGAATTTTTGAATTCACCATATGTTTAAAACAGAAAATGTAAAACGTGAGGAAAGACAACCAGCAAAGTTTTCAAACAAATTATGAAATGTTGATTTAATACAGGTTTCTCGTTTCTCTTTTCTTTTATTTTTACTATGATGAGTAATTGTCAGCTTCTGAATGATGAAGAAAAGTTACGTTGTACCAGCTAGTGAGAAACTGCAAGTAGTAAAATGTTAAAAAAAACAGCGTAACAGATTGTGTAAGAGTGAAGGTTTAGCTTTATAAAACATTTCAAACCTTTGAGTGTTTGACTTAATGACAAAGAAACGAAAGGGTGTTGCGCAGTGGTGGGAGACTGATGTTACTGTGTAGCTAATGACGTTTACGAGGCGTTTTGGCAGTAAGTAGATACTGTATGTGCGACGTAACTAAAAACAAACTGAAGAATCTGATACTAATAAGTAAGAGACGCTTTCTTTTAAGAGCTTCAAAAAGTAAAAAACTTGTTTTTACATTTTGATCGCTAGTGATAAAGCATGAAAACATAACAAGCATCGATCACAGCTTTTAACCTAGCTTTGCTATCATTTTTCACGAAATGTAATTTTAGTAATTTGAAAGTAATGCCATGGGATATATTGAACATGGTTTTATTTTCTTTTGCATAAGTTTGAATAATGTGAAAATGTCATATATGGCTGTTATGGGGTAGTTCCGTACATGAATACATTCAGAAAAGGAATAACAAAGTATACATTGACATAACCTTTAATTGAATATTAAAAGCGATACAGTATATATCTACACACTCATACCAGGTATGTCGAAAAACAATAAATGTTAAACTGGCCCAACTCTGTCACAATATACCTGTTAGTTGTGATGGAATTTTTATTTTAAATTGTACCACCTGGAGTTAATTTTATTTGCATTAGAGCTCCAGCAACATTTGACAAGTTTTAAACTCATGTGATTGAAAATAAAAGACATGTGCTTATACTAAGTTCGTGTTTATCTGCGAGCATTGGTGACGAAACGATTAAAAAATTAATCATTGGATTAGGTCTATTGACTTATTATCAATCATTATGTGATAATGATCCTCGTGAGTTGGTCACAATAATTTTGAATTAACAAACATGACAACTTTTGAGAGGTACCCTTTTATGACCATTGTTTAAAGATTACTGTCACTTGGAAAACAGGGCAAAAGAAGTGTAACATACATTCACAGTTGGAATCACAGACCTCCCAACTCAATGCACAAAGACTTGATGACCTGAAAATATCCACCCGATACTTATCCAAGCATTATGCCTTTTCTTTCGATGGGAGCGTTATTAGAAATTTCAGTTATTCATTTTGTAGAAAGAGAGTTATATAAGTAACTTAAACTGTTACTTTAGATTTCAGAGGATACTTTTTTTTTGTTTTTCTTCTGATTCTCCAGGCAGTTGCATCTGTGGGCTCTGTACCTTGGCATCCCGTGGTCTACATCTTTGCAAGATGTGCACAATCAATTACATAAATTAACAATCACGACCTGTTTTAACTATCCTAACTGACAACTATGTTTCCTCTGGATAGACAACAGTACCGGTTCTCATTAGATAACGGTCAGGTATAAAGGAATATCACCGGTCTATTTTCCATTCATCAATGTTAAATCTTTCTATCCATTAACCTCATTTTGCTACTTCCAATTTCCCGATGGAGTATAAGGTCTGACAGGTATATGATTGCGGTCTTGTTAATATAATTTCCTCCCTTGCTGCTGAAGTCTGGATGCAAAAAGAAAAAAATGATAGTATATGGAGGAGAGGAACATCTTCTGAGTTTTTTTTTTGTAATCTCAGTGAAGTTAATCAGATCTTAATCGTCTCTTAACATTGTTAGCAGTTATTCATCTTAATACTATTGTATATTCAACTTTGAAAGCCGCTCTCTTCAAAGTAAAAGAATTTTCTCATATAAAATGTGTTTTTTTTATAAACAAAAGGGGGAAGTAACAACGTTGTTAGGAATGATTAGAAGAAGGAAGTAACTGTAAATTCGATTTGCATATTTAATTCATTTAACTTTTCAATTGAGCTGTATTTTTAAAATGATAAGAATTTACATTATTCAAAGTATTGAATTTAGTACCAGATATATCATATGCGAATGTGCAAGCCGTTGTGTGTGTGTGTGTGTGTGTGTGTGTGTGTGTGTGTGTGTGTGTGTAATGTCGTTACCTACGCTCATTGCCCGTTTAATTACTTCATTAGTCAACAATTTTTATCATTTCACCCCCTTGATCAACCTTCTTGTGTTTGCATTAACTTGCATATTTGTGACTCTGTTGTCAAATTAGGGCAGAGTAGGCAATATTGGTAAGTTTATTTGCATTATCTGGCTATTCGTTTGAATATTCTGTTCTTTTTCAGGAAATGTTGTAGGCAGACACTCATCATACCTTCGGTTCATAAGTGGTGGGGGGGGGGGGGGTTCGGAAGGATATGTCATCTAGCAGTATTTGGGGGCGTGCAAAAATGAAATGGCACCTGTAAAGCCTGAGAGACAATTTGCGGCTCTCAGGAGGAGGGAGGGGGGAGGGGGGAGGGGGGGGTATTTTCATCAGAAATCGTCTAGTACTCTACGCGCCAATTCATGATGATGGTCCACCAGGGTGCATCAAGGTAGTCTTCTTGCAATTCTGCATTGAAGTGATTTTAGGCGCCATTGAGCGTCAGCTCCCCCTCCCCCCCCCCCCACACACACCAGGAAATATGTCCCAGGCAGCCACTTGGAGTTAGAGGACGGACATTGGACGAGCTTGGTTTTTAATCCAACGATATCCGTGTAGAAAATATTCACTTTCCTTTCAGCAGTTCAAGGCAATGACCTGACATCGCTCTGCATGTGTATCATTTTATAGTGGGGTTAAAAAATGTTAGGAGCCCTAGGCTAGCAATTGACCATAACCACTTTGACGGCCATTGCCTCAAAAGTTAAAAAAAAAATAAAATTACGTGACTTGAAATATTCACATGATTACGTAATAGTTTGGAACGCCGTTGGGACATCTCAGGTAAATTGCTAACATTTGCTTTGATACATAAAACTTCTTTCTCCAACTTTAGTTTTTGATAACACTAACGTGCAGAAATATGCCATGGAGTGATGGTCTCGACACAACTTAAAATAAATGCATCGTAATTTGAGTAATCAGTTCATGAAAGAGAATAAAAGGGAAAAAACAATGAACTTAGACAATTAGTAGGTAAAAAGTAAGGCTTTTTGCACAAAGTAGTATTTAAAACAAAAAAGTGTGAGATGTTAAAATTTATCATGGTTGAATAGGTCAATGGCAAATTTTGAAAAACTAAAAGTAATCCCTGGTAACATGATTGCATTTCATATGAGGAAATTAATTTAAACTTTTTCAGGGTGAATATTTTAATAAACATGAAGACGTGAAGAGACATGGAGAATTTTATTTTGATCAATCGATGAAGTAGTGAAATGTGAATACAAGTGAAGGAACCTTAACACCGTGTATGAATCTGAAGGAATGGGTGAGGTTTGGGGGGAAAGGGATCTTCCTTGATTTTGTGTGGACTTACAGGCAGTGATTTCCAATATGTTCAATTGCTATGTTGAAATGAGTGATAATACTTGCTAACAACATAAATCCGCTGAACTGCATAACTCAAACAGAAGTTACTCTGAACAAAGAACGTCTCCATGACGTAACAACAACTTTAAGTATACGTAATAGTCAATACACAAACTGTCACGTGATCGTGTAAAATAGATCTGTAATTACGACTCTGTCAAAAACAGGTGTTTTCGATTGTAATGACATTCAAGGTTTATAATCGTAACAAGAAATTTTTCTGCCTCAATAAACGGTGCCATAAATGGCTGACTGCAAGAAATGCATCATCCCGCACCCCTACAAATAGTGGTTAAGTCTGGCTTAGAGTCTGTGATGTTTTGAGAGTGGAAACTGTCGACAGTGAGCTAGGATTGTCGGAGAAAAGGGGTGTCATTAGTCTTCCCGCTTTCTCTATGCTAAAGCAGCAAATTACAACTCACAAAACTGTATTGGAATTAATTATACTTAATACCTTCAATAGAACAATCAATGGCATTTCTTCAACACGAGCACACAAAGTCATGGAGTTTAAATACAAAAAATACTGTAGGCCTGTATGTGTTGGGATGTTTATCTTTTAAAGGAAATTTCATTTACTATTAATTTATCTACCTAGCGAGTTCAATGTAAAAGCGTTGCATCTTGACTACTTTAATTTAAATCTGTTGCACTCGACGAGTTTAATATAAATGCGTTGATCATGTTTCTCTCACTAAGATGTAAAAAAAGAAAAACTTCAGTCTACCTTACCAGAGCATGAACCAGTTTCGATTCTAGTAGCCTCAATTTCCAGTTCGGTCCCCAGCTGACCAAAGTCCGAATCCATCTCATAATTAAATATGCAGTAAACACTTTTGTAATTGCTTATGTGGTATTGATTTATCGAACACTCCAGTACAGCTTCCAATGTTACAGAACAAAACAACGCAATCAACGCAAAGGTGCGCCCATTCATCGTCATACTTAAAAAAGAGTAAAAAGCATATACGTACAGCAGTATGGATATCACTTCCGACTAGACCAGAAATAGTGAGGAACAGTGGCTTTGGGTTAGTTTTGATATAATGATTGCCACCCCCCCCCAAAAAAAAGATAACAAAAAGGACCAGTAGGAGGACTCCTTAGCGCATAGTTAACTTAACCTGAACTAAAAATTGTTTAATAGAAATGAACCTTTGAATATTAGACAAAAGTCACGAAACTGAATCCCACTCCATGCAGGTTGTAACTTAAGTGGACTAGCGTAAATTCCCATTTCAAGACCTCCCATTTCGGGCCAATTGAGCACGGGTCCTGGAATTTCTACCCTGGTATAAATTAATGTGAAAGTTAGTAAATGTAAGTGAACTAAACAAGTGCTATTTTCAGCAAAAAAGGCTTTCAGGTCATGAGTTTTGTCTCGTTTTGTTTTCTTGTACACTTTGAATATATTTTACCCAATTCCTGTTTTTCAAATAATCATTTCTTTGTATTCATAACATCAATTTTGTAATTTAGCAGGACATTTGTAAACATAATGAATGGTACTTCTGGTGCGATATTTATTTCTGCATTTAAAGAACTTTTCCTTAGAAATCTCGGATGATTCCGTACAAACATCTTACAAATCCTACCATAAACATCAATTATTTGTATGAAACGATCCAATCAATAAATCCCTTAATCTCCAGGAAATTGCCGCCTTTAAAGTTAAGTTTTATGAGGTACAAACTTAAGTAAGAGAAAATGAATTTTAAAAGCGATTTTTACTTTCTACCGATTTTTTTTGTTTTTGTTTCAACGTTTGGTAATTTATCCAGTCTTTTCCCGAGTATCTATCACAAGTTCTTTGACTGTTTATGCAGTCTCTAGTCATAACACATCGATTGTTTATCCACTCTCCAATCAGGACAGGTTTGGCTGTGTATCCATTCTTAGATCACAATATTTACATCAGATATATTTTGACTCATTCACAAGAAACCTTCAAAACAGTGATCCTCGTTTAATTCAATAGAGGAATGTAATAGAATCGTACACGCTACGTGTTGGATACACGTCATTCAAAAAAAAAAAAAAGAGACTTTTTTGCTTAATAAAATGATAACTTAGAAGAAAAGTTTATTTCATCAATGTTGAAAGTGTCGCACAATGTAAGCAAAATTGCGTATGCTGGTTAGAAAGAGAAATACAGTTTTTTTTACGATTATTGTAGTGACTTCCTTGACAAATGCAGGACACCACTAATCTACAACCATGGTGAATGCTACAAAAACCGAATAGGCAGTTAGCAACATGTCAACGCTATTAACGTAGTTAAGTTCTATTGCATTTCTTTGGTTTTCCAATTTAAAATTGTTTTGTAATAATTATGTGTAGATATTAATTATCTTTTCCTTAAATACTGTCACAAAGAGCACGTTCTGTTTTATGTTTGGTTGTTATTTATATCAATGAAGAAACCATGCTATGAAGACAGATAATTATGCTAAAAAACAGAAGTTTTAGTCGATTGAAAGTAGAATTTTGTCATCATATACTCCAGTTTATACGAGGAATAATAGTTTCCTTATGATCTAATAATATCATTTAATGTAATTATTGCGTATAAAATTGGAAATAACATGAATTAACAAATGTTCATAATCAATAATCATTGATTGATCGTAGCTGACTCTATTCAAATAAGTAAGGTATGAATGCAGTGATCATTTAACGTGTATTCTGATGTTACTTTCGTAAAGCAATAAATTCATGAGTAGGCTATGACATCCCTTTTGTTAGTCCAATATTAGTCACTATGGCTGACATCCATTCGCTGGACCAGTATTTTTTATTAGTAGGCTGATATCCCTTTCGTTAACTGATGCGGTTAACATCGGGTAAAAAATAATACGCTGTCTGACATCCCGTATAGATCCATCACCACCCGTTATAGACATGAGTATAATTTGTTACGTATTGATTTTGATTGACTTTTGATTATGCATTGTTTGTCTGTGAGGTATCTGGGAGAATTGTACGGATTTAAAATGAAAATATGTATCTAAACATTACCCTTCTTCTACAGCAGACCATTAGATATTCCGCAGTAACACATTGTAGTAATATCTCATTTATGAAATATGCATGTTCCAAAGAAGAAAATAAACTCTGGATCGAAACAAATATTTGTAATTACATCTGGTTTTTTTTTTTATGATGAGAAGTTATAGGAGTACGCATTATCTTTCATTTACATAATCCTTTCATCAGTTTATATTTGGCGTATTAATAGTGACCGTAGTTTCCTGCTTTCACATGCAAGCATCTTCCTGTGACTAAGTGTTATAATGTTGCTCATTCAATTTCCTACTCAGACAGAACACGGTTAACTTTGACCCGATCTAAATCGAGTTTGTGTTAGATATTCAATTACTGTTGATTTCCGTTCACTGGTTGCAATCATCCATTGAAGATGCTTCAATGTCAGTGACTCCTTTTCTCATTCCACCGGTGCCTTTTTAAAGGACTCAGCTTTTGGTTAACTGAGATTAAATGGAAACACCTGAAAATAACTTCCAGTGCCTGATGTTTTTTGTTTTTAATTGAAAATGATATCAGAATCCAAACATCTTTCGTAACTCCCCACTGGACTTGTATGCGATATTTCTCTTTTCAGTTCTTCTAACAGTGAGCAGAGAACATGTTTCTGCAAAGATAAAGCTGAGTAAAAGTGACTAAAATACCAAAATAATTGGAACATTCTGTCAGAAAAGGTCTTTTAACTTCAAAGTTGCTTAATTGCACACACACACACACGAATACAAATTGTTTCCAGTGAATGAAATAGCCCATTGCATAAGAATTTTAGTCAGCAAGTTTCCATTTGAATCTATTTGTTACTGTTGATAGCTCAAATTTTGCAAAATCTTTTCAAAACTAGCTTTCTTTCGCTCAGCTAAGTTAATTTATAAATATCCATTCAAAATATTTGGTCTGTGAAACCAATTGGGTTCTTCTTGAAGTAAATTAAACAACGGCATCAGACAGAATGAAAAAAAAAAAAGGTTAGACTGGTACATTTTAATCATGCTGGCCCAAGATGTGGGTTAAATCTTAAATATACTTCGCAAGCATTACGACAGTATGAAATGTTTTGAATAAATTATTACCTTTGTGAAAACGGTAGTTTCAAATCGGACCCGGTAGCTTTATCAAATTCGTTATCATTGTAGTGAAGCATTTATGTTCATATCAATCAGTAATGTTTAGGAAAATACTATCATTTTACAAGTGCTATTATTATATCAGTATTGATACTGATATAATATCACAATTTGAAATTAAAATTACTTATTTTTCATTTATGACTACTATAATGTAGATAAATTCACACATTTATTAAAAGGAATTAGGAAGGAATTATAACAGAAGGTGACTGGTTTGATAGAGTTCAGACAAGTCTCAGGTATCACTCTAAATGAAATATAAAAGAGGGTAAATTCAAATCGCGCATAAAAACGGTAAGAAACAAAGATGGATTAAAAGAAGAATGGCAAAGAACAAATGATAACAATTATACATTAAGAACTAAATAAGAATGTAAAAAGTAGACAGCTATCGATTTTTAAACTGATTGTTTAAATCGTTAAGGCACTGGGGAGTAAAAGAAGACTTCTATCGATTGCTTGCAGCATATGGAAATCGTGAAAGTCTCCTACGTGGTATTGTTGCACTGTTAAGATACACAAAAAGAGGATGGGTGTCATGGCATACCATTCACTTACGTTTAACTTCTAAAGGGGTGTGGTAGATTGGTTCCATCATGGAAAGGGATTTATCTAAACTACGACATGCGTGTTTTATAATTTTATTACTGCGATTAAAATCTGTGCCAGGAGCATCTCCACATCAACAAATCAGATAATATAGCTAGGCTCCTAGAACTACAGAATTATAAAACATTGTAGGGATACTACTTTCAACATTAAAGGAACTTACAGCTTGCAATAAAGTCTGGGAGGAATCTTTGTAAACTGAATAATCAATGTGGCCGTGGCAGGAGAGCTGATCAGCGAGTACAATACCAAGATACTGATAGGATAAGAGGCCTTCAACAATAATGTTAACAGGGACAGATTAAGAAGAGATGATATCCACTCGGTCTGTTAAAATTCAATGACTTTGGCAACAAGTAACCACCCTGATGTTAATTCAAGTTCAAATTGATTTAATTTTTTTCTCAATTAAAATTCGCAGGTAAGCATAAAATCCCAAAGAATGGCGTAGTTATGTTATAATTTTACACAACGAGAAAGAAAAAAAATCAACAATGTTTATGATAAGTTAAGTGACTTCCATTCAAGTGTCCTCTTAGATATTAAAAGTGAGTCAATTGTGCCAAATGACGATATCTATCAAAGTTTGATACATATCGTGATGATCGGGATGATCACGCTGTTTTTGTTAGCGTTTCACAGTAATTTTCACAAAGGAAGCGTTTGTACGGATTGCGAGGTAAAATGTATATAAACCGTTTAAACCTTTTCCGTTACTCGAATTTTATCGCCATTGAGATTTCACTTTAGACATTGAAATCATTATTTGAGATCTGAAAGGATCATAAATATGATTATGTTCAATTAAGCTGTCACTTTTTGTTATTAGAAGACGCTTTCATTTATCAACTTTTATGCTAAAACATGAAAGACGGTTTACTGCAATGTCTCCGTATAGTACATAGTAGCATAAACCTCTTTTTACATCCACTAGCACATAAAATTCTCGTACAACCTCAGGGGAGCTCCGGTTGAATTACTTGGGGCACATATTTTACAATAGATATATTGCGATAGATATATTACTGGGATACATATTACATCATTCTACATTTGTACAACTCACTTCTTACAAATCATCTCACGCTGCAACATGAGCAAAAACACCTGATTAGTAACGAAAGAAAAGTCAAAGCGACTTATTAGCAAAATGAAACGTATAATTCCAACTCATAGTCCTGTTATTACTAAGCCCGTGTAGCGATGTGCCCGTGCAGCGATGGCAAACATGAGCCCTAAGGGTTGCTGCCCGGCAAAGCTCCCCGCTGCTCCCCGTTACGGGGCGTTTCACACTAGAACTCGCCAGGACTCACAGCAAGAATTTATTCGTAGAGATGAACTTTTTTATTCAACTTTTTAAAAAAAAAAATCGGTTTCTCTTTCTTTGAAATTTCTGAAGATTGACATATATTTTACCAGTTCGTTTTTTTTTTTACATGCGGAATTGTGTTTAATAATGGTGTTTAACGAAGAACTATTTTCCCGTGGTTTCAAACAAAACTAGATTTACACCTGAAGTTAAACTTCACTTAACTTACCTGCAAGTTCAATGGATGGATTACATGATAGTTGATTTAATATGTTAGAGAAAATGTAAGTACCATTGCTCAGGATTGGAAATAAAGTAAGGTAACTCTTGTAACCGATATGAAAGGGACACTTTCGTACAAAATTCAACATAAACACTCGATGAGAATTACAAGTGCACAGGGACACCTCCGAAAATAATGAGCAAACAAAAATAAACTTGCTAAGTAAACTTTAGGACGGTTTAGAAGTTTGTAATGTACTTAGTCTCTGATATACATTCTTAGCTGCTTATTTGAATTCTGCTCGCGGAATGAAATTACAAACCTATCCTTGTAAGAGTGTACAATTGTTACAAATATCAGCATTTTTTCGTAAGATGCCGCCAAAGTTTATATTTCGTTTGTTCAAAATGTCATTTGCTCAAGATTTGTTTTGTTTCAGGAGCATTAGACTGCATTTTTTTTTGCCACTCTCATGCTTTAGTAAATTTAGTCTTGGGCTTCAACAGTACGTATTACCAATTAGAAGTAGACCCATAACGGTGAAAACAAACATGACACCAAACAAAAATCACAAGTCTAATTATAAAAAATAAATGATTATAGAATTGCGTAATAAATACCACAGGCTAACTAAAACGTATTACTTTCTCCATTTTTATCCAAGGTTTTGTATCTTATGCATCTTTGTTTTTACAAATCTCAGCATATGATTTCAATACAAAACTTCTACATTTTGCTTAAGTCCGAAAGAATATCCACTTTAACAGCTTACGAGGTGCAATTTTGCGATTTTTTTTAAAGATGATTTTGTCGAAGAACTGACCTAGCAAAATGAAGGCCTCTCTATTACGTGGTATAATATAGGTAAAATAAGAAAGAACAAATACCCATATTTATCAATATCACAACTGCCCTCGTTACGTGCGTGCATGTAAAAGAGTAAATAAACGGCTTTCAAGATTCGTTGGATGAATAAGAACAGACATAGTTTTCTGCCTGTCGTATACAGTATATTACTGTGTGGCAGTAGCATGTATGTGCGTTTACAGTGTTACTTCATAACTAATCCAAATGGTATTTTCTGTAAAATAGCATTCAACATGACTCAATTATAACTAATTAGATGTCTAAACCCAATTGGAACATTGAAATTGGAATTTCTACGTAATCTTAATTTCAGACAAAGCAACTACACATGTTTTCAGTTTCCTTGCTTGGTTATTTTACAAGTTTTGTTTTTGTTCATTGGCAATGCATTCTAATTCACTCTGGTTCATGTCAGTGGTTTGTAACTTTGAATACATTTCTCGATTTCTCGACAAATAGGCCAACACGACTTTAAACGGAGACTTCATCACAGCTTTTATCCATTTTACCAATGAAAGCTATTGGCTATTTTGATTTCAATTAAAGTTTATAACTTATAATAAATCGTACATTATGTTCATTTGACACTTTCATTGACAAATCAATGGTAAAAAAATGAAAGTCATATAGAGTAATTTACTGAAATATGATATTCCAAAGTGGTTGTTTTTAATCACGAGAACAGTTTTGTTCATATTTGCTTATTGACTTCTGCAAGTTTGTCACGCAGTTCCCCAAAACCTGCATGATATAAATCTCAACTCTCGACTGAGAGGACTGTCACAAAATATTTAAAATAATTTTTTTCGCATATATTTGCGTTGATCAACAGCGCACACCCCCTTTAAGAAATAACTTTGATTTCAATCTTTGGTTGTTCATGTATTCTACGAAATAAAATATATATGCAAGTAGAGCTACATAAAGAAAACATTAAGGAAAAATTGCCAGATAAGGGCACAAAATTGTGGTTTGAAATATTTGAGGTTAGTACTAGACTTACCACGAAAGGTCTTTGGCGTGTAATGTATGCATTCTTTGTAAGGTTATGCCGAATGACAGTAACTTATTTTTCACCCTCTTGACCGAACCAACTAAGCTGCCTCTGGACTGTAACAGGCTAGAGTCAGAGATTATTATTATTTTTTTAGATGTATCATTACACGATATCGTATTGTCTGTCATAACGTCAAGCTCATAATAAATAAATTAGCTAAGATATTCAGTCTATCGATACGTTTAATTGCTGACCAAACACTTAACTAGACTGTTTTCTTTGAAGACACCATTTGATATCCAAAAGCTAGAAGCTTGTAAAAGTGTTAAGTAGGAGTATTAAAGTAAAGAATAGTTTATATTTCTAACCGGGTGAATCTCCTTAAAGGGGCTAAGCAGTCACTGCAACTGTATTCTGAAGCTGGACTAATTTTAGGTAATACATTAGGTCCGCTAAAATATAGAAAATGTAGCAATGGATTAGGTATCTAATATCCTAGACGTTATATTCTTTTATGTTGCTGTTTCCATTTATTTTGAGTTGCTTTGCAAGAGTTGCTTTCTTATGTGTGAATATAGTAGCAGTGACAATTCATTTCAGTTTCAGGAGTATATAGGCGAATCTAACTCAACAAATTGATACTTTTATTTTTCCCAGAGAAGCTATATCGTTTAAACACAAATAGATGAACTTTTCTCTGCTTGAATGATAATACAGTCTGTGAATTATTGTAGGTGTATAGGTTTGACAAATTTCGTAAATATGTTACATTTTGTAGTTTTCGGATGCGCTGGTAGTAAACCATATCAGACTTTAGGAACATGGACAAAAAATTAAGATTTTAATCGAAAAAAATATGAAAATGTTTGTGTTAAAATGTAAGTGTCGGTGACTGCAAAAGGTAATCAGGAAAGTGTTTTCTCAAAGTTAGATGGCACAATGAGCTTAGTTAATCTTTTCGATAACTTACAGGGAAAAATTACGATAAATGGGTGCTTACTGCAATTAGCTTAATGTTTTTACTAATGCATGAAAGTCACACTCGTGATGCAATTGAAACTGAATTTGTGAATTCTTTTTTCGTTCGAATGTAGATTCATTTTTTCTTCAGATAATAATTTCAATCAATGGAAATGATGTAAGTAAAAACGGACGTTAAAATCGTATGAATTTGGTATTTTGCAATATTGTCAGAAGCCAAAGCTGTTGTGAACCGTTAGGAATTCAGAAGTATAGATGAAAAATTTTAATTGTGCAATTCCCTTTGAATTGTTTAGGATAAAAAAACGTTTCATCTTTGAACTAAATCGATACATTGACCTCATGAGGTTAATAATAATCATCGGAATTAAGTGAACATTAATGTGAGAATGTCAGTCTTATGTGTTTAGTGTCGTGTAATAACCAAATAAGATTTGATAAATTTACAGTTTTGAGGATTCGGAAACTTTTAAAGCAGAGCAAGAAAGTCGATTTGATTCATTCACTGACGCCTTATATTTTGAAACAATATTAAGTTGGCAAACTTCATTTTCGAATCTTGTGCGATTGTATCGTGCACCTATTTGGTTGTATATCGAATTGTCCTGAAATCATATTTCTTACCTCTTATTCTATCCATAACCTCGGGGATGTTTCTCCTCTGTACATCATTTCTCCTCCATCTGTCTAATGTTTTACATTTTTCTAGCAGTTGTTTCCCGTCATCGGTTTTGTTACTATGTTCTTGGTATCTCGGGGATGAAGGTAAACTTTGATTTCCACGTTCTTCTTTATCATCTTCCTTTCTTTGTTTTTTAAACTTTGTGTCGTCATTATCGTGTAATATTTCGCTGATGGAGAACCCGTTCCTCTTTTGTGAAATTTGTGTGGAGCAGTTCGTAGGAAAGATTTGCTAGGTTCGCAGAACTGGTCCTAGTCGTGTTAACATCGCCGGACGTGTGCGTTTCGTTATGTGAAGTAGATGAAACACCATGAGAGCTTAAAGCCTGAGGGTCACTTTTCCTGTAGGGATAAACTGAAACTGTAGGTCCGTATCCTGGGATAAAAGGGGGACACATTAACGTGCCATACCGAGGGTCCGTTCTTTTAGGAAGCATTGGAGTGTTAGGTGTGTACACCGGTATTACATTCCTAACTGGTGGAACCAGGCTCTTGCATTTCTCGAGAATTTGAGCGAGAACGTTCCCAACTACGTAAAACCATCGCAAAGTTTAACTGAAAATATAAAGACTTAATATTTCTTCAATTAGATACTCCGGAGGTAATAAATTCCAGTTTAAGTATCGTTTTCACAACTATGTCCTTCGGAACATGTTGCATGGAGAAGTTGCCAAATTTTTAATGCTGTCATGCAATCAGATTCATAAAATAATTACTAAAGAACGATTGACTTCTACAATGTGTGACTACTTTGTACACACTAAAGTGTACTTCATTTTAATTTATTATTTCCACAACTATTTTAATATCATAAGGCTGTATCAGTTCATTCAATACATCGCTTTGTCATTTTGTACAAGAAACGTAAAATGTTTGATGTCTCAAATGATATTTTTCGCTGAAATACTTGAAATTCTTTACTGTTTTCCAGCCACCGTCCTCTCCAGCTGTTGCAGGGAAAGAAATGTTTTCAAATTATTTGTCGAAACTTATTTTCTCGTTAAATGTGCAGTACCGCGATGTGTCATCTTCAATCCTTCTCCGTAACAAAGAAAACGACAATTACGATACTGATGTCTTGGATATTTCAGAATAAAACACTTCCAAGTATGTGCCTAAGATAGCAAGTTTTTTAAAACGTGGAAGTCCCTTAAGTGCCTGTCTCAAAAATAATATTAAACTATCCGGTATTCTTTATGAAAATTTTCCATATTGTCCACATAAGTTCAATAAAGGCATGTTTCACATACAGCAGGTTTTTATTTCTTTTTAGTCCAAGAGGCTTTACAGAAGGCACAGCGAAATACTTCTATTATCTTTTATTTATTTGTAATTCAGTTGTGGTAAGAAGAAATGAAATGATATCATTTTCCATCTACTGAGAGCTCAAAGCAGAAGTTAAAAAGGAAAAATGTTTGAAACCTTCCAATAATTCCACAGTAGTTCAAAATGTATATCGTAGCTTTTATTCCAAAATTCACAAAGTTTGTCACTTTCTTTTTACAAAAAGGGAAAAAACCCTCTATAACAATAGCTTGATCGCTAACAGTTTCCTCCAAATAAAGTATTTTTCTAATTTATTTCAGAGACGGGGTGGGTGCTACAAGCACATCCATCGGTGTTCGTCACTGGCTGTCAAATTATGGACCGACTCAATCCTTCTCAATTCGATGTAGGAAACAATATAAAAATATAAAAAAAAATGTCGATCATAGTTCAGGCACCAAAGCAAAAAAAGAAAAAGAAAAAAAAAGAAGCTTTTCTTCCCTTTGTGAAAGTCACTGAAACTTTTAACCGTGTTTCTGAAGCGGATTTGTGAGTCTATAAATCCGGGCTGGTACTCGCTCTGTGAAAGTCTAATGATGAAGTCACTTCATTGGCCGCTAAATAGGTTGATAAACCGAAAGGAACCATGGATCCCCGACCACCGTGGCTAGCCCCAGCATGGGTTCTCCTTAAAGGAATAGAATCGATCGAAAATAACGGTCTCCAAATTTGAAAAGCTGACATACACTCATATAGGATGTTGTATGTACATTTCGTTATTTTCTTTTTGCTGTTGAACCAGTGTTAATGTGTCTATTATTACGATAGGTGCCTTTAATCAACTCCAAATGTTGGTGGCTAATCAAACAAGTGCATGAAATATTGCCTGGATAGGTACAAAAGATAAAACATAACATTCGAAGATACATCGTGTTAAAATTTTTCCACCATATAGATTGAAACCCTTTAAAAGGGGCAGGTTTAACTTCACATCGAGGTTAAGAGACATAAAAGGGGAGGAGAAAGAGTTTATTACCTTGACAGTGATTGAACAAGACAGTAACATGGTGAGGAAGGTACCATTACCTGACAGGGGACTACTGCGGACGTCAGCGACGGACGCAACAATGCTATGAAGTCGCTCATTTATAAATAGCATCCGCTATTTATAAAAGCAACCAATGTTAGCATACTACTGAACGAATAATCTATTTCCTGTCAGTGAGTGTTAATAAACTCATTATGAACTTTTAGAGGTTTATTCCCAGCGATGGTTTGTGCTAGCTCTATATGCCGCTTAGGTTAGTCTTCGCAGGCAAACAAAATCTCTTTAAATCTCTTTAACCTCTTAAACCTCTTTAAGCTTTTAGCCTGATCTCAGTTTCTTTTCTGTCGGGCCGTATTGTTTTGGGAAAAGATTAGTGACTGTAACACTTGTTACGTAATTATATATATCATGAACTATAATCACATTTAGATCATCTACAAATCATCATAATCAACACTCATTATAACATTGATTATAACATCATGATATGTTATGATCGAAGGCGCCCCGCTCCCCCTTCCAATTTTACGATATTTATTCTTCAGTGAAAAAAAAAATCGATTCAGTTACCTGTCTCAGATCTCTTGCATCAGATGTTGAAACACATCGCAAGTCTAATGGGCTTTCTAATAAATCTGTTAGTTTAAACTATTGAAGCAGGTAGATGCTAGAAGGTTACTGATTTATTTACCTTATACACTGATTTTAGTTGAGATTAATGCTTTTGTCATATACATTGTAAGGTTGACGATTTGTCATTTTGTCATATAATGTAAGAGTAAGGTTAATTTAAAGGTGATCGATCGTCTTATTAAATCTCACTTGACGTCAGTCTTTACTAACGTTATTATGTTACGGTGTACTCTTTGCAGTACTTGTGTTCAGAGAATCATGCTATTATAATACCAAATCCGCAATATTTACACACTATCGATGTATTATTACTACGTGCAAATTGGTTTCGTCTGCAACAATTGTCGAACAGATACTGACGTCACATGAACTATTAGTTAGAATACTGATCACCTTTAAAACTCTGAAAAAGAACCTTGCAATCATGCATAGTTATGTTACGAGTTATTTGGAAATGAGTCTCCTGTTAATATACTGTGAGGTCAGGGGTATTCCGACAATGTATTTATGTGTCATAGATATAGAGGTTCTTACTGTTTAATAGGTCAAGTGTACTTTAACATCGTGTCTAGCTTTCATGTTTTTGGTCTATGGGACTCAATCAGTGAATCCCGCTGCCATACACTGTTAATTTAGAGCCCAATATGACCCCTCTTACACCGCAATTAGAGGATACAGTCATAACTATAATGTGACAAAAGAGGAAACAAATGTTGCCATTATGTCGCCAAACAGGTTCACATTGTCCATCTCTTTAATGTTTTAATGTTAAAGAATGTTAACGATTAATATCCGTAGATAAAAGGTGAATGACAATCTGGTTTCATATGTATATGATGAACTTTTGATATCATTCAATGCTTCTGGTAACTCACAGAAAGATCTTTCGAATGTCTGCAATTAAATTTCAGGTGACATAAAAATGACATTTCGGATAATTTGGATGTACTACTCGTTGACAATGTTAAAAATAGCCACAACTTTCATAAAAAACAATCAAATATTGACAATTTTCAGCCAAATTCCTGTCTCACTGCTGCATTATGAATTCTGTGCTAATGATGTGTCTTATGTTATCCTTTGTTTACTTAACTTTTATTTGAAAGATATTTCATTTTAAATGCCCAGAGTTTTCATATTGGAGGCATCCAAGCATATATTAGACTGCTCCTCTCCTATTGTTCGTAGGGAATGTTATTGTGTCTAGCAACACTATTTGAAATACAATTATAAAGAATGAATATGATTTATAGTCAAACATTTTAAGAGCACCCCCTCCCCTTACGCCGCCATATTAAGCTCTTTCTCTTGAATATAGCAGTTGTGATTTTTATAGGGTGAAGGTATGTAGACTTAAATCAGCCGTGGGTGAGGTTATTTATAATCATATCTGAGAGACCCTACTAGGCCTATCATGCCTGTTTGACTTTTTCAATTGTCGTATCTGCTATTTTAATTATTTGTCTAAGGTTTTACACATACAATCTTGGACAACATTACTATTTGGTTTTACACATACAGTCTTTTACAATATGGTTTTGTACAGACGATCCTGTACAATATGGTTTTATACATGCAATCCTCCATAATATGGTTTTACACGTACAATCCTGTACAATATGGATTATACGTACAATTCTTTACAATTTGGTTTTATACGTGCAATCTTCTACAACATGGTTTTATACATACAATCCTGCACAATGTGGTTTTCATAAATAAAATTCTGTACAATTCGGTTTTATACATGCAAGTCTTCTACAGTATGGTTTTGTACATATAATCCTGTACAATATGGTTTTTATACATGCAATCCTGTACAATATGGTTCTATACATACAACCCTGAACAGTGTTACTGTACTTACGCAATCCTATACAATGCGGGTCACTGCAGATTTCTCCATGTGATTCTTTTTTTTTCCCCTTCTATTCCACAGATTTATTCATACTTGAAGGAGTAATATGTTTATTTTTATGTTTCGCATTTAATAGAGCAGTTTGATCCTGATTAAATAAGGAAAACAAGCAGGATGATAGTGAAAAACTTGTTACTTCACTCAACATAAAATAAATTGATGTATATATTTGAATATGTGGAAATAATTTCACCTTTAACTTACCACTGTAGTCTACAATGATGGCGATGAATCTTCAGAACGGAAACAATAAAATCAACGGAAAAGTTTACTTCCCATGCAGTTACAAACAAGGTGATATTATTTGTTTGTTTGTAAAGTATCAAAGCCAAACCAGATGTACCAAACCAGACATACAGTGGCTAAAAGTATGTTGCATTTGAAGGCATTACCCTTTGCCAAAATGTTATGTTATTGATTACACTTCATAAGCGACATCCTTTTACAGTTGTCCCAATAAATTTCTTCTTAATTGAATAAATACAAGCTTCCATATTTTCTGTTCTTACTTATGTGGCCATTTAATTGCGACACACTTGAACAATAAACAAGGTCACACATCTCACCTTTGTAAGAATATTTAAACAAAAAGATTAGATTAAACAATGGAATGAAACTAATGGTCAAGAAGAAGTATACGATAGAGTGCCAGACAAATGAATGATTGGGATAGATGGATGAATGGATTAATGGATGGATGAATGGATTAATGGATGGATGAATTAAATGAATGATGAACAGCCGATAGTGAAATCCCATAATGGACACCTACATATTTTTAGACCAGTCTTACAGTGTTATTTACATTGAAACTTATACACTTAAATTGCAAAGTATAGCAATTGTACTTTCGCCAAAGTAAAGATTAAAATAAAATCTTAGTTTTAGAGAAATATACACATTATCATATCATTTACAATCCTTGGAGGTAATATATATCTGTTATTTCCGGAGGATATACCAATACTGGATATAGCAACAAACCACAACAAAGAATATTGAAATGTTTTGTTACTCCGCATAAGTATAACCTGAAGATGTTACCAGGAAATCAAAACCACAATAAAATTTAGTCAATAAGTTTGCCTGGTTTCTGAAACTTCTTGGGTGACGTTAATTAAGATATTGTACCATAGCATATTATCGGGAAACGAGCCCAACCTCAGTTTACTTATATAAAGTCTAATAAAATCTCAGTGGAGCCAAAATATCCTAAGGCTAAAAAGTACCCATTAATTCAAAGGTTACCAAACATAGTCCAAATATTTTTGACTGAAAAATATGTAAATAACTTCATGCCACAGTAAAATACCTCCGGTGACTGTCTCACCTGCCGGGAGATTCTTATCTAGTCCTATTCCACAAATTATATTCAAGTGTTGCACCTTTGATGAACAAAATGGAGTTACTGGCAGAGAAAATATCAGCTAACGAAATATTCCATTGAACCTAAGACAATGCTGACCTCAGTCGCTTTTTGCTCCAGTTTAATATTTTAGGTATTTTATTAAGTTATAGGTCTATTTTGGTTACGTTATTTTTAAATTTGTCAGTACTTTGCAAACAGCCGACCGTTTGGAAAATACATGACTTAGGTTTCATTTCAGATATATCTATCATGTATCGATATTTATAGGTTTCATTTCGGATATCTAATATGTATAGATATTTGTGGGTCTCCTTTCGGATGACTAACATTAATCGATATTCATAGGTTTCATTTAAGATATCTAATATGTATCGATATTTATAGGTTTCATTTTAGATATCTAAATAGGCTTTGCAAAGTCTTTCTCGGCAAATGAATTCTCTTCCTTTGATACATTCCTCACAATTTGAACTGCAGCCTACTTATACCTGGGAGTTGGTAGAGAGCCTCCCTGCTTATAAACAACCGAGGATAAGTACTCATCTAGCAATCGCTTTTCCCTGAGATCGCCGTTCCACCGGAAAGACTTTGGACACTCGATATAATTATGTACAAATGAATAAACACGTTTGACGGTAAGGATAATACATATTAAAATACTACGCATAAGTCTCATGAAATGAGCCAATAACAGAGATCGATTAATGAGAGTAAATAATGGTACCTCTAACTGCGAGGGTAGCGATCAATGAAGGGAGTAAACACTATTCCGGAAGAGCAGTACTGTATATCGGGATGTTCCTTAAGAGGTTGCGGAACCAAGATTTGGAGCAGAAAGTTTCCAGCCCAAGCAGACTCTACAGAGTCTAATATGTAACATGTATCGATATCTGCAGATATCCAATATGTCTGTTATATGTGTTTTTGTTAACAAATAAAGATCTGTCTATTTTCTTTACTTTGACAGCAATCATAAGTAACATATATAGATTAAAGGTAAACTTCAAGGTAAAGTAGTTCTTTTTTTCCAGATATATCATGACAATTTTTAACTCATCTCCTCGCTGATTTTGTAAACATTCTCTTGGATTTATTTTGTGTACAACATCTGAAGGCTTCCCGGCCACTTCAGAGCACTCACCATTTCATGTTATCCAGTTGCATAGAAATTTGGGTCAGTTTCTTTTTTTATGTCGAAGTACTTGTTTATCGGTGCATGCCTGAGTTGGATCACTAAATTGACGACCTATTAAAGTTATTCCATTTCTTCAAATTGGAAACGTTGACGAGTAGGTCATAGACAAATAAATTAGGTCGATAAGGAAAAATACAAAATTGATTTAGGTCAAAGGAAGCACAATAATTCAGATAGTTACCAACTTAAGTTAGGCATACGTTTTTGTCGGGGATTGAAGCAAGCTATTTGAGATTAACGTTAGCAATCAAAGCCTACCACAGAATAGCAAGTAATCAATTTTAATAGAATACAATACAATAGGCTAGGTTGCACATTTTTGTCCCGATAAAGGTTACATTGATAAAAATGTATGAGCAAAGAAGTCAGAGATTGTCTTACAACATGATGTAAAAAGGAATCACATTTGGATGGATTTATGCAGTAAAAGGAGGGAGTGACTACACTGTGCTGAAAGATTAAGACACTGTTTAATGTGATTGCGTGTGCACCGAAGAAGCAAACTGACAAAATTATGTTTTATCTTAAGTTTTTCTTCATTATTACTTGAATGGACACTCGAAGTTGCTCATGAGTGGAATGCGGCATCCAATTAACGACAATAATAGGAATCACTTTGAAAAACAACAGAAACGGATAAACAAAGATTGAAAAAGAACAGAATTTATATTTAACAACTAACAGCTCTCCCTATAAGAAGTAAAAACCGCGTCCCCATTATGAATATGTAACAGTAAAGGTTATCACTTGCGTATCAAGAATGTATTAATTAAGTCGAAGTTTCTTCTTGATCGGTATCGGGAAAATGTAGCATTAAGTGAAATGTAGTATTTAGTGAAATGTAGTATTTAGTGAAATGTAGCATTTAGTGAAATGTAGTATTTAGTCAAATGTAGTATTTAGTCAAATGTAGTATTTAGTCAAATGTAGTATTTAGTGAAAAGAAGCTTAACCTACGAGCTAATCACTTCATTACGGTTTCGCCTGTTTCAACCAATTAAATATCCATTATTAGTATACTTCCCATTGGCATGTTCAAATACTAGTACGGTTGAGTTGAATTAACCCTTTCAAACACCACATTATACATTTCACACTTTTTGTCGTCACGTTATAAGAGTTTGAATGACAAAATTTATGGTCAGAATTTATCACCTGAAACCTATTTATTAATATTTTTTTTCAAATTGTCTGAATGGTGCAATGAAAGAAATACTGAACTTTTGGACATGAAATGTTAATGTTTGTTTCTCTTTTTTGCATACTCAATCTCTTTAAGTTACAGATATATGAGCATGTAGAAGAAGGTACACTATAGTAAAGATACGATCCTATTAGATAAACAGTAATATGAACATGTAGGGCGGGTGTTTGTGTAGTTTAGAGTTACACATCATTTACGATACAATGAGACGAGTATGTAAGATGGAAACACTGAAGTTCACACTTCGATTTTATTTCAGTTACAGTAACATGAACATATATATGATGAAATAATGGCAGCCTTCATTTGATTATGACTTTTATGATACTTTTGTTGTTTAGCTGAAGATAAGACATGCAAGAAATACCTCCACGAGAGTAACATAATCTACAATTGGTCGGCTACTGAACCCTTGTTACGAATTGAAATAGAAAACCCTTCCAATAATTCCAATAATTGTGTTCGAATACAATTAAAATAAAGTTATCCGAAATTGGCATAAAAGCTTGACTTTATTTAAGACTTGTTTAGTTTCTCTTGATGTCTGTTGGTAACCTGAATTACTATTGTCACGACTGATTTGCAAGAAGATATTAAAATCGAACAATAGGATAACCGGACTCAAATCCATTCTGACTAAAGGCAGCAGCATAATTGCCGAAGTTAAGTTGGTTATAGTCTGATTTAAAGGCTTCTTATTTCGTAAAGATAATTATTTCTAGAGGTCTGATGCAATTGCTTATCAGAGAGGTCATTTGCATTTTTTGTGCCAAATGTTTCTACCCCACCCCCTTTTTTTCTAGAATAAAAGTTACTTTTATACAGTGCAAAAATAGAAACATTTCAATTTCACATATTAGTTATAAATGTGATTACATAATCACTGTCATAGTGTACAACTTTGATTATATTTCATTGTCGTAGTAATCAGGAGGATAATTACTCATGACTCGTAGTCCGCTATCACATTTAGATGGCAAATTTCATCTCCCTTAGATCTTACTGAATATGTATCTAGATACAAGGTACAAGCGACGGCCACACAAACCCGAGACAGCTGTGTACTAAATTACGTAACAGGTGAATGACGTGACTTATTGTTCAGCTAAACAATTAGAAATACGGAATCCATACCATGTTTGACTGGACTTTAAAAGCAACCTGTAGCTAAATAGATAATTTAATTGCATGAATGATATCAACGTATTTTAAAGTAGTGCAATGACGTCACAATTACGTGATGAAAGTAATGAATAATTAAACTTTGTAATCGAAGTTTGACATAAAGTGTGCCTGCAATAAAGACACAAGAATATCACACAAAATGCAACCTTGCGATTGTTCTTCAGATGTAGACCATTCGGTAAACTCTTGCGGTGTCCTTATAGAGGGTCAACAACCTTGTATATTTGACCCTCATATACTCCAATGTCCTGCTGAAGACTTGACATTGCCCCCTTATTATTTTTTACCCTTGACCCCAAAGGGGAGTTAGAGACGGCCATAGGTTCGGTAATGAACGGTGAGAGGGTTTGGTAAGCCCCTGGCAAACATTTCTACTAACGATTTTAAAATAACAAACGTTCATTAACGAAAATAACGTTATGAAGAGCCCAAAACAGACCATCTAGAAAAGAGAAATCGCCTTCCAGGTGACTTACTCGTAAATTTGGGTCCCAGACTTTTGCTGTCCTGTCAACACAAAACAGCAGGATACTTCCTAAAGGTGCGGACAATTCTATCGGTTTACAAAATCATACTAAAAGAATAGAGAAAAGGGTTGAGTTCAAGCAATAATTTAATCAATTATAAGATGGAAGGAGCTAAAGTTGGTGGTTACTTGGGGGCTTAGCGATTCCCCTAAAAAAAACCAGCCAGCTTTATATTCTGTAGATCAGGCTTGTAGATAACTGTTCTGGAGCGTGTCAACGCACTATCTGGATATGTTATTAGATAAAAGGAGCCAATGAACTACATTAGAAGCAATAAATATTATGACTACATTTTTCGAAAGGGGTTCATTCGAAAAAGGTTAATTCCAAAAGACTAACCTCAGAAAGATAAAGACAGCTGAGAGGAAATAGTTTAAATTATAGATACATTTTAGATAGCTATAGAAGTTAAAACGCATCACGTGAAAGGCAGATTCAACGATGAAAGCAAGTTGTGTTTTATAGCTTATTAAATTACTGTTTTTCTGCTTCATTGTGTAGTACACTGTAAAAAATAAAAAAAAATATGTCTGTATTCTTTTTATACTTCTTTGGTTTATTTTCTGTAAATTACAGATATTTTTAATAGTATGTCGGACTCTACCATTGTTTCTATGTGTAATAGATAACTTACCTCGGACTCTACCATTGTATATCATCACTTCTCCCCCCCCCCCCCTCTAAAACCTTTGTTATCATCATTTTCTTTCTCTTTCCTTTTCATATTTCATTTCGTTTATTATTTATTTATTTGTTTTGACTGTTTTCGTGATGGCTGTAATTCTCATCAGCCAAAGCAAGAGCTAGTGATAATATATAGCGACGGCGGAACGATAACATGTCGAATTAAATTGGATCCACTTTAAAGTTATTTAAATCCACTTGTGGGTTCTAGCAGCAGTCTAAAATCCAGTAACGATACTCTATGTACGTTCCTCTGTATATCTTGTTGGCTTTGGTCGAAGGGACATAAAGGGGTTTAGCCACTTGAATATTTTGCCAATTTGGCTGGATAGTTCATACATTACCGCTAATTAATTACATGGACCAATGATAAGACCGGTGATAAGACCAGTGCATTATTTGTACCTTGTCCCATATTTGTTTTTTTTTTCAATTTAGTGCAGTATTCATCAAACTTAGAGATTAAGAGCAGACTGAGTTATTGATTTTTGAGACGGTGGGGTTGGGGTGGAACATGTAATTGGTGATATTGGATTTCTCTCCAATTCCAGCAATGGTCCTGATAAATATTACAGGTTGCAATAAAAACCGAAACGGCCGAAATACTAAAACGGCTTTATGCCATGTGTGTGTGTGTTTTTCAATTATTTCGTGTGTCTATCTCTTTATTATCCGTGCATACGTACGGAACATTAGAGAGAAAACAAAAATATCATGCGCAAGTCTCGGAGGAATACCACCCCCCCCCCCCACACACACACACTTTTTTCTGTCGGGACCCATTGATTGCCTACCGATAAGTCAGAAGCTTATATAAGAATGTTTGTGGCTTATACAAGCTAACCAGATAAACGAATACGATACTTATTGGATGTTTTAAGCTGCATGTACTGTTAAACCAACCTTGCAATAGAGATTTTCACTATGTTTGCAACTTCTCAGTTAAGGAGAAATAAAAAAACAATTCATGAAAAATGGGTTGAAATGATAGAATAATGATACTGAAATATGTATCCTCTTGATCGTATTCATGGATTCCTTGCAAATAGTGGAGGGGAGAACATACATTTAGCAAACCTTTATTTTACTGGACGACATAGCCCCAAAGCGAGCTCCCCCTCCTGCCTGACTAGTGAAGTTCCTATGCACATGGTAATTGCAATCGTTTGTGTCACTGGACGTTATACTCTACATGCTTATAATTAAAAATGAAAGATTAATTAACCGACTGGCGAATGATGAAGAATTGGTCTAAAGTTAATGTCACGCACATGGTCCGACTATGATTATCACAACATCCGTGAGAGGACATTCACTTCAAAGAGTGACACCGCAAAATTAGTCAACAATTTAACGGGGAAGAAACATATTTCCTTCACGTAAACTCTTTTAATTACATAACTCTGATATTTTAATTTATCAGTCGATAAGTTTACATATTTACAGGAACCTTAAGAATACTTCTCCATTGTTTTCACTAGAAATTTCATTTCCTTTATTATTCTTTTTTTTTCTTGTCTTATGATGTAAACATTTTTTCTTTATTTTCTAATGCCTAAGACTGATGACCTTAAAAGTGCACTCGAAGAATTGAGTCGAACTGAACGAACTTTTGGGAAAGGAAATAATGTCTCTCACTTTTATTATTCTTCTCCCTGATGTTGCCGTCCAGTAGAAGACACATATTTCCTCGCAGTAAACTCTATTAATTACAGAATTCTGATTTCTTAATTTGTCAGACGATAAGTTTACAAATTAACAGGAACCGCAAGAGCGCATCACCATTGTTTCCAAAGACGGCTCATTTCCTATATCATTCACATTTTTGTCTCCTTGTGTAAACATATTTTCATTTTTAATTGCCTCGAACATAACAACCGTTTAAAAGAGGAAATGAAGTCACTCACTTTTATTACTCCTTAAAGTCTTATCGCCAACTAATGTAATGAAAGAAGAAAGAGACAAAATAACGGTTAAGAGTTCATTAGTTCTTGGCTATATATAACTCGAAGTAATGATCTGTCTGTTTAAGGAACTTAATGGAACTTGATCATATTCATCCTCTGGAAAAGTTTATATACGGATTTTTTTTAAACCCTTTCGTTTACTATTACGATTTTGTCACATGTGCTTTGAAAAGTATCAATTAAATTCACATGAACGATCTAATTAATGATGACTTGCGTATATATCAGAACATGAACGTTCATGTCTTAGAACATTATCGGATAACATTTTGACATTTTAATTATCTACACTGACACGTTCATAGGCATGTGGGATCAGTACTCTGTACTCAGTACTCAGTACTTCTTTTAAAAGAATTTTTTTATTTCTTTTGCAGGAATTTCGAGGCTCAGCTTTGATATTCTGAAGCTAGTGGCGTCGCAAGGGTAATTGTTTTCGGTAGGGGCGGTGGCTCACCTGACAATGTTCTACGGTAATGCGGTATGTTTCGACTACGGTGGAGCGCCCGAGAGGTTTTGGACTAGGGTGGTGCAAATTGTTTGTGGAACACTGTCTAAGCGGAGCGCCACTACGAGCCGGGTGGAGTTTACCAGAAGAATATGTTTGGATAAAAATATCTGCCATCTCTACATCCCTGAACCATCCATTGTACATAATCCACTCTTGTGATTGGTTGATAATGAGGGATCGTTGCCTCTCTAAGTAACCATTAACAGTCTTCATGCTGTTTGAGAAAACATAAAATAAGAAAAATAAAAAATGCCACTCTGTCTTACATATCTAGAGTTTATGCAGGGAAGTGTAGGCCCAACGACTGGAGTGTACCTGCTTACTACTATACGCTTCACGAGTGTAGCAGCGACATGGATGAAGTAATGTACTATGTTCAAAGTGGGTAATATCACGAACAGTGAAAATAGTTAAGAGATACAGCTTAAAGCACATGGCTAACTTCAAGCGGTGTTAATCTAAAAGTGTATCGTTTACTTCAAGTGGTCTTATCTGAAAGTACATCGTTTTGCGTGGTATTATCTTAAAAAAGTGCACCGGTTACTTCAAGTGGTGTTATCTAAAATGTCCATCGTTTACTTCAAGTGGTGTTATCTTAAAGTGCATTACTTACTTCAAGTGGTAATATCTTAAAGTGCATAGTTCACTTCAAGTGGTATTATCTTAAAGTGCATTGTTTACCTCAAAAACTATATCTTAAACGGTATCAATTAAGCAGCCTCATCAATTCCATCCGGTTCCTGGCCAATGTGTAACGTGCACAACTTACCGTTGCTTTTGTATTACTCCGACCGGTTTTTGACCTTTGACCTCCGTGTTTACGTAAGCATAGTGTGTAATCCTATTGTTATTCGGTGTAGATTTGAACTAGCGAAAAAAATGATGGAGGTCTATAGGAATGGTCCGAGATTTTTGCTTTCTTATTCGCCGTCACTCATATCTTTCTTGGTGATTGTATGTTCGGGATATATCTGTTGTTCAGTGTAGGCCTATATTGAGCAGCGTTAGTCTGGAAATGTTGCTTTTATAATCGACTTGGGTTGTAAAAGATAAAGGAATAAAATTGCCTCAGACTGACTTGAATGTCTAAAGCAACTTATTTTTCTGTTATATTGCACTTTGATGACGTGTTACACTTTGATGACGTATCCTGATGACATAACGTTCGAAAGTAAACAGTGAGTTTACAACATTAAAATGATGTTATGTTGCAGTGTTTTTTTTTTCTTCCCCTCTGGGAGCTACGTCTCTGAGAGGCAGATCCTCTCCTCCGAACTTTGAATTCTATCAGGTCGATATCTTTGACAGTCTTGAAATGGATTAGGATTAATCATGACGTCATTCATGACGTTTAGAGTACAGGAGCTATCTGATATGGTCATCTTATATGTCACTGCCAATGTTCACAGCAAAATTGTTGTCTTTGACGAGATTTCGCTTTCTGTCGTATAATTAAACTTTTGAAATTGATATCCGAATTTAGTGACAGAGTTAGGTACAAAGGGAGTACCCATTACATGTACTCGATTAGTCTTAAATCTGTACCAAGTTATGCTGCCGCGATTGCTACATAGGTCATACTTTTATCATTGAATTTATCTATTTCTTGAACAGAACAAGACAAATAGGACTGCAGTTATCATATAAGGACTGCTTGAGTTTGTATTTTAATGAACAGATTTGCGCTGATATACTTTCGCAAACAATGTTACCATGGTAATATCAACCACATATGATCCCTACCTGTCCCCTGCTTCTTATTACAATTCCACGACCATCTGCTGAGCCCGATTCTTCCCTTCCAAACACCATATTTCTCACATATCGAAAGTTGCAATCATAAACCTCACATATGCGTTACAGTGTGCATCTTTAGAATAATGGAGTATTCGCGATTGTGTCTAAAGATATGACTAAACTGGATTTGTGATGTTCATACTATCACACACCCATTAAGTACTTTTTTGATTGGACAAAACCCATTAACTCTGCAGTAAATTAACAAATTACGAGATTGATCGGTGGACAAAAAAACTTTTTTATTACAAATTTACGTAATTCAGAGGACTTATACTTGTGGTAAAAAATATATTTCTGGGAGCTGTGCGTCATAGGTAGCAGGTGGAGAAGAATTGGTTTTATATGGAATCGTAGTTTTGTCGTAAATCGCGTGAGTGTAGGCATGACGTGTGGGGGGGGGGGGCATTATTTTATGGAAATTCCCTTGCAAATTATGACGTCACAAAATTTTGAAATGGTCCTAAATCATGTATTTCGAATGAAAACTCGTCATTTCCTTGAGTTGTTTACATCTAGACATATCATTTCGAAGCATAACCGATTAAGTTTACCCTCATGGTAACACTTTAGAAAATTGAGTATAAAATGAGCAGCTGAACTTTTTGAGTACATAACTTTTTGATATACATCCTACCATACCCTACCACACCCCACCATACCCTACCACACCCTGCCATACCCTACCACACCCCACCATACCCTACCATACCCTGCAATACCCTACCTACACCCTATCACACCCTACCACTACCCTACTACACCCTACCGTACCCTACCACACCTTACCACACCCTAGAATACCCTGCCACACCCTACCGTGGTTAACTTGGGATCTTCAGGAGGCTGGATCATCACAGCTCTCTTGTGACTGTTACTTTCACACGACTCGAGAGGTGCCTCCTGCAGCCTGAGATATTCATCCACAAGGACTACATTTTTTTCCCTTTTCTATCAAATATAAATGATTTCTATCTGTATTTCTTTTTCACTCTCTGCGGCAAAACACCCGACCTTGATTAGTCATAATATCCACTGAAAATTGATTGAGGAAGTGATCAAAACATGTCAAATTATAACTACAGACCTTCGACATATCATCAGAAGCACTTGTCAATTACAATAGAATTAAAAAAGAAACAAACAATTTTGAGATTATATAACCTTGTCATAACGACCTCAGTTTTGAAATTATCTGTGAGGAAAGGAAGGATTTGCCAATTCCATAATCTTTGGCTGACGATAACAAAATTTATCTTCACAGTGTGTCGCTCGGGGCTGTTGGCACAAATCTAGTATTAGCAGGAAAATGAACAGACATATCAACACTGTTCACCCTCAGAAACAAGCATAAATATGCATAATTACACGTCACGTCCTTAGCAACAGAGAATTGTACACCATATTTTTGGTCAAAGATTGTGGGCCATCCTTGTGAGTCATTCTTATGAGTGCCTCAAAGGGCCCTCTTTTGTTGCTTACCACAAATATTTAGCAACTTTGAATCAAGCTAAAGATTGGGAGTAAGGTAAGAGTAAAGGATTACGGACTAGGGGGAGAGAGAGAAGTCGGTGAGGTGGACCTAAATTGCGGCCCTTTATGATGTTACATGTTCACTTACGTATGAAAATTTCGTCACATACAGGACTTGATGAAAGAGCGTTTTTATGCACTACTATTCGCCTCAGCTTACAGGGGTTTGTAATGTTTCATTTCAAATAATTAAATACTACCTGATAAATGAGAAACCGACAGCAAACGATTCTTTGCTGATTTGTGTCTGTCCGTTTTGAAATAGTTAGTCATTTAAAATGAGTCGATTTTATAACATGTGCTTTTGCCTTCATGGAACGATTTTCACAGTACTTTTGCCATGTTAACCATTGCAGCACGTAGAGATGTATGGTTTTCTGTTTTAATCGTTACAGACCCTTAAAGATTTCAATCGAACATACTTGAAGAGACTCTAAGTTCATTGCTGTTTAATTCAGCTCAGTTACATCCACTGGCAAGGGAGTTTTTCTGAGTCCAGCCCTGATCTAGTAAGTCCACTTCAACTGTCATCTCAGATTAAAATGTTTGCATGTGCAGGGCTGGCTGAAGTTTGACCTTGGAAGGTGAAAGCATTTCATCAATAAATTCAGACGAAAAAAAAAAAAAAAACTGGCCGCAAAGATCAAAGTTAGAAGAAAGAACCAAAAAATCATAAAATCAAAATCATCATACTTCAACGAAACTCTCAAGTTTGGTGTTAATACGATTTACTCGTAATTTACATGTACAGTACAGAATACAAGTAGTTCAAGGAACTGATAAAAAAAAAGCAGTAAGGTTAATTTTAGTCTTTTAGTCTTTTAATGTTCCTGTTACTGGCTTTATCCAAGCTACACAGCACCGTGAAGTAACTGCGATGACATAAGTGCAAAGCATGACGGGAAGTGCCCCAAATGTCTCTCTCAAACACACACACATTAAGAAACAGTGAGACAGAATCGACAAGTAATTGTACAATGAAAACGCAGTTATATTTGATATCACGATAGTATACTGTAAAACCCCACGGTAAGAAATAGTGAAACCTACAGTCAAATATACAGTGAAGAAAACGTAGTTGTTTGGCGATATCACTATAACGAATATTAATAATCAATTTGTACTAGTCACGTGTTGGTAGGAGAACATTCTTTGACATGAAATGTTAATGACTGGATCAAATCATGCCTTCAAATTAGTCATCCCTTCTCTATTTTCGAAGTCAAATTAAGAGCGACATCAGTACCCTTATTACATTTATAGTCAAGTATTATATATGGATGTCCGTATGGATACAGCAAGCAAGAAGCTAGTTTCAGATGCATCCTGCTACGCAGAGCGTTAGCAATCCACTAATTAGCTCCATGGTGTTGATTTTAACCAAGGGCGGGCCCCAGCCAGTACGTCCCCACTTGTCAAGGGTTGTTATCGGCTTGTAGTTATAGGTTGAGATAAAAGATTAGTGCACCCGCTGGTCTATTGGTGTTTAATTGATACCCCACTGTTTTAACTCTCCCCAAATTGGTGGCGATGAGATAATCGTTGCAACCATATCACACTATCAAAATAGAGCAAAACAGAGAACAATACTCGGTCCCATGGTAACAGCCTACACCCTCCCGTATTGCTCATATTCTACGATAGTATATGTCTCTCACAGTGTGTCACTAAAGTGACTCATATTGATAGACACCCGTCCATAACGTCATTTTTTTTTTCCATTCGTGGGCCAATACTACTACATCTACAAGATATGGCTGCTACATCAAAGCTTCCCTATGAATACTTAAAATACCTGTCTCCAAGTATCTGCACTTGATTTTTTTTACTGGAACTTTATAGGCTTTATACGCATCAGGTACAAACGTTTAGTGGCTCAAGCACCAGTGACCTAAATGTTGCACTAGAATTTAAGACAGAAATCGATAAAGTTACAATGTAATTGTATTATACATATAGTAAGTGGGAATTCAGACAAACCAGGGAACTGCCAGGGACAGAAAATGCTTTGCATATTCATTATATGGTAATTAATACATTGAAGTAAGAAATCCCAGTTCCTCTTCAGCCGGTACCTATGATAACTTTTCGTCATCTTCATCAATCAAGTGTATCAGAATAATTTAGTGTGTTCTTGTTAGTTTGACAATTCAGGCAAAGGTAAGAGCAGATATTTGCACAGAGCCTGCTGCAGGGGGTGATAAGGGACGTTAATTTACTCTCACAACAGTATATCACATCAAGATGGCACCTCAACACAATCTGTAAGTTACTGAGAAAAAGAACCAATAAATCTCATTCACATGAAATATCTAATATCGATTGATGACTTTCTATTTGTTTTATTTTCATCTATTTCAATAGCCATGATTCTTATAGTTATAGCTGCCTCTATGAGAGCCTCGTTTGAAGAAACCAAAAACTCCGTCGGTAAATTGAACATCATATGAATTGAGGAACCTCAAAGTGAGAAGGTGAGATGTGTTAACTTCACTACGGTTAATCAGTAACGAAGGCGTCAAAGTGTTTAAATGTTATCGTGACCTTAAGTCAACCAACTCAATTAATTACCTAGCCTGTCGACCTTTAAAATTTGACATCGATTAACTGAGGTGCGAGATCATAAACATACTTAAAATGTTATGAGAGTATATATATATGTTGAAGGTTTTCATTACATTAGTCATACTTCTAGCATTCGACACTGCTGAATATTACATCTGTAAGTCATACACTATAGGCTCACACACATGACGTCGTCGGTGTATGGCAAACGCCATACCCTAGGAATGTTTTGCGTGTGTTACTCAGCAGTGTGGTATATACGTACAGACATACCTGCACCTGCACTTCTGTCAACGAACTGTACTCTGAAGAATATGTCCTATACATCAAAAGGACAAAGATACTTAGCTGCTCAAGTTAAAAACTAAATCAACATAAAAACAACAAAACCAGCTATTTATTGTTAAATACACTTTGTTTTATTCTACTGAATAAACATCTGTGCCTTACCCCCCCCCCCCCCTCGTGCATCCCCTCCTAATCGCTGTATTTTCTCTGAAATGAAAACCAATGGTTCAATTTTGTCCTTCAACAACACGTGTTCCTGGAACTTCCCGGACCTGTTACTTTTAGGATAATGGATGATATATACTTCGAATACAGAATTCGGTTGATAGCAAAAAAGAAACACCGTAAGTTTGGTAGCGTGAAATTTTACATTGGTACAGTAGACCAGATAAATGATGACCTTGTAAATATCAGACCATATTACTTACTCCTATCAGCTAACATTGTTATAAGTAGAGTATTTCAGCCAGTATTATGTATACGGTACCTAGGCCTATCCCACTAAAGCTCTAAGTCTCTCTGTCCTTATGTCACTCCAGAGTCATACATATTCTGCTCATGCAAAGAAATACACCTTGTGATATCATCGAACTAGTTGTGATATCAGCGAATTGTTGTAAATAAGGAGTGTGGATGCCATTTTCATTCGATATATTCCTTAACGGTTAGTAACATTTGGTTAACAAGTTTTTTCCTCGACTGCACGAATTTCATGACATAGTTTCCTTCCATAAATTCGTACGTTTCCATAGTAACGATGAAAACACGCCAGTATCTATTTGTTATTGATTTGATAACAAGAAAAGTTACAAATAAAAATGTTGGTGTCGAAGTTAGACGACCAACTGACCATCAAGATTATTTGTTGAACTTTATCAACTCAGTCTCCTCTGACCAAAAGCATAACACAAGGAAAAAGAAATTATTGTCGACGATAGTTAGAATTGCCCGGGATGGTAATTACATTTATCTAACCAGTCAGCGGGTAACGGTACATGAAGCCACGTGTCAAACCCCAAATCTCTGTAACAGCGACGCCATATTTTATTCAATTTTGGCTTCAAATAGTTTCTGTATGAGTTTGTACTGAAGTGTCCTGACATCGTAAATTACTTTTACTTCAAAAAAAGGTCGATGAAAATACTCAATCATGTTTAGATATTGTCTGTAATTGTTTACAGGAAATCTGAGTAATGTGAACTTTTGACGCATTCAATATTCGTCAAACTTTAAAATCTTTTTTTTTAAAATATAACCAAGAGAGGACACGTATGCATAGAAATCAGTCACATTAGATTAGGTTCGCTTGAGACGTGCACGAATTAAAGGACATCATTTTAATTACCATAATGGCGTGCCATAATGTCACATTTGTGGCGTCTCTCCTTTTCCCACTGGAATAAGTCGTGTTAACGACACATAGAAACAAGAAGTAAGACTGAATGAATGTATGAAGGAGACTACGGTATATTTGAAGGTCACAGACGGTTATTCGATGTTACCAAGAAACGCCGGAAATGAGGAAAAAAAGGTGAAAGTGTTTTAGACTGGTGGACCCACTGTCTATTTGTTACTTGACATTTGACCCCAAGAAACGTGGGTGGTTACAAAATATGACTGAGAATCGGGACACAACCCAAACACATCACAAATGAAAAAAAAAACGGACTAGGGGCAAGAAGAACGCTGAAAAAAACACTGAGTCTCTGGCACATAATCAATCACATAAAACAATGTCTCTTGCACATCAGAAAGACATAAAAAAAGTCATGAAACAGAGTTCGGCGGCACATGGCAAGCACATAAATGTCTCTGGCACAGAAACAGGCACTTGAAAAACTGTCTTTGGCACATAACCAAATAAAATAACCTCTCTGACACATAACAAGCACATAAAACAATCACTCTGGAACATAAGAAACAACTAAAACAACGTTCCTGGCACATAGGAAGGACATTAAAAAATTCCTCCGGCACAAACATGATCGTAAAACAACATCTCTGGCACATTAACAGGCACGAAATATAACGCCCCCGGTATACAACTAGCACATTAAACAACGTCTATGGCTCATAGACAGGATCATCAAGCAACCTCTCTGGTACGAAATGGCACAAAAAAGACAACGGCTTTGGCCAATAAACAAGCATACATAAAACAGCATCTCCAGAATATAAGAGACACACTAAACTTCTCCAGCACACAAAACACTGACACAGTGCGTCTCTTACACGGAGCAGTCACACAAACGTCTCTGGCACTTGAATTAAAGGGAAATAGGGCGTTTGTTTTACAGGAAACATCCATATTTTTAAAACCAATGTTTGTGGATGCAGAATGATAGATTATTCAAAATAAGGAAAGACAGTAGTCTTGTTTTCAAGAGATAGGTTCCTCACAGATAGAAACTCAGTTATTTGTTGTTCATCACGAATTTGTTCATCCAAACTTTTCAAAATTCAAATGATGCATCTTCCATTACTCATCACATGCATATTGTTTTGAGGAGATGGAGCTTTGGCAGATGTTTACTGATGAGAGTGAATGGTTTAACAATGACCAAAGCTATTTTTTCAGTATGTCATGTTGGTGTATTCTAAATGCCCTATTTCCCTTTAACATGCACAAACAACTAGTCTCTGGTACATAAGGAAAAAAAAAGTTTTCCATGTCGTGTTAACGCACTCATGAAAACGGCTGAATCTGCTCTCTGAGATAATGATTTTTCTTTTTGTTTACTCCAGAGAGGTCTGGTATTCTCTCTTCATCTTTTGTAAGTCTCTCCAGAGTTTATAATAAAATGAAGTCAGGTAAATCATGATATTGCCCGTCAAATGTGTCAGTAAATAAAAAGTAAATCTATAGGAAGGACACATTGCAGAAGGTATATACCATTAGACGAATCTACGGAGAAAGAGGAGAAGATACTGCTTAATGTCTTGAAATATCATTTAGCAGAAGCAGCGTTCTCTCCACCAATCAGCATGGTGGAGTTCTCTGTCTCTGCCAATCAGCTAATGGATGCTTTGCTCTACCAATCAAATGGTGGATTGCTCTCTCAAGCTCTCTCCTCCAATTTGAAACTAGAGTTTCTTATTTCAGGTTCCAGAGATTGAACAGGCTTTCTTGCTTTGCGATGTTGCTCACAAAGTGAAGTGATGCTACTAATAACAAGAGATAACCGCCGTGATCGATTACCCGCTAGTAATCGCGATTAAACTTTGACATTCTGGTTATTCATCTTCAAAACATGTTTTGCAATTTCTCAGGAATTCACGTTGTACAGAATAATTTCAAAGCCAGCTTCAGAAGAAAAAAAAAACAGCAAATTATGACCACTACTCTGAAAAACAGACGCAGCAATATTATTTCAAGACGACCTTTAAAAAAAGGACTCTGCGTCACAGTTTAAGAATCTGTAGAAAAATATACAGACAACAGAACATGGAAGCCCGTTAAAGATGTCGTTTTTGAACTTTTTTGTTTTAATGATAACGATTACGTCACGTCTATTGTAGTCTATTAATCCTACAGTAACCGAAGAGTAAATAGATACCCAGAAAAATAAATTCCGACTGTCAGAATTATCAGGAAATACTTCTGCCAGCATCTTGCAAAAGACAAGTATGGACAAATAGAAATTACAATTCTTTGCAGTGGACGAGTTTAGGTGACAACTGCTCAATGTTGTCATAACACTTCGAAGGCCTGATACGATTTTGGTGCCATGAGGAATATATATTAAATTCATGTCTATACGGGGATGGCGTGGCCTGCCGACGAGAGTGGCCTAACTTAAACTTATTAGAAGACTGTATAAAAGCTGTTGAAGACATAATTCATTTGAAACTGTTCAGAGATCTGTTCATGTATTTTCGTTCTTTTTTGGTACTTTCGTTTTTTAGTTCTTTACATTAGGCCTATATGAAACATTGATTTACATTTTGGATAAAAGGTTTATATATGCCGAAGAAAGAGTGCAATCAAAAAACCAATACGTTTAGCTCTGTGGAAGTTTGTAGTTTCCAGTTTCAGTTTAGAATTCAAACAATTTAAAAAACATCGGACCATACCATTATTTGTGGAGGTAGCATCTACTGACATGGGCCACGGCTCCTGTGGCATAACCATAAGGTTGGCATTGTGTCACGTCACACGCCATAATGAAGTATAAATTAGTTCTCCATTTTCAATTAAATTTACACTTTACTCACTAATCTGTTTTAGGGAGAGTGTTTTGGAGGCCTCGCTGTGCATAACGATGTCTCTCTTTTTTTAATCATTGCTGTTGGCTGTATTATAAAAAAAATATTGGTTACAAAATACCAACACGCAGAGGTTATCAATGAGCTACAATTGGATAATATCGTAAGTTGCCATCGAGTCATTGCCGTGTCACTATTGGCTTGTGGAAGAACACGTCGCACTTCGTTAGGTCAACTAATACCAAATCTAAGCTTTCTATTCTTGTAATGCGACTTGCTTGTGTTTTATTGAAACTATGAACTCAGTGCCAGTTGTTGATTACAAGACAGGTATAAGATGAGAGAGGGACCGAGAAAGACTTCAAAGTTTCTCTTTGAGTCAGTGAAAGGCTTCAAACAACTAAGACCGAGTTCAATGAAACTGGTAAACGTTATTCGATAAAGTACAATTGATATCTCACGTAGCTATGACACCATAAATGACGACAGGTCATACACTGTCGTAAATATTAAAATCCTCACCAATTGTTGACCTTTGACCGGTCGTTGACATTTGACACCTCTCTGACTTTTGTTTACGTCATAATACCGAGATTCGTCATCAGGGGGGACCGGTGGCGTCCTGACAGTTTTCCAATTTTAGCTGTCACCCTCCATGGTGAGGAAGAGAATCGTTATTGTCTGGCCTCCGGGGCGGGGGGGGGGGGGTAGTCCTTGATATCAGTTGTGAGGCAGAGATTGAAGGGCGCTCCTCTTTTTCCAAAACTGACCCGTTTTCACTTGCTTGTTGTTGGGTTATTTTGCTCAACAGAGTATCTGAAATACAGTGCACGTTTCACTTTTCATTGAAATTTTGTGCATCTTTCTTGAAATATTTTTAGGGAAAACAATACGTCGGTCTTAATTTATCAAAAAAGGTGTACCTTCATTGCATCTTTTTTTAGATTCCGGTGTTTAAGGATTAAGAAATTTGTGGGAGAGGAGGCCTTTCTATTTAGAACAGTGACGTGACCGTAAGAAACATAGATATTGCAAGCCGATAGGTTTAAATATTACTATAAAAAGACTTGTTGCATTGCCTTCAATTTACCATTTTAGTGAAGATGAATTTTGCCAAATATGGCGCCTTTCTAGGTTAAATATGTAATGACATGAAATGACATAAACATTAGTGGTCAATGCCATCAGGTGGTCTACGAGGGAGAAGCTAATCAAAAGGATGAAACTGTGCCATCATTTTTATGAGTGAGATGAAGGTTAGATGTATGGGGTCTTATATGAGCACTGCCTTTATATTGATGGACTACGAAAAATACGAAAAAAAAAAGAATAGGCTAAGAGAAATCTGTGACGAAACAGAACCCACAAGCCAGCAAATATTTCAGCCCTAATTTCCACGGCCGTCATATTGTGGCAGCTGTCCAATTTAGATGGCAAATTACAGTAAATACTTTCCCTTCAATCGCCGGTTTATTTTTCTTATATAACTGACCCTCTCGCGATGCCTCTGTATTTCGACACAAAGAAAATATTAGCCAGTTACGCGAGACTATTTTCTTTTTCTTTGTGGATAAGGCCTTATGGTTAGTATCGGATCGCTGTGTGCGATCCCACGGGGTGAGACACCGGTAGCAGATGGATAAACCATCGGTAGATGAATTACGGCTCTACCTGTCGTTTTAGGTTAGAGTTTCTAACCGACCGGATGATGGGAAACTTAACCAGTGATCATCGAATACATAGTTAAAATTCCCATCAAGCACCAGCCGATAGGTGTTTAGTTATACCTAATGTAAGATTAACCCGTGTACACGCTTGTCAAGCTAATTGCTGTAAAAATAAAGAGAAGTTTTAAGTGTTAAGTAGCTTTCCCGTAACGAGGGTCTCCCGTTGAGGGATATAAGTCTTCGTGAGTCCCAGAGGACTTAAGCCATTAATGAACAAATAACAAAAGAAGATGACAGATCTTGATCGTTCGACTCTGCAGGACCGTTTTTTTTTTGGCGGGAAACTATATACCTGGAAAATCAAGAAGGTATAGGTAACTACGTGTGAGTGCATGTCACTGTAGGAGTCGCCGGTGTCGTCTGTAAAACTTTTTCTCAAAAACAAAGAAACACAAAATGGAGGTGTTCTAACAAGAATCATGTAGAACTAGTTGCTAAGCAACGTTCATGAAAAATACATAGTGCTTAAAAGTTGACGATTAACATAAAAATAGAACAGATAACAAGGGTTAGACGAACTTAATATCTGTTGTACTACGTTGGTCTTATTTCAAATTATGATTTACTTTCTGACACCACTAACTGGTCGAACTTTTCACGTTGGTCCATTGTTGTTGCCAAGTAACGATATAAATCAAACAAAATCACTTAACAAAATATCAAGACAGATGGTAAGCTGAATAGGAACACAGTCAGTTCTGATTTCAGGTTTGCCCTTTCTCAAGACATTTTTTCACACGATTGCGGAAATGCCAAAAAGTAGAAAATAAAATATAAAATTTTGTAACGATGCTTCATGATTGCCTGAGGAAATTGTAGCCCTGCGGTACTGCGCCTCGAAGTCATGGAGCCATACTTAGGTCCTATTTTTTGTTTCCGATCTCAGTGGAAGGTATATGCAATTATTCATGTAAGGTGACATGGACTCAGACTGACTAAACTTTGCTGAAGATGCACTTTGGGGTGCGCGGATGAACATTACAAGCCGTGAACGACTATGCACGTTTGTATGTTCATTCAATCACGAATAAAAACAAGATTGTGGATAGCCTTTTCGTTTGAACAGAACCAGATATAAGTCCTTTTTTTTCTTCAATGGAAATGCTAGGGGTGAGCGTGAGCTCGTCGCCTGCCCTCGTAATGAGATTCAACTTTTAGTTAGGGTGAAGCACTTTACGTAGGCCTAGTACGATAGTCAGTATGACTTTATTCTTGACAACACCTTATAGTGGTCACTATTGATGAAAAAAATGAGCTGACACTAAAATGGCCATTTCTAGCTACAATACCCACTGCATGATGACCTTTCCATCAAATTGGTAAACACTTCATGTATCATTGCAACATTACTTTTCATTATACAGGTTATGATAAATCATCAATCTCATGAAGAAACCTTTTGATCGTGCCAAACATTACCCTAAGTAACCTTTGACATTAAAATTTTAGACAATCAAACAAGTTTTTCCCGCTTTTAAAACCCTCTTCGTGAAATCTATGTTTAAGTTGGCACTCGAAGTACCATCATCCTCTAGCGATTTGGTGATCATTTTCGCCCATGGTGGTTGCTTTTGAGTAGACGTTACTTATCAGTAGATTGGTGAAGCTCCGTTTATCTCAAAACTGGAGCATGAGTTGTGCTGGTAATCGCCTGGTCACTTATCTTAATTCTTAGTCGTTGTTTCAGGGGAGAGAAAGTAAAGGAAACGATCACCTGTCACAAAATCCGAAAGAGAACATTGCATTCATCTTCCAGATGTTTGAATATGAAAATTGTCTCAATATTTTTGATGGCGCTAAAAAATGAGGCTATTCAACAAAGCGTAGCAATTAATCACCGTTACTTGAAATCAAGTAGACCAATTGGTAATAGATGAATATTCATACATGCATATACGGCTTAGAAATATCTTCGTTTCTTTTTGTGTAGTGTCTATGACATATTCGGGGAAACGTGACTTTCACTGACGAATTTGTAACTCATATTCCATCTTCAAAGAACCTGGCAGCTTTTGTCCCTTTCACGTTTTACTTTCCATTCGTTCATGTTTTGAATAACTAGTATATAACGTACGTTAAATCGTAAGGACGTTATATCACATTGAAATCCTAGACTAGCATCCTTGAAATTCCTCTCACTAACCAGTCTGCCGGTGGAAGGAGCCTGCAAGTTACTATGACTACACTGTAAAAAAATGTCTGTAAATTTACAGAAAATAAAACAAAGAAATAAATAAGAATTACAGAAATTGTCTGGAAACTAATTACCAGAACATTTCTGTATTCCTTTTGCATTTCTTTATTTTATTTTCTGTAAATTTACATTTTATAATTTACATTTTAACAGTGTACCACCTAAAAGCTGTCAGGAAAATTCTGGATTTAAAAAAGTGTTTGCATTAGTTTGCATCTTTAAGTTGTACAGAATGGTAAGGTGTATTACCATGATCATAATTTACATAAAAAACAGTACATTTTATTTTTTAAAGAGGCTCGGGGGCTCGGACTCGAATACTGTGAGTCAGTCTCGGCACCAAAGACTAGGACTCGAAAGGTATGGACTTGAACTCGGAATAGGTGGACTCGACTCCAGCATGCACTGTTAGTTACGCATCTGGTAGTCGCACGAACCATTACGCAAACGCTGCACATGATCTAAATCAAACGAGTTTGTTAACCAAAGAGCAAGGGCAATATTTATTCTTCGTAAGTCATTGATAACTGAACATCCATTAAAGAATATAAAAACTGGAATTGAAATAAAAACTGGAAAACTGAAAACAAAGATGAACTGGTAGAAGGTAAAGCTAAAAAGGAATCAAATGTATCAGCATAATTTTCTTTGGTCAGGTGAGATTAACTTCTAAAATGTTTGTTTGTATTAACATTCATTTCAGTCTCTTTTGAAAACATTTACAAAGTGACAATTGAAATGGAAAATTTATTCGAAATACGAGGAAGAAAATTCTGAGCAGTATCTATATGAAGCTATGTGAATGATTTCCTATATTCCTTATTTTCCCATTTGAGTCTGTATTCAATAAGATCATTCATGCCACGAACCTTACACCCATAAGTAATGGTGACATGTATAACATCACTTTCTTCAAAATGAGAACCACTTTTCAGAAATGGAGTGGAGCAGGAAAGAGAAGTGAAAGAAGTACTTCTCTGCAAAGATGTCTCCTTGTTATCATTTTAGAACCAGTTGAGAATTCGTGTATCATTCTATGATGTTACTATACGATAAGTCACAACTGCCTGGAACTACAAAGAAAGGTCACAACCACAAGAGAGGGGGTGAGGTATGGTGATATGCCATCGGTGTGCCTGGTAGAGGTCCATGCCAAATCAATTCATTTAAGTTTATTCCATTCCATCGACCGTCTCACGCTGAGCACAAACGCGCCCAGTGCCCCGCGGTTGAAGAGACGTTCTTAGCAGTTTGTGGTCAATAGAGCTGAGAAACCATTAACTGTCGAAGCCATGTAAGAGGCGCACTTTGGTTTTGTTCAGGTCACGCTGCGCGCGAAATAGGGTACAAGAGGTCATCGATTTTGTGCCATTGATTCGGCGGGAAGCCGTATCACTCTAAATTAGTTCGTCGTTAATCGCTGTAGCTTTATTTGTTTTCATTCCAATATTGGTGAGATCACAAGGATGGATAGATATAAGGCGTAATGAAATGATAGAAGATTGATTTGTAAAGGGCCGATATTTATCAATCTTTCTGTGCTACATGGGTGGTCGTCCTGATGATTCCAGTATAACTGTATTGCCACGATGACAGGCGGATATATGGCCTAGTATTTGCCGCATCATCGTCAGGCAGCATGTGGGACGTACTAGGCCTAACGTTAACCGTCCTTATAAATGAGAATAATCAATGAGAAAAGAAAATAGCAAATTAAGCCCGCTGGCACTTGCACTCTGGGAAGATCTGGCCCATTTTCAGGTAAGGAGGAGAAGAATCTACGGCATCCACAGAACGAAAGAAACAAGACTAAGAAATTTCTTTTGACATATACTAGAAGAAAAAACAAAATCGAAGAATGTTGGATACGTAAACTGATTGTTCGTCTGGTTAACCCGGTATGTGAGATCCTTGAGTTCCTTAGGTTGAGGATATCTCTAAAGTGTCTCCTGACAGATTCACTGAGAGTCACCAAATACAGGTGCTGTTACAATCCCAGCCACCCAAAACTCTAGATGACTTTACCAATCTCTTCTTAGGATAGCCTCGGCGTTTTCACATTCACGTGTGTATGTGTTGCAGGCTAAAAGTTATCATTATTGCCTTGGAGTAATGGAATTATTCATATTTAAAATGTTAAACTTTAGAAACAAGACCCGACACATAGGCTGTATTGATTGTCTTTTGTTTGTATGTTCGTTTAGAAGTTCTTTGTTAATCTATGCAGTAGTTCCGATTCTATAAGAGGTTAACATACAGTTCTAAACTAATAAGTGCACTGTTAAAAATGCAAATTTACCGAAAATAAAATAAAGAAATACAAAAAGAATACAGAAGTGTTCTGGTAATTCTTTCCAGAAAACGTCTGTCATTCATTTCTTTGTTTTATTTTCTGTACATTTCCAGCCTTTTCTAGCTTCTTACTGTGTGTATCCATATTTAACATGTAATTAGTCGCAGCTGTAAAGGAAACATCAACTAGTCAGTGTTTTAATATAGTCCTCCCTGGAAGACATGCCGAAGTTCACTGTGACAGGGATGGCTGAGATGAGAAGTAGATACTATCTACAGCTAACTGACCTATCCACACTTCTATTATTATTATCATTAAAAATCAACATAAGACATAACATGCAATTGAGTTTTGCCTACACATCATCCTACCGTGTAGTTTTTGCTCTTAATGATAAACACACTGTTTCTTTTTTTTTTCATTGGATTTGTTCGTATTATTTTTTTCAAATATAGTTCTATAGTCATAATATAAAAGTGAGGATAATGAACAGATCTGCATATGATTTAAACGTTCAGAGGTCCTCGGAAAACGTATATTTTCTAATCATACAGAGAGAAAAAAAGTATTGTTTGCCTTTCTATGATTGCACATCTCGGTACCATGTGACTTAATACATACTTTGTTGATGTGTACGTTCACATACCAGAAACAATCATATTATTTTAACACCGATTAGGAGCGTAGAATATCTATTTGTATGTATTGCTCTACACTAGTCATAACGTACGTCGATTGTCCTGTCTGAATAATTCTAGTGCGCCACGCAGGGGCTTGCATCGAAGTTCGCCAAGCCTAACCACCACCCAGATCGACACAGCTGTTCGGCGTTACCACGTCGCGGTTTACTTAACACCCTGAAGCAGAAACGTTACATTCATATTCAATTATCGTCAACGGTACACAAATTAATCAAGTTTAGATACCCTCGTAGATTAATTTCCTCCATTTTAGATGGACCACTGTCGAGAGCCCACCACGTATTCCGGGGCTTCTCGGAGCATAGCGGCAGATCGCTTACGACTCCTAACAGAGGGCTGGTAGGCTAGGACGGTGTTTATATTAGTGACCACCCCATGACAGACAAAATCAAAATGGGGTCTATCGCAGGGAAGATAACGGAAGATTTATACTTGGAATTTAGTGTAGACAGTTAATGTCTTACGTGGATGAATTAAAGTAAGCGAATATTAATCATTATATCATAGTACGTGCATGCTGAGTTAATTATCTCCAAATGCTGTGTTTAATGATCATATGTCAAAATCCAATCCGACGAGGCTGTATTTGTGGAATCAAAGAATTTGTCTGGGGTTGGAAATTCGAGTAATTTTACATTTAACCACTTGACCGGTTGCATGGTGTGCTAATGGCCTGGTGTATTATGATTATTCACTTGTCAAATCATTGCAAGGTTTTCTTTAAAGAGAACTTTTATATTTAAATATTCTAATTTTCTGTCAAAAAGGTTCAGTCTTTTCTAACATTATTGTTTCTCGTCACTTAAGCACCGCCGCTGGTTTTGACCCATTCGGCGGGTGGTACAAGGATAACAAAGTAAACGAAAATCGTTTTAGATCACACGGGTTAACACTGCAAAGTAATTATTTACATTCAGCGATTACATTGATTTGAGCAACATGAGAATCCAGCCTGGTTATCTTGTTTGAGGTGAAGCAGACCCAGATACCGAATACGAAAATATCAGTATAACTAATATAACTTACAGTATTTCGTCTGCCCCCACCCACCTTTTTTTTCTCATTTCCAATCTTTCGTTCCCAGCTCACCGAAGTGAGGCATAAGCTATCAACTTGCACCAGACGAGTGATGGATCGTCTTATTTCACTGAATTAATCAATTAAGTTTTCTTTATAAAGTATAATTCAATATCTACATCAAATAATGAATAAAAGTTCTTTCCAATGGTTTTTTAAACGTCTTTAGAACATTCAAATGGTCTAATACGTGTCCATGGTAAGGGTTATGGTGTTGCTGGTTATACGTTTATCACAAAGAATCTTGATGACATTGTAAAATAGGCCTGGAATAATATTTACTCTTTGGCTAGTATTACTCATTTCAGCCTTAAAATTGCACAAATAGAATAACGTCATGATAAACTCTCCTGATTTTCTGGTATTTACAGTATCTTCGATGAATGTAGCTACGAGGGTCAACAGATGTAAAACATTGACAGAAAATACCGAAAACACATGCTCCAAAGCTCGTCACCTAAATGTTCAGAAAACAAAAATTAATAAAAAAAAAAAAAATCTTATTTTCAAGAATTTTGGAGCATTAAATAAACAACGAGTACATTTCAATTCTTAGCTTTTACTAAAGTGTTCGTCCTTTTTTCAGTCTCCTTCATCGCCAGCAGGCAAGAAAAAAATCACTTTGACAATTAAGGGCACAATGTTTGTATTTCACTCTTGTTTACGACCAACACAGCATCCTGTGATTCGATTTTACAAGCCTTCAATTTCCCGGGAGGGAAGCCGTCTGTCTTAATTTCAGTGAGTTGTGATATGACTTGTGACCTTTGACCCTTCACGAAACGGGATAGGACATTATGAGATAATGTGCAAGAGGTACTCCGTGTCAACTGTCTTCTGTAGTTAGCGGGCAGACAAGTTTGTAAGTTGTTACCTGACCACCTGGTCACTTGCTACAGACTCAGACATCATGGAGAAAGAATTTTAATTCTTCACAGGTTAAAACTGTAAGAATTAAAATACCGCCTCTGCTGTGAAGGGGCAGACGCCCTGAAAGTTACGTTAATGACTTAAGACAAGTCGTCAGGAAACACTGAACGCTGTAACATTTACTTCATGGTGTTTAGAAATGAAACCTGCTTTCAACATATTGCGTTTTTCTTCGCCCCCCCCTCCCTCTCCCTCTTTCTTTCTCTTTCTCTCCGTCATTGGTATAATAAACTCCACTAATACTCTAATTTAAAATAAATATTATGATACCAAAAATATCGTTTTTTTACTTTATCTATTTCTTTAATTTTTGGCAAAATAACATCATTCACGTGTCTGAAGACTGGAAAGTCGAGGAAATAATCGATATAGGTTCATCTGTGCAGTCATCCATTTATCGATGTAGGTTCATCCGTGCAGTCATCCATTTGTAGGAGTAAGTTCATCCATTCATCCATTCAAGACTTCCTCCTCAGCGTATTGACATTTGCTGCAGACGCACGCCTATGCCCCCTTTAACACTACTGCATTAACAAATGTATTGAAAGGAGAGAAGAACATATAGTTATTTATTACACTCAATACAAATCTCCACAGAAAATTAGCCAAGGAGAAACGAGAGAGAGAGAACAAGAGACGCACCACAGGCATTCGTGAGATGGGGGAGGGGGGGGGCTATAATTTGGGGGTTGTCTTAACAGTTTTGTATTTTATAAAGCTAATGCTTTTCTAGGCTCTGCCTTTGCATTCTGTATCCTTTTGTGAGTTTTTAAGTTGTGTCTGTATTTTGTGTTGTCTTTTTTATTTTTTAACTACTCAAAAAAACAAAACAAACAAAGGTTCTCTGCAACCTGCACGCACAAAAAGCAGTACAAACAAGAGCGGGCTCTTCATTATTTGGCAGGCTGATGATGTAAGAACCAACCTATCACATACGCACGAACCTCAGAATCATCACAAAATTGTTTTGTTCATATCAAAGCTAAAGTCTCCGGGACACTTTTCCTGCATGAAACAAAACACAAGCAGAGGTACGTGGACAATGTATAAATAACAGACGAAAAGAGTAGTCCATCAGCCAGCCTCGAGAAGACTTAAACAGTAGAAATATTTGTGAGTGAGTGAGAGCGGAATTACAAGGAGCCCATCTGAGTGAAATAACGACATACGTAAGCACTTCACAGTGTTCCACATTATTTCAGTGGATTTGATAGTCACGCAGTCATGACGTCATCATAAATGACCCTTAAAACGTTCACGTGCCTCCTTCGGGCACACAAACACTCGCGAGGGAGCCGTGCGGTGGCTCAGAGCAGACGATTGTATAGTTTCTTCTGAACGATCCATGACTTAATCGGACATCTCTCTTGACGTTTGGTGTTACCTCATGCCTTTAAGAGCAATCTTAAAATAACCTTCACCCGTTGTTAGGAAATGTATTCCATTCACTTAACCGAGCTAAATATAAATATTATACCTACGAGAACGAAAAGGGGAAAGAATGGGTCATGACCCGCGAAATACGACAATAAATCTATAAAGGTAATTATAGATTGTAACAGCTTTCATTTATAGCGATGACTTTCTACCCAAACATTGTACGCTGCATCATGGAGACAGGCGGACATTATAACATAGCATCACGTCTTAACAATTTCTCACGTATAGATCTACATGGTGTGGTACGGTCATCAGTACCATAGTCACATCGCCACGTAAAATTATGGTGGTACTTCAGGTTATGAGAAAGAAAAAAAAAAAGAAGACGAAAAGACATTGACGAAAATAACACCTACCTACCAACCGCTGCTGACGTGAACTTAGTTTAACTATTTCATCAAGATGGAAATTAAAAAAAAGTCAGCAATATTTAGTTTCAAATAAATTTAATTAGGTCAAATCTTTGTAATGCTATGATATACAAAGGTCTTCTTGTGGGCAGTAACTCTCTGTGTATTTACAAGCCTGTTTTATTTTAAAGGGACTGGAATGTATCTCTGATAATAGGATATTATAAATGTACATATGATATAACGGCAACCATTGCTTCACAGTATGGAGACAGCTATTCGTTTGTAAAATGACGTAGGTCTCAAAGCGTCTCTGCGTCCTCGTCAGTTTTATCCTTAGCTACCTCTTTTCTGTCTGTGTATTTCCTACACATATGCATGTGACGTTAAGACCCGCAACATGCAGATACATAATATCACACATCATACAAACGAGATTATGTCTACTCTGGGGCGACGGTTGCCACGCATGAGAATTTAGGTGGGATGCCTAGCTTTTTAATCGCAAAGAAAATAAATACATCAAATAAGATAAATCAAACAAAAAATAAAAATATTCAGATCTGCGGAGATACAATCGAAATGTGTGACAAGTACACACCATTTTTAGATTTCGGGAAAAAAGAAACGTACGCAACGTTATTTGTCCGGGTAAAGCTAAGATACTGTGTAGTTTAATAACAAACTACATGTTAGGATAGTTAGGATAAAGTGTAGCATTAACACGTTAGTTGCATACTTATTAGCATGACATGTACTCCTAAGTGATTGTCAATCTGATCATATCTTCAATCTATATACTACTCTCGAGTTATACGTTATAGTTGCTTGTTTCAATTTCGTCACGATACTGTTTGCACTGTGCTCCTCTCTTTAAAAGTTAACGTATTAATTTGACCACATGACTATACTTGCCGTTCCTCTGTGGTCAGGAGTGGCTGTACTGCTCGGGGTGGTTTCTTAATTTTCTAATCAATATTTTGATTATGTTTTGACAACTTGAGACATGATTTGTGAAAGCGTCTCTACTGGTAACAGGTCGAGAGATTCAGTTGCTATGAGCTGTTCAGTAGTTTAAAGGGAATCTACTGTTTCATGTACGACAGTAATACTGGAACGATAAGGAATAAAAAAATAATGATTGTGGTGTTGTTACGTCCAGGCGAGCTCAATTTAATGTATCCTCCTGAGTGGGACTACAGAGTGTATAAGGAAACCTGTTCAATATATAGCGAGGTTTTTTTTTTTTGTCGACTTCGAACGTATTTATGTCAAAATATCAAGTCAGATTAATATGAAATGACCTATGTTCCCGGCTCCTGTAGAGAAATACTACATAAAAACAAAAACAAAATCAAACCCCAAAACACAACACATTAATATATGAAAATATTTAATTGATAAAATAAGAAAGTACAAAAAGCCCTCAATGCTTGGCTGCTCAAGGTAGCTTTAATTTCAGGCAGATGCATGCACTGGTATTGAAGAGTAAGGCTGCGGGATGCACGTATTTACTAGACCATCTAGGTTGAGGTTTCTCCCATCTATTCCTACATTGTAAGGACCTTCAGAAATGTTGATACATTACTTAAATCGATTCAGCACAGTAAGTTGTTAATGAATGTATTCGCCAATTTAACCCCACAGACAAAATTCATAATTTTTTTTCCTTAATAGAATATAAATAATAGGAGCGATAGAATCCCCCCCCCCCTCCCAGATTCATAGTTGTATTAGATTAGTTATATATTAATTTACAGTGTGATAATCTGTAACGTCATAGTGATGTATAGGTCGTGCATATGTAATTAATCCTTTCTCATTATTCTGTGTGCTCTTTATACGCTGTTTGCCGGTCATTGGTATTCTTAAAATCTCGTGGTCCTTTAATGATGGTTATAGCAAACACGTTATCCTTCCCCGTGAATCGAGATAAGGGCGATTTCTCGTCGAACTTAGACCACTGGTGACACCCAGTAGCGATCGCAGCGAGGGGTATGTGATCTAACTTAATTTCCAACACCTGGTTCTAAACAAAAAGTAATCACCATCTATATTAAGAGATATTAGAAAAATGTGACCGACGGTATCATTGCTAGTATGAGCGGTCACAGGCCACACTTTGGACAAAATATTGGCGAAACTGTAATCCGTTTAATCGAACCCCTTTGGGATGCTAGCTGTTAGCGAACGATTTAGAAATCTGCTCCCTCGAAGGAGAAAATTAAATCTTGGGGGATCTTCGTGTATATTCTAAAAAAAAAAAGTTGTGACAAAGGTCATTAAAAGAAAAGTACTATCGGAAATTGCCCTCACTTTTCCCCATCGAGCTGGACAAAGACAAAAGGGGAAAAAGAATCTTTTTTGTGCGAAGTGTGATGCATCATGACAGCATATATCAGCAAAGTTTCCAACTTTTGGGTTAAGTTTGATCGATTTTGACAGAAATATTGCAGAAAGGTGGCACAACGTCAACCAATTATAGTCAGAAGGGCGCAAATGAGACAGACCGAATATTCGGTATACCATAGTATAATGTTAAAGGGGCGTGGCTTATCATCATCAACGTGCTGAGTTTAGCCAGGTGGAACAATCCCATAAGCTATTATAACTCATAGTAACGATCCTGTATGGGGGAGGAGGGGGGCGGGGGAGTTGAACATGGAGACATGCCCCCACCCAAATATATTAATGAGGGAACATTATAGCAAATTTCGTCTCTCACCCTTCCCAATATTTAGCCTAGTATGCAGACAAGAAGCAAAAAGGGCTATTGTCACAGACATTTTCGATACGAATAATTGTAATATTAGCCTATTGATTTGCTATATTGCAAATCTAAGTTGGTTGCCAATGACTGCATATAAATAGTCCCTCTGTATGGTGATCTAGATTACAGATGATTCGTTGCTATAGGTAAATCAAGATTTATTTTCCTCAGTCCTCAGATTCAACTAGTTTCTGCTTTTTTTTTCGAGATCGCCGATTCGCTCTACTTCCTCATCAACCTTGAAAGTGGAAACTGCATTAAAGTAGGAGGAGAAGATCAGAGGCACCTGTTACCTGTGTCTTCTGTAACTGAACCAAATCGCTTGGTTTTAGAACCTGAGGAACCGCTGTGCTCTGCCCGAAGCTTTAAAAGCTTTCACGGAAGCAAATCCCCCCCCCCCCCCTCTTCTTCAGTTTTAACAGATGGTCGCCCCTACTGCAACCTTCAAGTGCTACGAACTGTACGAGGCTGACATGAAAACACAGTGCACAAACAGTACAAAATATTGACCGAACGTGCTTCAGTTTATTCATTGCATATTGTTGTCAAAACATGACTCAACTTCAAGCTAATGGAGATTTGTTGCCTCAATCTATTGGAAACCATCAAGATACGAAGGCTCCTTTAAAGAAAAAAAAATGTTTCGAGTTCGACTCAACTGAACATTATTCTCCTGTTTCTTCACAAAACTGAACTTCTTACAAGATTTTAAAAAATACATTACTCGAACGAAATAAAACAACTTGCAACTCAAAATATACCAGGTCGATAACGCTTTGATACTCTAGCCTATGTTTCAGAGAAGAAAAAACCCGCTTACCCGCGATAATACAAATCATTTTCACTTTAACTATCATAACCTCAAACAGGTGCCCTCATTATAGTTTACGCGCTTGAATTTCATAGCAACGGTGACCATTTCTTTATTATCGTACTGCAGACTTTTAAATTACATTTATTGTTTTAATGATTACATTTTAGAAAATTGATCTGTTCGGTTGTCAAGCTGTCAGTTCAGGTTGTCAACTATTATTGTTTAAAACTGAAGAGGAATGTTTTTCTGGGCTCTCCTGCTGCCAAGACCACTAACAGAAGAAAAGTGTCGAGAGAACTCTTAACAATGGTGGGGCAGTCAGCATCAGCCAAGCCTCACATGATATAGTATACACGTGTATCCCTTCTGGAGAGGTACATATCCTAACCATTATACTATGGTATATCTGGATATGGCGTCATGTTCTATCATGTAGAAGATGTCTTCTCGAGACATGATTTAACACATTATGTGTATTTTGTGAGAGGACTTGGTGGAAACCATCACATCTTTTTCTTCTTTTTTGTACCATTTTTGCGTGTGTGTGTGTGGGGGGGGGGGGGGGGGGGTATGGCCAAATAACTGTTGCCTCCAAAACTACGAAATATCTAAATTAAAACTCTGTGGCAAACAGCAGGTCAGTGAAGATGGATAGTCAATTGTCACAGTTGTTTCAAAATACTACTTTTTACGCTGAATTAAATTTGAGATCTTCTCAACATAGACCAGTATAGTTGGCAATTTCTTTCACTACATGATCTTCCCTGAAAAATTTTAGTTACGTTTTCAACCTGGAAGGGGTGGGGGTGGGGTAGCCCATTCCCCCTGCCCCTATACACCTTCGATTCACTGGTTCCATTATGGGGTCCCCGTTATTTGATGCGGACTTTATGGTTCGGGGTCTCGAAATTAAAATTTCATCCGAAACCTAAATTTCATCTTGACTTTCGGTTGTCTTGCATATGATAAAACGGATCATGGAAGATATATGGGCGCCATTTTCCCGCAGAACTGATATGTAAAAGTGACCGTGTATGGCGCAGCGAATTCCAAATGTTTGCATTTTTCTACAATAAACAAACATTCAGCCAAACTTTTGAAAATAATTTGCAGTGGCAACCCTCCACATCTATCTCAGCCATTTGAGCACTTCAAACAAATCTGTTGGTTTCAGGAGTGTGGAGTTTTGAAAATTGTAGCGCTTTTCTTGAAAAAGTGAAACACAGAGATCTAAGTAAAACTATTTGAATATAAAGGGAAATGGAGTGTTAACAATATAACAGCATGACAAACCAAATCAATAGTTTTCATCATTGTTAAGCCATCCAGGTTCATCATTATAACATCAACAAATGCTTCATCTCATCAAAAACTTTATCCACAAGATCAGTTATGGAAGATGTATCATTTGAATGTTTGAAAGGTTGGGTGAACAAATTGTTCTTGAGTAACACATAGCTGGATTTCTATCTGTTAGAAACTTAGTTCTTGAAAAGAAAGAAGGAAACTGTCCTTCCTTGAGTAATCTATCGTTCTCTGTCCACAAATATTGGTTGAAAAAGTGTTATTCTTTTTGTAAAACAAAACCCTTACTTCCCCTTTAAACTGCCAGTTTTGTTTTTCAGATGTGAAAATGGCTTGGGGAGGGTTTGGTATAGCCAGCTGTTTGGCGGTGTAGCCAGTTGTTTGGGGGTGTAGCCAGTAGGTTGGCAGTGTGTAGCCAGTTGTTTGACGCTGTAGCCAGTTGTTTGACAGTGTAGCCAGTGTTTGACCATGTACCCAGCTTAAATTCACAGTCTACGTATGTACTGATGTACCGTCGGGAAAGATTACCTCGTAAGAGCAGAGCATGAAAAGCTCTTGTAACAATTAAATATCCTCCTTACACTGTTTAAGTTAGATTTATGGAGCTAAGCAACTACAGGGAGATATAAGTTTTATAAAGAAAAGAACTAAGAGGTCGTATGGTGCAAAATTGTTCTATTTAATACAACTCAAAATTTGTACAAAAGTATTACACAAATATACAATATAGACAGGTATATGGAAAAAAAAAAAAACAAAAGCAAAATGCTTACAGTGGCCCCACCATCAGGAAGGGACATAGGTTGGGTAATCCCCAAATCATGTGACCCCCAAATAAATTTACTTGAAAATTTATTACAGCCACACTTATTTGTAGGGGGTGGAGTGAAGGTGTAAATAAACAGAAACAAAATACTATTTCCAGTGATCTGAGACTGCCAGGTGTTTTCAGGAATGAATTTTTGCAGTACTCTCTTCACCAACCGATTGTGGCTCTACGTTCAGATAGCATACGTCCTATCATAGACGTATGGCGATGCAAGCCACACCCATCATTAGACCATGGCAGCGCTACTGCAGGCTTATTATAGAGCAACACACAGCATCACCACTTGTTGTTACTACCACTCATTCTCTCACAGTACTCGGTATATTAACATTATAGAACTGTGACCTCCAGAGATAATAGTTGTTGCAAATGCATCAATTGTCTTCAGAATATTCTCTTTTGTAGATTTCTCAGCTTCAGTGATTAAAGGTAACTTTAGTCTGGCATTTTCATGAAGCATTGTTCCCATTATTCTTTATTCAGCTTAAGCTTATTATTTCCTGCATAACATTTAATTTTTGTCAGATAGTAAATTCAGTTATAACTGTCACACTATTACCATATGTGGGCTTAGAAACATGCCTCCCCCACTCTTTTCCCAGCATAATGGGTAAGTTAAAAGATTTGTTAGGAATAATGTTTACAAAGGATTGTAAAGAGGATAGGCCATAAGTCTGATTCACATGTACATGAATACTACCATCTCTAGATTTATACAAACGTGACACTGCCTGATGACTTTACTGAGTGTATTAGGAAGACTAAAATGTGTTAAAATGAAAAGCTTAATTTGGTAAATTATTGACAGAAATCTATCAACACATCCATGCTTGCCTGTCCGATGACTCTGCCACGGTCAAGAAACAGACGTCCAGGATTAGCTTAGAAAAACAGGGCTGCAAGGACACTTAAGACAGCAGAAGGGAGGGGAACAGAATGTGATCTCACTTGACATGTTTCATACACGAGTGAAGAATTCCGATACCACCGAGCTCCCGGAGTCTTTCGAGATGCCTGGAGGGAAAGCAAAAAAAAAAAAAAAAGTCTCCCAAAAATTAATACAAGTGCTCTTTACATTGATATGTATTTAACAACATGATGCATTGGAGTTGTGAGTCAGTAACTTGTTTGTGATGGACTCCTTTTGATGCCTTACTTCATACCAGTCTTGGTTGCTATGCACAGATTTGTCCCTAAGCAAGCCTTGCTATGGAAGACCTCCAAAGATACAGTGGACATGTAATGATTTGAATCTCAATACTTGAAAGACTTTACATTTCATCAGTCTTATCAGTTACATCCAAAAGGTATTTTTTTTTCACTAAAACGATGACAATAAAATGAAAAGTTGAGAAGCCTTACCTAACATCTGATAATGAAGAGGTTAGAGGTTTTAAAGAACTAAAATGATTTTGATCTTGATGATAACATATAACATTTTTTACTTCCTGTTGCTTACTTGCATTATCAACCATATGAGGTATTAGGAAATTTCAGGAAAATTTGTTTTTACTATTGATTTTTCAAAATCACCCTACAGTGACATTACTATCTACTTGCTATGCATTTCACACATTTGACACAAAAGTTGGCATGCAATCATACTATCCAGTGTCCTAAACAAATTTTCAAGATGGATGGGGGAGGGGGGGGGGGGACAGTCAGGCATAAAGAGAGCACACCATTGAGAGGCGATTGTTAGGGTATGGGTACGATGGGGTGGGGTTCAATCTTAACATCAGAAAATATCAATAAATGAGGTGCTGAATGGTGCAAACTGGGGCCACCCACACAAGGTGCCTTGTTCTTTTTTCAAATGGGAGTAGCCTATTGTCAACTTCTTTTCTCTGCCAAGTGGAGACTTGGTAGGGGTCAAGGTATATTTAGAGGGATGGTTACTCTTAGAGGGGTGGTTACTCTTTAAGGGGTGGTGAGTTTCACCTGAGCCATGCTGCCCCTCCGAAATCACCAAAAAGAACACTGACAACGTTAAATGTTGGTCACGTCAATTTTTGTACTACATGACGTCAGTCGATTCTTGAACATGTGTGGTATGATGTCATTTCCTAAATTCAGCCCAGTTGTAAAGTAATGACTGCTTCTGGCTGTGTTCATTGTAAACATCTACTTTTACATGCTTTAGTCTTTTTGTCTATTCCATAGAAGTAGAAATCAGATGCAAACAAGAAAATGATAATTTGTTAACACAAAACCAAACAGTGTCAACAAAATGATCATCAGTTTTTGCTGGTCAGTGTTTGATTTGGTTAGCAGTCAACCTATTTTGATCAGCAGATGTTAAACAAAAATTATATAAGTTGAAAACTGAAATTATTTAAATATGTGAATCAATCAAACCTGGAGTATCAAATTTTCAGGTAGGACCACAGAAAATATTGAGCTGCAGCTGATGGGGAGCATACATGGAATTGAACTGCAACTGGGCATTCGTGGGTCACAAATTGAGTGTAAATTTCATACCTTTTTTAATCAGTAAGTTGCAGTAACTTGTGTAATCAGTCACTATAGACTGACTATATAGAATATGCAGTAGATTCAAGATACATACTTTTCATTGCCCATTGCAAGTTTGGCCAAAGCGATGGCGCTGTTTTGTTTTATCGTTGGGTTGCTTGTATCTGTTTTCTTCAACAGAGTCCTCACTATATCCGTTCCTTCCAAAACAGACGCCGCTCCTTCGAGATCGAAGCAATGGGTGAGACAGAGGGCAGCATTTGCAATGATGGTGTCGTCATTCTGATCTAACAAGGAGCAAATCCTTTCAAAATCTGAAGTCAAATGATGAAAGATATTGATATATTGATAATCGTTTTCACAACATCAGAATGCTAAATCAATCAGCCATTAAACTGCATCTATGATTCGTTGCAGTAAATTAATTCCAATGTTACAGGAGGGAGAAAAGTTCTGAAAACCGTTTGAACTGTTCTTTGTATTGTTTACTCTAATTTTACATATCTTCATTCATATCTATTAAACAGTAACTCGGATGGACATTTCAATTGTAATTCTTACATCACAGACAAATATCTGATTTTGTGTCCGTCTTCAGATGTCAAGTCATGGACAAATAAGCATATTCTCACAGCCTTATTATATTTAGACCACTCCATAACACAAACTACAAGAGTCAGCCACATAGAAAAAGAAACTAGAACACAAATAGGAAAAAATCCCCCGCCTAAAGAGTGAGCCACTGAGCCAAAGATGTATGATGAGTGATGTGACCTTGAGTGTTGTGACCTTGAGTGATGTGACCTTGAGTGATATACTGATGGACACAGGTGACTTATGCAAAGCAGTCTCACCAAAGGGGTGATATTCAAAATTTGGATAAAAAATATCCTGAAAAAGGAAATTCAAAAAAGAAACGAACACTTGTTAATAATGGACTACTTTTTGACACCTGAATAGCTAAAATCATCCTAAAAGTTACTGAGATTGGTAACTAACTTCATCAGTATCAACTAACAATACCTCCATGGGCTGGTCACCATATACAATCCACGAATGAATTCATTATCATTTTCACCTTTTTTACTGGCTACAATCTTCTCTCTGACTTCCTCACTCCCCTGTGTTAGCAGTGCCAGTACCTTAATGGCTGCCTTCTGGAGATCAAACACGTCATCCTGTTGGTTTACAAATTAAAAGGAAAGGAAAAAATAACCCACTTTTGTCATTATTTAAAAAAAAAGCGAATCACCAGACATGCAAGTAGCTTAAAATATTAAATAACTGCTAAAGAGGGTAACTCACTAAAGATGAAGGAATAGAATAAGAAGGAAGAAATAGTAATAATTAACTAGCAAAGAATAACTCCAAGAAATAACGTAAAAATGGCAAACTAGTTGGCCACAAATCATAGCCTAATAGATCCTTGTATTGACATCACACAACAACAAACAAGTATGTCCTCCTTGAGGCAAACAAACGAATACTACATATGGCTATGCTAGGTGCCTGTAGATGGCAGGGCAGAGACGCAACGGGCATGTATTGAATTTAGTAGCTTGTCTTCTTGATCTCTGTATCACTGTGACGTCACATGCAAAGAGTATATCACAACACAAATAAAGTGGACATGGCTAGAACATTAACAAATACCCTGAACAGAAGGACACTTATCTCACCTTTCACAGGCTTTGAGTTTTAGATTTTCCAGGTGTGCTACAAATCACACTCCTCAAGGAATTGAGGAGTGTGGTAGGTGTGCTGCTTTATTAAACTGCAACACCTGTATCTGAGCTACCTTCTTTATCTAGGTGTGCTACAAATCACACTCCTCAAGGAATTGAGGAGTGTGGTAGGTGTGCTGTTTTATTAAACTGTAACACCTCTATCTGAGCTTCCTTCTTTATCTAGGTGTGCAAAAAATCACACTCCTCAAGGAATTGAGGAGTGTGGTAGGTGTGCTGTTTTATTAAACTGCAAAGCCTCTATCTGAGCTTCCTTCTTTATCTAGGTGTGCAAAAAATCACACTCCTCACAGTGATTTGAGGCGAGTGGTAATGTGCAATGGCACCTGCACACCTCAGGATTAAAGGAAAGCTCACCAAGTCAGGTAGAGGTTAATCTTACTATGTAGTATTCTATAACTGATTTCTGGACTGTAAAATTTACCTGAAAATGTCTACATCAACACCATTACACAACCGCTTGACTTTCGGGAATAAATACAGTGAGTTATTCAATTCAAACTTTCTACTTAACAGGCAACAGGGAATGGAAAAATTTCAAGACAGTTTAGTATGTAAAGACCTTAATCATATAAGTTTCCTTCTTATGATTTCATAATTTTTGAAGTGTTGTGATTTTTTCGACATCACTCTGAGTAGAGTTAAGACATTCATTCAATTATTTTCATTCCGATCGCTAATACCATCTCCGCCTCCCCTCTCCTCTCCCCAGATCAACCCTTACAAACCTTCTGAATGATCCAGCGATTGTCAGGTGGTTCAGAAAAGATGGACAGTATTTATGCAATCAACTTACACGAATAAAATAAAGAAGTTTATCGGGAATGTCTCGTTCGATGGCACCAGAAATGATAATCGACGGTGACGCTGGTATTAACCTGCTATATAATGAGAGTGACCTCTGCAAAGACAATAATGAGAAAAGGATGACTATTACTAGTACTCTAAGAGAGAGGGTTAATGAATTTTATTTTTACATCTCCAACAAAACATTACAGTCTTACAAAGGAAAAATACCTCGAAAATTCTTTGAGAAAGTATTAACAAAATTACTGAGGTCAATGTGAATATTCAACTGTGTGACCCAGGAACGTTGTCACGATTCTTTTTCCACTGTCCATCAGTGACAGTGCCGCAAATCTTCACAGGAGGCAAATAAAATAGGCACAAAAATGAAATTTCTGACACTACCAGAGGCTGTTATCTTATGTCAATGACAATTTTTTCTCAGAAAAGGATGAAACTTTAGAATAACAAAGATCCTCACCTCGACCAGATCCTTGTTTTCACTGTCAAATAAAGGCACCAGTCTTGTTGCTATGGTTTCAGATTGACCTGTGGACAGACTCGTCTCCATGGTGATGTTTATAAGTAGGGCAAGGACTGACAGTAAAACACTTTCACTATTTGGGTTGGTCAAATTGTTACCATGGTGATCCTTAAAGACAAAGTAGAACAAATATTTTGTTATGTCACAAAATCCACTTCAATAGGCTTGGATAAAAATGAATAAGGTGAAAATCACCAAACATTTTCTGTCATTGTTAAATGCTACCAGTAGGCACATTCACGTAAATCTGACTCTTTCCGCAATTTACATATGCAAAAATCAGACCAGTTGCAACATTTTCTTGTGTAATTCTGCCTGTACATAACTCTGCCAGTGACAATGTCCTTTCTTCTACAATTCTGCACATACAAACCCTAAAATGCCATCTATATGCCCAAAGCAATCAATCAAAAGTTTGATATGCATGAGCAACTACAAAAGTACAGCCAAATGGGACAATATTTTCTACACTGTGCTTTCATGTTCTACTTCATAGCACTTGTATTGTCACTGCAAGCACAATGAATAACAGGTTCACTCCTGTTTCTATCATATAGTAAGGGATTGTTTGTTTGGTTCATTTAATGGCTTGGAAGCAATGCATGAGAGGACAGTACAGAGTGATAAAGAGCATAGAAATACTATCCCAACTGACTGAAAAATCAGATCAAAACATGAACATGTGAATATGCATGCGCAGGGCTCTAGCTATGCTGGTGGATGCCAGCTGTAGCATTCACTGATGCTAACAAACCAACACACAGAGCAAATCAATGGACTAACGGACAGTACCAAATGAGAAAATGTTGAGAAGAATACTGATTGTTGTGTATTCAAATGATATTGCGAGAAATGTCTCAAGGTTTTTACAAAATGGAAACTTGTCAAAAATCAATTCCAAACACCAAGATAGAGGTCAAATCTTGATGGGAATTTAGCTCAAAAACAAGAAAAAGAATGATCCATTTGCCATCTAAGCATATTATGTTTAAAAATAAAAACCCAAAGGAGGAGCACACCCTCAGGATCAAGGTCCTTAATACTAACAAAGCAGCCAATCGGAACTCTCTGGTTAGAACCCTGCGAGTAAATATCCCTGCGAGTAAATATCCGACCAACACAGTGAATATAGCAATATATATAGTATATACAGTATATAATATAGCAGTGAATACATGCTTGATATTGCATGTGTCTACCATAGAGGAATAAAGAATATGTCCTATGAAATTAAGTACAATTAAATGCTTTATATTTTTTGTACTGTATTTGGCATTAACTAAAACAAGTGAAGCTTCAGTAAACAGCATCAGCCTGGAAAACCAAAAGGTTCTATGCTAATTTTAGGACATCACTAAGAGTTTCAGAATATTTAATAGTTGTAGTCTCATTTCTTACTGATATACTTTTACAGTCAACAGGAAGTGCTAGTAGATGTAAGACTGATTAGGGAATGTTTTTCTGATATCAACAAATGAGAAGTGATGCATCCTGGGATTGAGAAATGATGCATTGTGGGATTGATAAGTGATGCCTCCTGGGAATGAAGAGATGATTTACATGCTTTTCTTAATTGTTGTGTTTACTTTATTCACTACTCACCAATAGCCCAGAGAGGATTTCAATCAATTTCTTCCTCTGGTGTAGTTTTTTCCTAATCACACCATCGTGTGCCATGTTACCCATGAATGACACACAGGAGGAAACAGTACCATCTGAGAGGTGGCATGTCTGATTAAATTAAAATCAAAAGTAAAACAATGACTTCGAGACAGAGTATACACAATGAACAAAGATGTTCCAGTGATAATTAAACATCCACGACATCAATAAGTTATTAATCACATGATGCACCATAATAGTTGCAAATCACATGCCTATAACTTGTGTATACAATGGTTTGCAAGTGAATAAAACTTTATGAATCTGGCAGCAACAAACTAGAAGATGATATTGTTTCAAAATTATGGCATTTTCATTAGACCATTACTTCAGAAAAATGTACTAAAATCACTGTCATACTAAAGAATTATTTAATGAACACATTTGTGAGAAAAAGTAAAACACACCAAAACAGATCATTGATGAATAACCAATGAGATGAATGAGCCATGGTCCTAGTAATTCTATCATTCATGGGACAAGAAAGAATATTAAAATTAATTTTCTGAATTGTGACAGTTCTTATGCATTAAAAGCTAACTTTTCTGAGAATACTTGGAATGAGAACTAATTGCAAGCTTGTCTATATTTGCAAGCTTGTCTATCAAGCAAAGAGGGAAAGACACTTGAAAATGACTTTGTCCTGGGCCCCATGGTTGACAATGGGGCCTAAAAATAAAATCAGCACATCAGAGTCTTGTCTGAGGAGTCCTTACTCAAATTTAGTCTGATAAAATACACATTTAAGAGTATGAGCACTAATTGACAGGGTCTGGCCTCGGTCCCATTTCTTAGTCCTTTGAGCACTCACAAAGCCTCTAGATTTATAGTGTTATGAGCCTCCATTCAAGGTCAGCCTTAAACTGCCCAGGTTCGACGACAACACCGCAAATTGACTTTTTGAGCTTAATTCTTCTAAAAACACTGCACTTTAAGGAGGATTTCCATTAAAATCTTCATGAGATGAAAAAGTTTTTACCAATAATGTTTCAAATTCTGGCAAGACAGTTTCTTCAATTCCATCCCTGATGTGATGAGTGAATCTAAGAAAATAAAGGAAGAAAAAAAAAGAAAAAAGAGCAAATTCTGCAATCATTCCTCTTCAACTTCCTTACAAATTTAAAACACTTTCTTAAAATATGATTCACATTAATGTTTGTTACAATATGTCCTAGTGGGCTCACATAAAAGTGACAAATTCCTCACGATGCACTTAGCTGTATAAGCAGGAATGCTGGAAAACTATCAACTGTACGGAGACTGCTAACATTTTAATGAGTTGGATGTAATTCAACACTTGAAGGGCAGTTATAATACCATGATACGTCTGTGTCTGTTACTGAGTGATCACCAACTTAACAACAATGTCAGTTCAGAAGTAACTTCTATTGGATAAAAACACATCTTAGTATGACCCAGAGGGGACTGGACTGAAACCTCTTGGTCGCTATGCTTTATGGCTTCAAACGCCACAACCTTTAATCACCCCGTTACAGCATTGATGTAACCGTGGTGATTGTATCATCACCATGGCGATGTAACAGATATTTTCTGCATATTTTTTACTGCGGCACTAACCTGTCCGCAGTGGAGAGGAGGTTGATCAATTTGGTACATTCAGCCATACCAACGGTCCTTGATTGGACAAACTTCAAGAGACGGACCAATAACCTTGAAAAAAAGAGAACATGTAAACAAGATTATGAATAACAAACAGGATACTCTGAATTTACCTCATTAATTGTAACAAAAGATTAAAACATAATAAAGTGAAGTAAAGCATTTATAAAAAGGTGTTTCAGTGCACACCATGACATAAATGGAGAGAAGAGAATTAAAGCTTTATGAAAATCACCTTGACTCAGACATACAGTACGTGATTCAGGTAATATGTATAACACCCAATATACTATAAACAAAATATCAAAATATCCAACTTAAAAAGGACCCTTAGAGTTTGATAGAGATTAAAAATAAGAAGTTGACAAATACCAGGAAAGAGTTTAAAAAAGTTTGAAAGGAAGGACATACATACAACAAACAGACCGTATGACTTCAAACACAAGAAACAAACCTCTGAATGTCAAAGGCTGACATCATTTCAGTGAGCCCTGTTGGACGATAGGAGATCTTTAAAAGGAGCAACACGCACTTGTGGGCTATGCTATCTGATGAACACTCTAGTAGTCCACAGATCACATCAGGTAATGGAGGGAAATTTAACAGGTATCTCAGATTTTCATCTAGAGGGGATAGAGAAATGGGATTAATGCAGTACAGTCACACAAGAAATTATAACTATCATAGTAACATTAAAACATAAACTTGGTGACCACATTTTGAATATCTCAATTTAATCTGAGAGCGTCTGAACCTCTCATCAATAAATGAAGAGAGGAGAATTCATCTTAGCTTCAAGCTGAGCTATAACTGGCAGAGACTACCAAGCTTTTTTTTCAGGAATTAAAAACACAATTCTTTGAACTTGGGACTAAATGTCACAAACAGTAATCATTATGATTAATAGAGCTGTTTGAGTATTCAACAGTGATATTTCAACTAGGACTGCAATTAACTCACATCTTACCGTATGGTGGTCATCCACTAACCATCTTAATTTCAGGTATTTTGTATAAAACATTTTCTTTCAGTTTCATTCAGGAATAATTAAGTAATGGTGCATTCAAGGGATAGGTATTAAGTAATCTAACCAATCAGCTTTGCTAATAGCTAGGCAGTCTTGCTATTTATATGACATAATGTTGAGACTCACCGTTTGCTACAATGGTACTGGTCCATCAGCTCTAAGGCAGACATCACCAGCTCTAATTCTACCACCCCTTTTGAACCTTTGATGACCTTTGACATCGCTCTGTTTGAAACAAGGAAATGTCCACCAATTTCATTGATTGGCGTAATATACTTGAATGGCTCCTACCTTAGTTTACACTCCATCACAAAAGAAAATAAAATATCTTCTTTTGTAATGACATAGAAAATATTAATTACAATACCTGTACTGTTAAAATTCACAATAACCAGCACTAAACACAAACTACAAAGGCTACAATTTTTTAATATTTCAGCTTTGAGACACTGAATAATCTATGAGACACAAATTTTTACTTTGATTTTTACTTCTTTTTATTTGTGGAGAAGGGCACACCTCTCCTTTTTCAAATTAAGATAGTACAGTACATTATGTTGACTGGTCCATGTATTTCATAGATTGAATGTTTGATGGTGAATACCAAAGGCTTGAATTATACGTCTGAGGGCCTTTCAGATTTCTTCATCACACACACTACAAGTCGTTTTCTAAGCAAAACACTTATATTTAAATGAAGACAACCAGCAAAGCAAGCAATTCTTTCTACTCATGTCAGAAAATTGAGTGGATTTTTAACCAACACCTTGACATCATTATTCATGGTCATAACAGCAAACGTTTCACAAAGATACAACTTGATTTCGAAATCTTGCTTCAAAAATGTGAAGGAAATTCTCACCCTGAGATGGTCCTATTTTCAGTGAAGATGTCAAGTCCTTTATTAGTCCTGAACAAAGTACGAGAGACATCTGCGGAGACAATCAAGATGGTACAAAGGCTTCATGAATCAACTTTTGATAATTTTGATCATTTCGTTCACAGATAAAAACAGCAAATTAAAAAAAAGCTGAAATTACTGAATTAATGAACGATATTTAAAATAAGAAGTATCTCTCATATACAGTGGTATATCAGAAACTATGTAACTGCTGAACTGATGTAATATGGTTTGAACTTACGAATTAACTTCATTACGTACATAATTTCTGAACTGTCACGAAGCATTTTGCAGACTGTTCATGTAACACTATAATACATATTATTACATACAAATAATTTAGTATTACATTTACTCTTTACTTACCATCTTTCAACATGTCTGCCAAGACAGTCAGTCCTCCGCCGTAGTAGACGGTCGGTTTCCCTTCCTTGCGAATCTTTTCGAGGACGTCCACCAGATTGTTGGCGTGATCATCTCCCTCCAGGAACAACTTCTGAGCCCTGGTCTCGGCGAGGTTTGCCTCTTTGGCTTGTTCTGCTCGTCGGATGTATTCTGTATAGGAGAGTAGAAACTAGAGCAGCGATGCTGCAGTTGCTCAACCCTTCTGATGTTAGGAGGTGTCCACTTTAAAATTAGTTTGGAACACACCTGTGGTCCTAACATGGTTCATACTGTACACAAACTCATGTTGGGCTGGCCAGCACATAAACACTGTTGACCTAGCAATTAACTTTCGCAGCTGGACCGTTTCAGGGATAAATCTTAGCTTTATAACACTGCCCACAGGGGACAGGGATAGGGATCAGAAAGTAGACTTCTAGTACATGCCACCAGTTTGTGCAGGGCAGTGGCATAACCAGAGGGGGCTGTCAAATGTCTAATTGTCCCCTCCCACTACCCCCAATGAAATTGGTGAGTTAAAAAAATATTAGATGAAAACCACACCAAGCATTTTTTAAGTAAATGCTGCTGAGTGGTGTGGAGTCTAATAATGATTCCGTAAAAAACAAATTAATGAAAAGGAAACAATCTAGTATGATGAAATATGTAGGCTTTTGTTGATAAGAATGTTGCATCTATACTTTGTGAACCCCCCTGTAAGTGCCTGAATACATTAAACTGAACTAAACTAGCGCTATTGATGTTATCAAAAATTTATCAACAATTTCTTTTTGTGGCTTTCACTCACCACCCTTGCAGAGACTGACCTTTTTCGAAGTGTAAATTTCTAAATGTGGTTTGTCAAAACTGAAGAATATTTGGCCACAATTCACAAGGTCAGGGAGGTTGGGAACTGCCAATTCCTGCACAATGAGAGGAACTTTTGGCAAAAATTTTAGTGGTATGCTACACTACACTTAGAAAGTGCCATAATCACTTGTCTCCCGCCCCCTTAAATAAAAAGTCTGGTTATGCCACTGGTGCAGGGCCTTGACCAAGCCAAGACCAAACCTCAACTCCCTAACATTCTCTGACAACCATTCCAGCTAGACCAGGGAAACAACTGGTGAAGAACAATAACCCATCTGCATGCAATGCCCACACAACCAGCAAGGGGGACTACATAATAGATTCTAAAATTGGCTGTCAGGGAACTTTGCCATCATGGTACATTAGTTGTGTACACAGTGGACACTGGATACTACAGGGAGTACAAGTAGTGCCCAAGAATAACAGTCAAAACAAAGTAACTGAAAACTGTCTTACACAAGCTTTAGCTTGAGGCTATTCATTTAAGGTGGTGAGCATGCCCCTCCAGATAAAGCTCACTTCAACTCACCACCACATAATATAACCACACAAATCAAGGGAGTGAGACTTCAAAAAGTATCTAGAGCACAAGGAAAAATGATCAAAATAGCCAAAAATTATGACTTCCCTTTGTTCTATCATATAGTTAGGAACAACTTGTATTGCCATCCCAATGTGGCACCTTCACTGCAAATTTCAGAAAAATCCACCAGTAACTGCAGAAGAAGTAGGCTTTTGAACAGAGAGACAGACATTTTCTCCCCTTCAGTACCACATAAGCTCTACACACACTTTGTGGGTTGAGCTAATAATCCAATCAGTGACCAAGAAACACAGAGAAAAAGACAGAAATATTATGACCTCTACACCATAAGTAAAAATATAAAGCTCAAGTACATTTTATTCCCTGGTTCTGTTCTTCAATGACATTACTTTATTGGTGGTGATTTGTGAGGTGTTAACTTGAGGCAGGTTATGGGTGGACAAGGCAAAACTGGCCTACTTTCCTGATAAAAAAAAATTGAAAAATTAACTCTGCTAAACACTTTTGTCTGAGATAGTGGCAGTTGAAGTATTTTAGAGGAAAGAGGTAGGAAAACTTGCAATTTGCCAAAGATGAATAGAGTCTCCTTTTGCAGACTATAATACTATCCCCCATCTCTCTCTCTCTGTTTGTTTCCCTTCCTTTCCTCTTTACACGTGATCCTCCATCTCACCAAACACTAGTTGAAATAACCAAACTTGTGATCAATGGTTTTCTTCAATGACTATCTTATTTTCTCAATCAAATTGGATGAAAAAAATCAGCACATCTTTCTATGCAGCAAAATACTATTTGAAAACCGATAACATGTTGAAGTTTGGGACTATGGTGATTCAAGAATGTAACAATGGAAGCAACTTTTTGTTGCTTTACAATCACAAATTTCCAGTTTATCTTTTGAAATCGAAATGTAATCAGCAAACCTCAGATAGATAGCCACACCAAAGATAACTAGTGCACTAAGGACACAATACATTACAATGGGGTGTATTCCTCGAAGCCTAAGCCCTCAATGAATACACATCTTCCTAAAACATGAACACAGTCCTGTCAGAAATTAGCAATGACATTTTTTTGCTTCCAATGTGATAATCAGTGTCAGTCAGAAATGAGTCTCAAAAGGTTTCACCAGCAATTGGCCTCTCAGATTCCAAGCATCCATTTAAAATCAATTTGTGAAACCCCTTTACCTTGTGCAATTTTGGTTTGCTTTGGGTTATGTTTGATGATTTCATAGTAGGTCATGATGGCTTGTTCATATTGTTTTTGTGCCACAAGAGCTCTGCCTTTGTGAACGAAAGCTTTCGTGTTCTCGGGATTTAACAGCAGCGCAGTCTCGCAGTCAGCGATGGCTTCTGGGAATTTCTGCATATGCAGGTATGCCTTTAAGTTTCAAGATTCAAGAAACAAGAAAAGAAAAATGTATATGAAATGAAATAAAGAGCATGAAATGAGAAGGTTTAATTATCTGGAAATAGTAACTATACAGATTCATTAAAAAAGAATTCAACATATTTGAAATTACTCTTTGAGAATTGTTGAGCAGTGGGTGTATTTTATTGATAAGCCTAAAAGGCTTGAATTTCTACTACAGATTATTTTGAAGTTGTAAAGCAGTGGGACCATCAAAATGTTGGGCAGAATTAAACATGTTTTCATTTAGATCAGCAGAGAAATCTATTTTGTAAATGAAGAAAGGTGAGACAAGACATTTGGTGCTATCTTATGTGTTCTAGCAACAGATGTGAGATGGATTAAAGGGTCTCAATTTGGATGGGTAAGAGTTGGTTGGAATTTGGTTGGATAGAGCAAGAGATAAGATATCTATCAAGAACATTCATATCTAGTTGGAACATTTAACAAAAGGACAAAATGTAACTGGGGGATATCAATCACTTACTTTATGAGTTTTGTCATTTCAAAATTCATTCTTTCAAGTTAAGAAGTGAGAGAAAAAATGCTATTGTCAGATCTTGCAAACCAGCTATCAATGTATGAACTGCTCTTGCAATTTGAGATGGGATCTAAACACATCTTAAAATAAGAGGGCAATCCACCTAAAACCACCTTAAGACAAAACAGGGCAATCCACCTAAACACATCTTAAAATGAATCAACCACGAAAATATGATCAGAGTACTTGGAGAATAATGTCTAAGAAGAGAGGGACTTGACTAAGAGAGGGTCTTGACTAAGAGAGGGTCTTGACTTAGAGAGAGACTTGACTAAGAGAGAGAGACTTGACTAAGAGAGAGAGACTTGACTAAGGTATGTTTCAAAACATGGACGATAACATATACATAATAGTGACACATAACCCCTCTTAATGATGATTATCATTAATTACCTGGGCTCTGTTAGTGTATAACACAACCATATCTTTCATTTGTGTGAGTCCCTCTGAATACAAATTTATAGCAGTTTGATAGTCTCCCTCTTTAAATGCCCGGTTTCCGTCTTCTTTGAGTTTGGTCCCTATCTTCGTTCTGGCCTTCCTCCGTGCTGCCCTCTCGGCTGCGTCTGCTTCTATGCTTTTCATAAAACTGTCTGCAAGATTCCGGATAATACCACAATCTGATGAAATGTCCCCCACGCTACATAAATCAGTCAACACTACGATACTGATCACACATTTAACACAATATAGGACGAAAGACACATGAGGCCATGTAAAACAAAACAAACATTACCAACTTCTTTCTAAAGATATCATAAAAACATGAAAATATACTAGAAAGAGAGGCATACAAACTTACACAATCTTTCTACCAAAATTTTAATAATTAGATAAGTTTCAATGAAATAAATATTACATATCAATTCTCATTTTCATCAATATGTAACTGCAAAGCTTCCATAGTGGATTCACTACTTGGCATTCCTTGAGTTGTCTTGTGCAGCCTGACTGACAAAAAAACACACTTGATTAGGTTTATGATTTCTCTGTCCACACGCCATATCTACCGGTGCATTGTCAGCAATAAATACAGTACGGCCCATCATTAAAAAGGTCTTAACAATCGTGGGCTACTTACGGCATATTGACAGAGTTCAAGCCTTGTGGTTGGTCATTTATTATTGGTATTTTCTATGAAGTAGGTATTAAAAATTTGCAAATGCCAAGGTCACAGGATTGTGTAAATTATAACTCAAAGCAAGTAAATTTTCTTCAACATTTATCATCTCTAATAATTCTACAAAGTCTGTATTGGACATCTTGTGCTTCCAATCTGCTCTGTTTTGTTCTGAACTGTGTCCTCTCTCTCTTTTCATTCCCCATCCTGATCTTCCAAAGTTCATGTGACAAGAAAGAGCTTATTGCAAGGAAACACGTTCAAACAACAACAAAATATGCATTCCAGAGACATTGGAGAAACATGATCACTGAAAAGTGGCTGTAACACATTGATACAGGTTATTATTTTTAACCAATGAAGTAGTGTTTTATCAGTTTGGTGTCATTACTGAATAATATTGTACTGTACCTTGATCGACTCTGTCTCCCTGGAGGAAGAAATAGAAATAAATTACGTTTAAAATGTTGATGATAAAATTATTTATAAGAGAGAACAAAGTCAGTCAAAGGAACAATGATAAAAACCTTGGTAAGACTGTCACATACAAAGACAAAACTGAAAGATACAGAACAAGACTAACATCTGTATGCATTAAGGTGTATTTGAAGCTGTTCAAGGCCCCCCCCCTCCAAGTTGAAAAATCAATCTTGTTTGTTTCAACTTGCAGCCAGTTGCAAGTCTTTATCAAACTACAGTATCTCTAGATGTTTATGTTAATACTCACAGAAGCAGAAGTGGTGTCACCAGCAAAGGCATTTTGGTTTATTACAGTTCTGTTCACTCCTTCAGTCTTCTTCAAATCCTCTTCGCTTGCCTTCCCCCTTAACTATCGCTTCTGTTTGAAATACAAGAAAATTGGATTAAACAAATGCACTGTAGTCTTGCTACATAGCGATCATTTCTTCACGAATCAGAAGTTTATGTGTGACGTCAAATGACTTTTAACCTCGACCAAAAATGATAGGGATCTTCTGCTCATTATTACCAACCCACACACCAAGTATGACATCAGTCATAGATACCCTTCTGGAGATATTGTTTTTACAAGGTTTTCACAGTTTGACCTCTAGTGACCTCAAACTAAATTGACCTAGACCAAAAACAATAGGGATCATCTACTCAATATGTACTGCTAAAGTTGAAATCACTCAATATGACCAACGAACCAACACACACACCAAGTATGACATCAGTTACAGTTACCCTTCTGGAAATACCATGTTTACCCGGTTTTTACAGCTTGGCCTCTGGTGACCTCAAATGACCTTTGACCTCCACCAAAAATAATAGGTACCATCTACTCAGTATGACCAAGCAACACACTATTAAAGTATGACATCAGTCACATTTACCCTTCTGAAGATATTGTGTTTACAAGGTTTTCAGTTTGACCCCTGGTGACCTCAAATGGCCTTTGACATCCACCAAAATCAAAAGTATTCTTCTCACTATATACAATCCACACACCATGTATGACATCAGTCACAGTCACAGGGACGGGTTAAATAGTTAATATTTTTAAAGTTGAAATCACTCATCAGTACACAATCAGTGGAAGGATATCAGAGTGGTTTACAAAAAACATCAAGAAAGCTGTTTGGTCATTATCATCAGCAATTTTTAATGGACTCCTGTGCAATAACCTATACCTATGTATACCTATACACAAGGAATGTCCCTGCCCCACAATCTTGGACAAAATTGTTGGAGCACTTTGTGGTACAGTTCGTCGCAACTCATAACATGAAACCCTGTGCCCCTTTCCAATGTTGCGCCATAGAAGTGAATGTACCCTTGAACAGCAATCCTATAGCCAATATTGAACGGGGGTGCGGGGTGTCCCAAGGTATTTTGTCCAAGATTGTCTGAGTTTTTTGGGAGCAATTTTGGAGCGAAATTTTGAAAGAAAATTGAACATTTTTGGACAAGGCACATCACAAAAATTAGTGGAAGGCCTATGGGTCTGAGGATTTTCAAATTAAAGTATTCTGAATTTTGACTATGAACATAAGAAGTTTAATTTTAATTTGGGGGTTTATTTGTATATGTTTTGTTGGAAAGGAGTGATCATGAATGAATAGACTGTTTCATAGTTTCGTATGCAGACAGAAATAGTTGCGTTTAGAAAGAACATTGATGGGCAGCTGTTGCATCGCGTTGCAACAGGAGTGTTACTTCAATTGTAGAATGCTGGTAGGAATCCACGTTATACTATATTCTGAAGTAGCTCCACGTTCTACCAAAATGCGTTAAAGTCAGAACTGTTGATTCAGCTTCCTATTAAAGTAATGGTAGAATGTTAGTAAAGGCTGGTTTTTTACATTTTTTGCAGCTAAGTCATGATTTGTGACCACAAATTTCACATTGTATGGAGCTGGTAACATATATCTTCATCCTTGTAATCCATGCAATTTTCCAACGGTTTACTTAAATTTTCCTGTCAAAAAATTTGGTAGACCGTGGGTTTCATTAACCGTATACTGTTGGACGCTGTTGTTAGGTCTAAGTCAGCATGGATGAGAAGACCAGGTTTTGGTTCATGGCATGACCTGAGTGTTTTTCACCACTCAATTATTCATAAACTCAAATGTCTGTCAACTTCTCAATTTGTATTAACCATAAGGTAATACATATAATAATACAGTATTATTGCATAAGGTTGATAACATAACATAACAAGTTTAAGGGCAAAGGAGGGCAAAAGTCCCATAAGATGCCCCCCGGGCTGTAATCCAAACTCCCTAAAAACCATTAAGAACCAAACTACTATAATACCCAACAAGCCCAGCAAAGTCAGATTCTGCCACAGTCACGGTAAAACTTACAGTATGTTGCCCTTGAAGCTACTGTATTTACTGAAGTGGAATTTACAACTCAATCAGGAAGATTACTCCACACGTTGACAACTCTAAGTGAGAAGCTAAACTTTCTCACATCAAGCCTAGAGAAGCATTTCACTAGTTTCTAACATTTACAATGGCTGGTAAAATTGACAATTTAAAGTTCAATGATATTTTTCAATGGTCTAAGTCAAAGAGTTCTCGTGTGCCACATATTTAAGCTCCAAGAGATGCTCTGCAGGCTGGATGTTAAAAATTCTTCTTATTGCAGAGAGTTGTGGATGAATGGAATGGTCTGCCAGAGTCTGTTGAGATGTCTAAGAGTGTTCATGCCTTTAAGATTGATAAATATATTTGACAGTTTGGGAGATTTTGAATGTTTTTCTTTCAGGGATTTCTGCACCTTCTGGGTCTTTTTATAAGGACATTGTCCTTTCTGAACCTTTCCTACCTAAAGTAAAAGTGCCTAATGAATATCGTGGTGGCTATATAGGCATGGCTGCTAGGAGCTGTGCGAGCAAACAGTCATCTATTGTTGTCCACACAGCAAAGAGAGAAGCCCAGCGCAGTGCATACTTCCGATTCCCCAGCTCTAAACAGTATGCTGTTGGTACAGACCATATATACAATACCGTCTCTTCCAAGTTAACACAGGGACGCGGACAAGTTCCAACAAAACGGACCAACTGTGGACGAGTTAACAATACAGCCATATAATGGAACAGTCCAATCTGTCCACAGAGGGACGATCTTTGAACACAAAGGGACTTGTAACCTTATCTGTCTAATCTGTGAAAAGCAAACACAATCAATAAAGAGCCTTTGTGTAGGAACTCGTCCGTGTAAGTGACGATGTGGACGAGTTTTACTTACACATTGTTTTCAGTTCCAGTGAGCAAGTTTCCCCAGAAATGTGCAAACGATGAGTATAAAAACAGGTCTTAGTGGAAGGTAATCGAGGCTTACGTATTTATATTTTGTTTTGTCACCTGAGGATGTAGCAATTACTCACAGTTGTGTAACGTTAAACAATCAATAAAATGAAGAAACACAATTAAACAGAAACAGCATGAAGCAAGGACATCGGTTAATTCAATTTTAGCAAAGCAATATCAACGTACAGATTTTGTCTTCTTTTGGAAAACTTGATGTAGACATTCCTACTGATTGCCTTTCGCAAATGGTGTGGGATGACTGAGTTGCTTACCATTCAAGCAGAGATTCACATTTTTGAGACAATTGCAACGACCCTCGATTGGCAAAGTTTAATCCATATATTCCATGACCTTAAATTAGTCGTCATATATTGGGCACAGATGTCCTAATATCAGTTTCCTATCTTCAAATTTTCCTTACGTTTACACCACATCCTTTTACAAACCCATCAACCAGGTTTGCTTTCAAGTTTGAGAATTAGGCCTATTCATAGATAAACCACACAAGCACAGTTACACAACAGCACGTGTAGATCACGTTCAACTTGATGCCATACAGCACCTGTACCAAACGATGTTTGTTCCTACTGCAGGGTTGTGCGCAAAATTGGCGGTCATGGTAAAATGTGGTCTGTGTTTTGGTGACCTACGAATGACCCCTATAATTATCATACAACTGATTACCAAGAATGTCCTACCTTAGCGCACGTTAGCGGTCGCGTTATATCTTGGCAACTTGCCATGAAATGTTGTAACCGCAGTAAAAAGGCAAATAGCCCGTAATTTGGCCAATTGAAGAACAGATGAGCAAACTCAGCAACCGAAAAAGAAGAATATAAAAAATATCCATCTCTCTGCAAATGTGGAAACAACTTGTCTTGTTAATAGAATGTAGGATACTGTACATGTACTAGGCGTATTGTGAATGAACTTTCAAATCGACATTGACACATTGCAAAGAAACAAAAAGAGGGGAAATAAATATAATATCTGTCCATACAAGACTGCGGGATGTATACGCGATTGTGCGAGATGGGCATGCCCATGTATGGGAACATTTATGTTTAGCAGGCGAAGCAACTTTTGCCCGAAAAACGGAATGTCTTGAAATTCCAACTCTGTGTATAGACAAAGGGCGTAATATGATCTAAGCCGGATCAATGGGGGAGGGGGGGTGTGTGTGACTTTCCAATATGATGGAACTGACCCATTAGAACCCTAGGGGAGTTAATTTCGCCCTTATGTGAAATACTAATTCTTAGACCTTACTTGTGTTATTCAGAATGTCAATGCGATTAATTGGTGCACAGCATTGAATATACTGGTCTTAAAGGGAAATAGGGCGTTTAGAATATACCAACATGGCATAACAACAAAATAGCTTTAATCATTGTCAAACCATTCAGTCTCATCAATAAACATCTGCAAAAGCTTCATCTCCTCAAAACATTATGCGTGTGTCGAGTAACGGAAGATGCATCATTTGAATTTTGAAAAGTTTAGGTGAATAAATTATCGTTGAGGAACAAATAACTGAATTTTTACCTGTAAGAAACTAAATTCTTGAAAAGAAGGCTACTGTCCTTCCTTATTTTGAAGAACCTATCATACATGTCTTGAAACATTGGTTTTGAAAACATGTTTGTTTTCCGTGAAACAAACGCCCTATTTCCCTTTAAGTGCCAACTATTTTATTCATTCAATCAATGGTCTTCTTAAAAAGCCATTTATTCTTTCGCATGGAATCACGTACCGGCACTTTCATTTTGGGCCTCGTCTTAACATTGTGCAAAAGTTCAAAGACTTAAAAGGAGCGTCAGATAGTGTGCTGCCTGCCGTTATCTACTTGAATATTGATTCGTGTATACCCCATTGCAAGCAGCAGAAGAGTTCAAGTTTAGTTAAAGTTTGCAATAGGTTACAATACCTCTAGCATCTGCTTATGCACCGGTACATTCCATATTGAGAAATAAACCGCCACGCCAACTCCGAGAGTATCTCCAATCATGTTGAAAAAACATTGACCTGCGATGCTCGTCCTAAGGCAAAAGGAATTTGCACCTGTTAAAATGCTAACATATGATTGGCTATTGCAGTGATTCATTCATAACTTTCTTTACTACTATAAGTGCAATGCAAGGGATAGTCTGAAAAGTTAAAAAATTGTGACATTAATGGTACTGTGGTTAGTGACTCAATATAGCACGCACTTTACACCATTTTTTGTTGGGGTTAAAATGTATGATGATACCAATGTATACAGCCGTAAAGTTATATCACCGTGTTCAGATACATCCCTGTGTAATTCACATCGGGTGTCCTACTTTCTTCTACTGTATCTTGCTTTGTTTGTAGTAACATGGAATTCTAGCTCTATGGTTCGAACGATCAAGAATGAAACATATTTAGCGGTCACATATTCGCACAGTATTCGCACACATGGCCATAATATTGAAAAGGCCAAATATTTGGCACTCAATTTGCATTGACACAGCAATGGGCGCACAGAATGTTAAAGAAGGGCCAGATGCGTTAGAGTGGCATCTCCCTAGTCAAACCATATGTGACTATCCCGCATCTGTTTATGCAAGCCCGCATCCCTTTGAGCACATCATATGAAAGTTATCTGTTTCAAGGAACAAAAGTGGCAATTTTGCATCTGTATGTGAAACCTAGCATCTACTAGCGTTTCACCTCCACACGTCCTACATGGTATTATTCCAGTAACATTTTTTACGCCAGTTTGGTCTGATTTTTGACCCAGTTTTCTGGACAGCGTTAACACAGAACGTCAAACCAGGGGCAGATGTCATTTGTATGGCATCTACGTGTACATAGTCAAACCATATGTGATTGCCTTGCACTTGTTTATGCAAGCACGCATCCCTTTGTGCACATCATATGAAAGTTATCTGATTCGAGTGACAAAATCAGCAATTTTGCGTCTGTATGTGAAACCTGGCATCTGCTTAGGTATACAATACTTCTGAATATTAACCAGTCAGTTAAAGTTCCTTCAATCTAAGAACTCTAAGTTAGAAGATTGAATTAACGTTTCACCTCACATGTGGTGTTATTTCAGTGTTGTTTTTCTTTCATGCCAGTCTGGTCTCACGTTTTTAACTCAGTCTCCTAGTGTTAACACAGAACGCCAAACCCAAGCTTTCTTGTGCATATCTTGTGCACACCATCTTTAAGTTATCAAAGAGATGTTTACAAAAAATATCAGAAAAAAAGAATGAAAACTTCACAGTCTTGCATCTGTATACGTAACCAGCAACCTCCCATTTGCTTATGTATGTTCAGTATTTCCCGAATCTAAGAGCGTAGTAATTTGTTAGTTTTAAATTTTAATTATTCTAACTTGGAACCTCCGACATCTTACACGAGGTTACTTCAATATTTTAATTCTGGCTGTGTCTCACTTTTAACTGTGTCTTCTTAACAGCGTCAACACAGATCGCCAAACCGCATCTGTATATGCAAGATCGGATCCACTATTTTTACTCAAAATAAACAATGATTTAAAATTCAGTTTGTTTGAGAAAGCTTCAGTTTGAATGGTTCTAACGTAGACTCCCCTTACTTACATTGAATATTTTACGTACATAGATTTTACTTGACAGCTTAATGTCAAGAATTTCGTCTTGGTAAACTCTGTTAGGTATTTTAAGTGCTCGCAAAGGATCCATGAAAAACCTTTGCAGTCTCACTTCCGTACATGTTTAACCCAAGGGCGGAACTAGCCACTGCTCCAAGAGGCAGGGGTGGGGAAGAACAAAGCACACCAGTTTCACCATGCTCTGGCGGGACCATTTACTAATGAAACTCAAGTTGGAGCCCAAGTGATGAAAACATTGTCGAGAAGAATGAGCAGCAATCCCTTCAATTTTACAATTTGAACTCTTTGCAGGGAAGCGAGAGGTTATTTATAGTCAATGCAGGGCAGATATTTAGAGGATTACTAGCACTCTGACTGAAGAAAGTTTTTTTTTGTTTGTTTTTGTTTTTGATCTGGCGGTGGTGAGAGTCATTTGTTGTCTCACCCAGTTATTTCTACACTACTGCCAAAGAAGCTGGGTAACAAAAGTTTCACGTGTCAAGAAGATCTCTACTGTAAATACTAACAACATAGAATCTACATTATCCAAAACCCCCGTCCCCTCCCCTGATTTGGGTGATGTAGATTCTACCACAATGCATGTGATACAGTAGAACCTTCCGTGAGACAACTAAAACGCAGAAAACCAAAATTATGTTTTGACTCCATTGTTTTTTTGTTATTGACATTTCTTTTGTACATGATTCAATGAGATTAGACTAGAATACCAAGCATTGTTGGAAACTGTGCAAACCACCCAAACCTGGTCCGCATCCTCGCATCAAATCCAGGGCCAGACACAAAAAAACAAAGATGAAAAAAATAAAAAATAAATCAAAAAATAAAAAGAAAAAAAAGTGTAACGGAGGAGGGAACAATTCTGAAAAAGCTGTAAAATATGGAGACTTTAATGCTTTTGTTACACACCAAAGTATGCAAACCATCGTCATCAACAAATTTTCTACGTTCTGACCATGGAAGACCGAGGTAGTACTTTCATGTTCTGACCAACAAGCTTGAACCATGCACATAATACCGTGTATGTGTGGAGGCTTTTGCTTTCCTTGCCCTTGGCTGTATGCGCATTTGCTTGTCGAAATGAAAACCATGGCAAAACAGGTGAAAATGCAGGGACTGGTTGTTCACAAAATGCAATTGTTTATTCGAGGAAAGTAGTGCAAGCTCCTCCCTCAACCCCCAAAAAAGGGGGAAAAAAAAGAACCGCTGTTGTCACCTGTGAAGACTGGAAACCTGGCAACCTGCCCAGAGCTAACAAAACCTTGCTCGTCATCAAAAAAAAAAGTGTTGAATACGACAGCATCCGGGGTGGGGTAAAGAAAGACCAATCATCTTTGTGCTTTTATTTTGTTTTTGCATCATCAATACTACTGGACCTGGCCTAACGAAAACGTTGCAAGAGTTCAGGAACAGTACATATAACTACTGTACAAAGTGCGACAAAATTTACTACGATTTCATTGACCGTGTTTTTCAATGTTGGAAACCCAGTCCGAGAAACGGTGAGAACTTTTTCAAACACATTTCTGCTATGCAACATCTGAAGAGCGGGTCCGGTCACAGCTGCATGCAGGCCTACATATACAATGCATTGAGAAAAAAGACGGACAGCAGCGCTGCGCGGTTTACAATCGTGCCTGTTTTACGGCGGTAACAGCCATAAATTACTTTGATATCCCAACTATTTTTTACCATTGTGGCACTCAGTTGGCACCAACTAGCCCAGCTGTGGGAAAAACTGGGTCTCGATGTTTTTAACATGATACTGCTTAGGCTGTATGATCACAGATATTCTGCAAAGCAGGTACAGTAGTTACTGTTTGTTGCATCAAAGATTTTACAATCTTTGGTTACATCTACAAAGTGTTTAGCCATTCACGCATCTGTGTAGGTCATGACTTTAGCAGCTATGACATACAATGATGTTGTACAATGTGTCTAAGTAATCATGGAACTGTAATTAACTAGATTATCTGATTTCTTCAACCAAATATCTGAGGTAAAATGTATTTTGATATTTACTAACATTTTCATATTGCCTTGGATGTTTGATGGCAAAGGTGCTAGGGATCGAGAGTCTCTTGCAAACCGATGTTGGTATCCTTAGCTGTAGCTTCTGCTTTTTTCCTGACTATTGAAGAAACATGGCCACGGTTATTATCAGCATCATATAGGAGGGTGTTGTGGTTAGGAGTCAATGGACAATATGTATAGCATATTAGAATATTGTCCACTTTTGTGACAAATGTGAACAGAGGACTTAAGTTCTTTAGGGTTGGTCTCATTGTACCTATACCACTGTAACTCAGCATTTCACATTATTGATATGCAAGGAACCCAAAATCTTTTAGAGACTTCTCCCCTGGACATCCACAAGGGGTGCAACACACCCGGGCCCTACTGAGCCGGCCCCCGGTTTGAACGTTTTGCATGCTAGATAGATGCACAAATGTTAGCGGGAAGTCGATGATTTCCCAAGTCAGTTCGCGGGAAATTGAGCAAGGTTTGCCAACTTTGGGCCAAGTTTAACTTCAAATGCTTTGTTGCATAATCGAAATACTTTTGTTTTACACTACAACATATTCGGACATAACCTGTCTGGTGGGTTTAACTTTTCTAATAACTAGCCTAGCTGTGGAATTTTAGGTTTGGAATTACCACAAGGGTACGCTTACATCAAAATTGAAATTTTTAAAAATAGTTTAACAAAATAAGTTGTAACTTTTAATTACTACACATGAATGTGGTTATAAAATTGGACTCCTTTACAAGTACAACTAAACATCGTAAAAAGTCACTGCATACTGCCACTCGTACATGTAGTTTGCAAATAAAGAATAGGTTAACATGTTTGGGAAGAACAAAAAAATCGGTATAGACTGACATTTCTTTTCTACATTCCAATGTTAGGCTAGCGTAAGGATGCGGCAAATGTAGTTCTGCTTTTACATTAAGGATTAGGCCTACTCAATAATTCTGTCTGATTTTAAGAAGGAAATTCACTCATGTGTAGTTTCTTCGGCCCTCACATATCACTGGCAACTTACAACACCCTAACTGATTGTGGGTCTGCACAAAATCACCGCTGCTATCGCAAATCCGATTTGTTTTGCAGTGGAAGATTTTTCTGTCCATGGGGACGAATTCATTGCTACAAGCTAAACGGACGAGTTTGTTACTTCCAGCTAGCAGCATAATAGGGGGATTTTTGCGCGGACGAATTGTGGACGAGTTGTGGATGATGATTGGCAATTTGGACGCAGACGAGTGTCAACTTGGACGAGACGGTACTGTACAGTACATATACAGTACACAGGTAGGCCAACATATGTACGTACGCCGTGCCGTATGATAGGGAAAGCAATGCGGCAACAGTGCAGCCGCAGCAGTGCAACAACATGGAGTAGAATTCCGAGTTTGATACTTATGACACTCTATAAAATGCACTTCATAAATACTTTCAAGAAAAAGTTGTTTTTGTTTGGAAAGATTGGAAAGGGCAAACAGTGGAAGGGCAAATAAGACAATATCCACCAAACTTATTCAGTTTAACAAGAAGTTTAAAATAGTTTAGAATAACCAACGATTACTTGTACGCACGACTGCTGTGCGAGCAAACAATGACCACATCTTGTCCCCACGGCTGCATGCTACTTTGCTAGTCAAGCGAATAGGCCCCACCAATGAAAATGTCGCGGAATAGGTATGCATTGAAGACAATGATCAAACGACTTGAACAATCGCACTGAGGAAGAAAATGATACCTAATTGATCAACTTTCCGGAGAAAGTCTTCCATTTCATCTTTCTCGTTGATAGCAGCCATGTTCATCTGGTAGCCTGAATATTCTTCTACGAAAATCCAACCTGCAATAAGCGAAAAAAAGCACCGAATAATACTGGTCTAACGTTAGGCTAACTAACGTTAACAGTTTCCAAGGTCAACATAAACAAATACTTCCACAATATTGTGATTAGGTCGCGATAGAGGCCAGGGACATCAGACACGTAGGTTGTCATTAACTATAATTGACAAATATGAACAACAAGCTGTCATTTAAAACCTTTAGAATAACCTTTGCATATTTTAAGACCTTTCGAAAACGTATACTAAATATAGATTGATACATTTTCTCAAGAAATGACAAGTATTAAGAGGTTGGATTTTTCACAAAAGTGGAAAACAATTTTCAAAGGACGTACAGCGACACAAACGATCCCATACGTCTCATATCATCGCCAGCACTGGAGAGGAAAACTTTGGGACCGTTTTGAGGACAACAATGCAAGCTAGTACCCAATAACCGTTATTAGAAATTTGAAGTAAATATGCATTTCCCTAACCTTACATAACGTAGAGTTGTCAAATATGTATATATATATGGAAACCGCAGCATGTTTCGATGATGGTCCATTTTTTCATAATAAAGATAACTTTTACAGTAATAAAGAACGCTTTTTTAACGATGAAGATCACTTTTACAGTGATAAAGAATGCTTTTTAAATGATAAACATACCTTTTACAGTGATGAAGAGCGTTTTTTTAATGATACAGATCAGGTTTACAGTGAAAAACATCACTTTTTGAATGATGAAGGCCCAAAATGTCTTAATGAAGGCCGAAAATAGTTTCATGACACCGCAATTGCACTTAATAATGATGCAAAAGTACACGAAGAATACTCCTCACTCGAAGGCCGTTTTTTAAATGGTCCACGTTAAGGTGATAGTGTGATTGTTCTTAATAAAGCTACAAAAGCACACGAAAAACACTTTTCATTTGAAGGCTGATTTTTAAATGGTCCATGTTAAGGTGATGGCGTGATTGCATTTAATAAAGATGCAAAAATTATAAGTAGAGGTCCATTTTAGGTGGTGGCGCCCTTCATATTTATTACCCAAGTCCAGCCAACTTTTAGCTAACTTAGGCCGGCTGTTGCGTACCGTATGTCGTGCGTTTACCGCGACTGCGCGCCGGTCTGCTTGGGCTAAAGGCCGGGATCTGTCACTGCACGATCCATTGAAGCAAACACCTATAAGTTACATGTATGCACAGCAGGTCCAGAGTATCATTACTAAGTTAGTGAAGCATGAAGTTGAACTTCTATGGAATGAACTTAATACTCTCGCTAGCGCAAGGCTAGCTAGGCCTAGCTTAAGGCCTAACATTTACAGACTTACCGTACTTAAACTTGCTGGAAGTTGGCGGGTAAATCGTTCCCTGTCTGAAGGGCGCCATCACCTTAAAATGGACCTTTACTTATAAAAAGGCCTTCAAATGAAAACTGTTCTTCGTGTACTTTTGCATCTTTATCAAATGCAATCACGCCATCACCGTAAAATGGATCACGTGAAAAACTGCATTCAAATGAAAACTTTTCTTTCTGTACTTTTGCATCTTTATTAAATGCAATCACGTTGTCACTTTAAAATGGACCATTTAAAAATCAGCCATCAAATGAAAAGCGTTTTTCGTGTACTTTTGCATCTTTATTGAGAACAATCACACCATCACCTTAAAATAGACCTTTTACAAAAAGGTCTCAAAGTGAGAAGTATTCTTCGTGTACTTTTGCATCATTATTAAGTTGCGGTGTCATGAAACTATTTTCGGTTTTCATTAAGACATTTTGGGTCTTCATCATTCACATAGAGAGGTTTTTCACTGCAAAACTGGTCTTTATCATTTAAAAAGTGCTCTTCAACACTGTTAAAGCTATCTTTATCATTTAAAAAGCGTTCTTTATCACTGTAAAAGTTACCTTTATTATTAAAAAATGGATCATCATCGAAACATGTTGCGGTTTTGGCGTTCCATACTTTCCTATCAAATGATGGTTACATGAAATATAGAAACGGTTTCATCGTATAATGGGAAACTTTCCATTTTAAAAACACAACTTGGAGCCATGAAAAAATTCCTTCGTTTAAGGGGGGTGGGGTTTAGTCGTCTTGATCATGTCAACTAAGAAAACGTTTCAGAAAGCTTATCAAGTTGCGATATTCACGTTGAAAAAAAATATTTTGTGTCAGCTCTGGCCTGCAATAACGTCTTTTGCCCTGATTTTGGAATTCATAGAAGGACATTATTACAAAAACAAATGGTAAATAAAGTAACAAAATATTGACCTCTTGCAAGTAAAGTGAAGACTTCATGGTCAGAGTATGGTAACTTGGAAGTGACATAAAAGTCGCCCTTTAATTCACCTATATCGTGGGTTCTGGTGATTGGAATTCCTACCAGTGGTTAAAACTTAAATGTGGATTTACAAATCACTTCTTTTAGAGATAGATGTGTTTGAAAATGTTAAAAATTTGGCAACAGCTAAGGGACTGGGTGGTTGAATTACGCGACCTGTACAACACACCTTACGTATTGGAAAGCTAACAAGTCTAACTCTAACGTCTTTCCTGTAGTGACTGTGCACAATGGTCGTTGAACCTTTGAGCTAGAGGGACTTTTCATAAAGCCTATTCTAGATGTCTTTTCTTTTACTTCATTCAACACATAGAATTATTACTCAGATACATAAAGTTTAGAGAACAGTATTTGTAGATTGCTGTCCTTTGAGTTCATTGTCCACAGAAAAGGCCACCTTTACTGTGTGCTACTATTGTTCGCCAGCGTCCATTCATTCAGCAACCCTTAACAATCAGTTCACCATGAAACGAGGACAATAGCCACATATTGTTAGTGCCTTGTGACTCCTCCCCCCCCCCCCCTTTCTTTAAAAAGATTTCATTGTACGGTCAATTAAAGAAAACCTTTCAAAGAAAAACAACTTATGAATATTCATTACAAACTGCTTCTACTCTCCAAACAAATGTTTCATTTTAAAGATAGATGAATTTGGTCTCAATAAAAACAGAAGCCTCGGAGACTTACGTCTCCGAGGCTTCTGTTTTTATTGAGACCTTTCCTATCAAATGATGGTTACATGAAATATAGAAACGGTTTCATCGTATAATGGGAAACTTTCCATTTTAAAAACACAACTTGGAGCCATGAAAAAATTCCTTCGTTTAAGGGGGGTGGGGTTTAGTCGTCTTGATCATGTCAACTAAGAAAACGTTTCAGAAAGCTTATCAAGTTGCGATATTCACGTTGAAAAAAAATATTTTGTGTCAGCTCTGGCCTGCAATAACGTCTTTTGCCCTGATTTTGGAATTCATAGAAGGACATTATTACAAAAACAAATGGTAAATAAAGTAACAAAATATTGACCTCTTGCAAGTAAAGTGAAGACTTCATGGTCAGAGTATGGTAACTTGGAAGTGACATAAAAGTCGCCCTTTAATTCACCTATATCGTGGGTTCTGGTGATTGGAATTCCTACCAGTGGTTAAAACTTAAATGTGGATTTACAAATCACTTCTTTTAGAGATAGATGTGTTTGAAAATGTTAAAAATTTGGCAACAGCTAAGGGACTGGGTAGTTGAATTACGCGACCTGTACAACACACCTTACGTATTGGAAAGCTAACAAGTATAACTCTAACGTAAAAAAAATCTTAATTTTCTCCTATTGAAAGAGGAAAAAACTCTTTAAACCTTTTGTTCTTAAAGTTAGCTACCCAGTGACACATTCCTGTTTTGTCTAGTCTAGATTGCTAAGAGTAGAACTTTGACATCTTTTCCGGACCTTTTATCCTCCCCTCGGGCATCTACCTATCAAGTTCATCCGACTTACCGTCTGTAGGAGGAGATAGTACATCTAGATACATACCATGCACTCACATAAGCACACACACACACACACATCTGGATACCCCTTCGCGTCACCTCACCACAATCGGTAATCCTTGTCCACGTGACTTTGTGCATCCTAAGGAAACCAGCTACTAACGCCATTTTGTTTTAGTCGAATATTTAAGAGGCCACCATAAGGTGGTCAACCATTTACGTGTCAATTCACTAAAGCAGTTCAATAGAGTACAGGATCTCCTCGCTATTATACCACGTATAGGGATGAGATAACCACTTTGAAAAATAATTTAAAAAAAAAACTCGAACGCATCGAATTATCCTTATCCAAATAATTGCTTATGAATTACTAACGACGACAAATCTCAAAACATTTTCGAGGAAGTTAAAATCTCTCATAAACCCTGTCCATAACTGAAACAGTGGCAAGTTACAGATAAATGAATCAAAGATGAAACCTTTTGGTTTCCATTTTTGACTTTTAAATGAAAGTATTTTACTATATTTAAAAGAATTGGTAGCTGACATTTTTAATTTCAAGACCTCCTCTCCTTGACATAATACTTTGTATCAAATTCCTTTCTTAATGAACTTTATAGATAGGTTACTTTCAAAACGCCCTTCAGGAATCCTACCAAATTGGTATTAATTCAAATGAGTAAGTCAGTAAAGATCGTACTAAACAACACAACTTCCAACAGTCTACCCCACCTCTAGTAAAAATCGCATAACGACCCACTTGGAACAAAACATCTACATCCTTCGCCAAGGTAAATCCAACATAAATCAGACATTTTAGCTCTCCAGTCCGGAATTCATATTGGGCTTATCAAATTTTTCTGGTTTGTTCCTACATGTCGAAAAAAAGTTTTTAATAAAGCGTTGCACACCGATATCAGTACAAAATGCCCAGATTCAACCCACGATTTAACTAGACTCCTTTCTTTCTCCCCAAATGGGAAGTCCAAATTCACTGCAAATCTAATCCTAGTGATACTATTAACGCAGGCATCCCTTTACGTAACCTGAATATTCTCCAGGCTACAAACTGCAAATTCAGTCAGTATACCGATAATAATTGTATACAACCCACAAAAAAAAAAAAAAAAACACTAACCAAAATTTACAATTTCTTACCTTGAAAGCTGGCACTTCATGAAACTCACATCTCGAAATAGATTTTTCTTAATATACTGTCTTTTTGTACATAAGATACTCTCTTTTTTATATACTCATTTTCTTCTAAAGGTTTTAAAATAACACCTTGCATTTGTCTTCAAAATATCATCTATAATGCTTTTATTAAAGCCTCTCCCAGTGCAGCTTTCCTTGGTGTCACTTTCGGAAACAAACTTTTACTTTAAACGTCAAAGCAATAAATCTGCCATTCCGTCTCTGGATTGGCACAACTGCACTACCTCCATTGCCTATGTTCCGTCCGATATCCTCGTCAAGATTGCCAAAAAGAAAAATCCGTCCAGTCCTTTTCTTTAGAATTTCTCTCACCACTATAGCTGTCGCCAATGAATAAGTTCTTAACAGAATTCTTGGAAGTTGCAACCCATATCTGCTCTCTCTTAAAATCCCTGGTTTCATTGGTAGGTCTTATACCCACAATCCTGACAACGCGATACACGATTTTTTTCATTTCTTCAGAGACTTTTAGATTTGAAACTTTACAAGGATAACAACTCGGTTGTTGGTAGTTGATCTGAACGCCAGTTACGAAAAGACTAAGCCGCTACAATGCATTTCCCAAAACATCCTAATTATGCAGAAACTCCTCTTGCTTTAATCCGCATTCCTTTCTGGCTCACTTCCATTACCTTGCAAGTAAATTGTTACAGCTTTTTTCAAGAATGCGGTGTGATTGTAGACATCCTCATTGTTGTCAATGGATAGCTTTGCCTTACAAAGAAAAGAAGGAAAAAAATGTCACCGTAGCTCATCCACATTCCCTTACAGGACCTTTCGTGAGGGTGATCAGAGGTGAACTTTATCATTATACATATGTATCTACCTATATGTCCCCTGTTTCTAAAGTTCATCTGATATGCATCTAGAAACAGCTCGCTTTATTCAAAATTGTCAGAGTGAAACTCGGAAAAAAAATCTTTTGAAATTGTGCTAATATCTGTTACCGTTTTTGACATAGGCTATACTTTTTCAAAGTGTGATAAAAAATATGATGATAACGTGGGGTAGTTCTCAGCATCTGTATTTCTTTATAGTGAACATTTTCATATGTTACAAAGGTTTCATACTTTGAAAGTGATATCACTATCATGTCAAGACAAAAACACATGCTACCATGACCAAACGAAACAAAAGCCACATAAAAAATATCCTTGAAATAAGACATAACATGCGAGTCCCTCTCTTGTAATATATTTACATACTTAGCGAAATGCTCATTTACGAAGCAATTTATGCTCATTTACGAAGACAGGAATTCTGTGTCTGTAAAATCTTGCAATATTCTATAGATTTTACATTTTGACATTTGTGGCTGTACAGACAAAACATTGTGTCCTTTTCTTTAAGGACAACCGAGCACTTGCAGCAACTATTTCCGTCGGTTCAAATAGATTAACAGCTCAAATTTAACACCAGCTTCATGCCAGGCTGTCCGATATTGGAATCAATGCCACTGTTACTTTGACCATTCACAGTTAAAAAGGAAACTCAGGAGAAAATTGTCCTGGCTGACATAGGTTCTTGCCTTTATTTCTTCTTTTTATCAAGCCATGCCATAAATTACTGTAAAGAACAAACAGAAACTTAACGGTCAATGTAGTAAAGTTTTCTGGCTGGTTAATTGTGATTCTAGCATAGCGCCACGATAAAATAGATACACGGAAATGGAGTCTAAATATATATATGACACTTTATTTTAGGTCGATGGTCATCAATACATATGTTCTTCAACTCACTGTGATAGCTACGGTACGTTGATTACAATCTGACAATTTCACTGTAGTACGTAAACGCTACAACTGATATAGGAATTATCGTCCAGCAGTGGGAGGTTAATTAGTACCCCAAACAATTTTCTTGTGCGCCCTAAAAGGTGCCAACAGATGGGGCGCTCGGCTTAGATAGCCCAGCCGAACGTGCCCTCAGGAAAACTCCCCAGTTGAAAACCATGACATGTCCTTTCATATACCTATGACAATGCGCTCCCCACTGTACCCTGTCGGCTCCCCTGGTAATAATTAATTTGATGGTTAGTCTCAAAATAAATGAACTTTGAAATGTCTGAACAGTATTGCACGTTTAATACCATTCAAAGATACACAAATGCTACATTCCAAAGCTCACTGACAATTCTGCAAACAACTCTGAGCTTTCAGGTTTTCTCTTCTGTTTACACAGACCGCAGGGGGAAACCTAAGGAGGCCCCTGTCCAATGTGCCTAATGCAATCAAGTGCACAGCCCCCTGTGATATGATTATCACTTTAGGTATTTTATTTTATTTCTAGTTGTTAAGTTGTCGATATCATAAAATGTGTATGGTTAAGGTTTAAAGTTCTACGTACTCCCCCCCCCCCCCTATCTTTTAGCGCTTATTCCCTATCCCGTTATCCACATGCTTGCAACTGGATATACTTGGATGTGAATGCAACATCCCGTCAATTTGCATTAAATGACTGACTAAGTTTTCTTAGACCTAATTGATAATACAATGAAAATTTCCCCGTTATTTCTTTATTTCAAAACAGTTGTGTGTTTGGAGCAATTTTCATCACTTTCTATTTTCCGTTAATTACTAGTTTGTCGTCACATTAAACCAGAGAGTCAAACGACTTTGTGATTCCTTGCCAATATCTCATTTTTCCATACACACAAAAGCACTTTAAACAAAAGGAACCAATTGAGAAGGGAAGAGATTTACTCAGCCTTGATGAAAATTGTGGTCATGAAGGATGGCGTAGAAATATATCTCTTCATCAAGGTAGTTCACAAGTTGATAGAAAGTTCCTGACACCAAATTGTGGTTTAAAAATCTGACATTGTGCAAGACAACAAAGGCAACCAGATTCCCAAGGGAGTGTTTAACGTAACTAGAATAAAGTACTTGTAAATATTGGCAGGAAATTTCTTGCAACTGAAACATTCACCGACTATTTGTAAAAGGTGATAAATCAAAAGAACTATGTTAAGTGATTGTTTGGAAAGGGTGCTATTTAGCAGCAATATTTGCTATTAAACATCTCCTTTTTTGGCAAGTTTTCAGTATGAAAAAATATGCATCATTTTCTTAAGATGAGTGACATTTACCTATTCATATGTTCACACATACATTCAGGACATATAGAACTTTCAAAGTATCACACGTTGGGCTTATGAATCCAGGACAGATCTTTAGAATCATAGAACTAATTCATTTCATATCACATTACAGTGATGAAAAGTCTCTCATTGGGCAATACGGATAGATGTCATGTAATCATCAAGTGATAGCAGTGTTGGAAGTTCCAACTATATTCAGTTGGGGTTAGATATCTTTTTGAATTAATCTCTGGTGACCTCAAATGACCTTTAACCTCCATGAAACCGAATAGGGATCATTTACTCTTAGAGAACTACCAACACACCAACTTTAAAGTTCAAGCACCTTACCCTCCTTGAGATACTGCGTTAAAAAGGTTTTCAAACTATGTCCTCTATTAACCTCACATGAACTTCAACCTCCATAAAAAAATTAAAGACATCATCTATTTTGGCATCTACCAATGATAAGAGTTTAAAGTTCCAGCAATATTCAGTTGTTGGTATATGTTCCTGAATAGGTTTTCATACTTTAAGCGCCGGTCACCTCAAATGACCTTTGACCTCCATGAAAAACAATAGGGATCATCTACTCACAGTGAACAATCAACATACTAACTTTGAATTTGGAGCACCTTTCCCTTCTTGAGATACCGTGTGAAGAAAATTTTCAAACCATGTCCTCTATTGACCACACTTGACCTTTGACCTCCATAAAATTGCTTCACATCGTCTATTCATCAAGTGTTACGAATGATAAGAGTTTGAAGTTCCAGCAACATTTGGTTGCTGAGATATCTCCCTTAATAGTTTTTCATACTTTAAGCTCTGGTAACCTCAAATGACCTTTGACTTCCGTGAAAAACAATAGGAATCATCTACCCAAAACGGACTACCGACACACCAACTTTGAAGTTCAAGCTCCATTCCCTTCTTGCGATATCGTGTTTACAAGCTACTGTAGGGCGTCATGCACACACACTTACCTTAGACACTTACATACACATACGCCTTCACTATCGCATAGATTACTATGCGATGGTTCTTGATTCCTTCGGCAAGAAATCAAAAACCACCTAACCTGAAACAATTTTCAGGCGAACTGAGAAGAATTGTCACAATTAATCACAAACACCTCACGCAACGATCAAGATTGCACACCGTTTATAGGCCTCTGTGCTTGTCGCGAAATGAACGCACGCTTACGATAACAAATTTTGTGACCGCTAACTTCAGCATGTTATTTTACAACTAGTTATGTGCGGCTGACAGCGCGGCTAACTTGACTCTGGTCCACACACATGAAATGTTGTAGAACGGAAGCTGTTAAAATTTGTAACTCAAAACAAAGAGTGCTTGACATTATACAGTATACATAATACAATACAAATACACAGCTGAATTACAAATATTTCCGACAACACAATGTCCAAACCGACATCGTAATCAATACAGCCAAAAGTTGCACTTGCTTTAGCACAGTGCTAGGTAGCTCCTTTGTCCTTCCTTGTAGGGACATTTAATTTAGGACACTGCATGCAGTGTACCCGGCTGCCCGGCACACTATCGATCACACAGCTGCTGGAAGCAAATCCGACTCTCTTTTGGACTCCAGGCTTTAGAAAGTTTAGGTCCAACCGAATCAAGCCTAGCTAAATATGATATGCATCATACTCGTAGCTGGCCATGGAAAGCATCTAGAATGTGAAATCAAGGTGTCTGTTTTGAGCCCTTAACACTAACACTTGTAACAGTACCGTAGCTTCTCAAGTTTTCACCTGCCTTGCATGTACAGCTGAGTATACTCACATTCAGAAGAAGGCTTTAGCCTTTAGGTCCTATACTATAGTACTTCAGCAACTGAGCCTAGGCCTAGGCCAGTAGCAGACTAACCAATGTCTTGTGAAGTTGTACCTGTGCTAACCGAGTAAGCAGTGGCGGCGCCAGAATGTCAGACTTGGGGGGCAAACTGAGGGCAGAGGAAAGTGTTGGGGGGCAAAGATTTTTGCCTGCCTTAGTGCCCTGGTTGGGTCCAGGGACAATGCCCTGGTGGGGGTCCAGGGGGGAAAATCCCCTGGAAGCTCTGAGGTTTTAGCATATCTCTGGGTGGAAAATTAAGTCCTAAGAGAGGTATATTATTTGTTTTATATATTTTTTTGCGGTTGACCGTACTCCAAGGTTCCCAACTTTTTTCTTTGGGAGTACCATTTCACATTTACACGGTGCCACCGCGAGTACACACACACACACACACACATAGGCTACATACACTTCCATTCCAGTCACTTTGTTCTATAAAAATGTGCAGTACTTACCAATATTCTTTGACAGCTCAATTCTCCCGGTAGCCGCAGTTGAAGTGGCTTCGGGCATGATATCAAAACTGGCAGCCTGTGTAACATAAATTAGGCATTTATCAATCATAGTTCCCCGGAAGCTGTTCTTATTCAGTCCAATGCCAGTACATAGTTTTGTGATTAAATTAATTTTGGATGAGTACAAGATCTGATTGGGAAGGGCGTGAGAGCTGCAACTGGGGGGCAACTGGGGGGGGGGGGGCAAGGAAACAATCTGGAGGGGCAAATGCCCCCTCATGTCCCGGCCCCTGTAGTGCGGCCACTGCGAGTAAGCTACAGAAACTAGTATTAGTAAAGCCTAACAAGTTACACATAGCCTAACTTAAATTGCTCTGCAGATCTAGTAATAATGGTGCTGATAATTTAGTTTGATTATATGCTAGTCAACGATTTTGTCTGTTAAAACAGCCATCAAAAATAGTAGAAAAGCTAATTAGCCTTGCCTAACTTAAGTAGCAAAACACAATGTACATGATTAGGCATGCAAAATCTGAAGAATCCCTACAAGCTTATTCCAAGCAGACTTACCATATCATACAAAAAAAAGGATTAAAACAGGTAGAGAAACAGGAGAAAAGAAAAAAAAAACAGACTAAAATTTAAAGTGGGATTGATTTTAATTTTAGGAATGGCACCAACCTTTTACTAATATTCAATGAAACAGCATGAATATCGCAAGATATCCTGGTAAAGTGATCATGTTCTATGCCCTGTGTTATTAGGTTGGAACCAGCTATTAAAGGCAGGCAGTAGTAGTCTGTGGAAATATGTTTACATGAAAATGTCTGGTTGGTGTAAGAAAGCATGCATGTGTGTAGCCCTTGAATAGAGTTGTATGTTTTATTAAACTTCACACCACAGTCCTTGTGGTGCTAACACAAATTTTTTACTCATTTAAGCTTTGCTACTAAATGCCCCCAACTCAGCAAAAACGATTCATGCAGTACTTTCATTTCAATTAAATGATACAGAAGTACATCTTAACTAGAAGATTATTCATAAAACTGCTTTTTATGAATCAGAGATAGGTCTGTAAGTTGACAATGTCAGTGGATCATCAGCCGTATTGACTGGACAACATCTGCAATCTTAGTTGTGGTCAGGAACAATGCCACCGGAAATAGATAATCCGTAAGATAAAGTGGTCTAGTTCAAGGAGGTCTCGTGGTCACAGATTTGAACTCCAAAAGATGCTCTGCAGGCTGGATGTCGGAAAGTGCTTCTCACAAAGAGTTGTGGATGAATTAAATGGTCTGCCAGAGTCTTTGGTGATGTCTAAGAGTGTTAATGCCTTTAAGAATGCACTTGATAAATATTTTTGGCAGTTTGGGAGGTTCTGATTGTTATTGTTTTGTGGAGATGTCTGCTGTTTCAGGACCTGCCTAAACTAAACTAACAGTTTCTGTTAGGCCTAACCTGAAATTTTGAAAGCATAACCACTGAAAGTGTTCTGAGTCGACTAGTTTAACTGGTCGTTACTGCAAGTGCTAAGCCTAACACAGTTGGGCTGGCCTACACCAAACCCTCAAAGCATGTGTTACATTATGGCAGGTATTGATATGAACCATTTTTTTATGTACATATACCTATGGTATTACCAATGCAGCCAACCGGTGCATAAGTAATACATGTCTGTTGTTTGGGCTAACACATCAGGTGTATCACATGCTTATTGTATAACTAAATAACCACTTCATCAGTATTGAATAGCAATAAATGCATCTATCAATGAAAAGTAAAGAATGAAAGGCCTTTACTTTCATAGCAGTATTATCTCTCAGTGCTCATAAGTTTGGACGTTAAATGGCAATATTAGTCATTTGCAATACAAAAGTAGCATAATCTAAGACCAAAAAGTGTGCTAGGTAACCCCTGTGTAAGTCAGTCTTTATCTTGAAAGCTACCATGCTGTCCTTTTCACAATTGCAGTTAATTTACATCAAGTTGCAGGCTTGGCTTGCTGTAAGTCATTCTGGCTCAGAGTAAAGCTTAGAAAGTCAGTCAGACCATTTGATGGTGAGGTGAACACACACTTGGCAGACTGCTCCAGAGTTGTGACAAGTGTGAAAGGATATAATTTTGATGTTGATAACATAAAACCCCTACTGCACCGTAATGTAGATGAACTGGTACATCATTTCCTTTGTTTAAAGGGGAACTCCAAGTGAGAAATTTCCCTTCCAACATCTTTAAACCATTTCAAACCAGTTCCATTCATATTTTTGATGTCTACAATCACCATCAAAGAAATAAAACAACACACATAGACATGTTCTGTACTAGCAACGACCTGCGATGCCTATGTACAGGCTTTTCTAGTATTCTGTGCTAAGATTTCACAGATATGCTTGCTTCTAATTTTAAATGTGTCTATAGGACAGATAGATAGAAATAGATGCTGTCTCAAAATTGAATGTTACTATGACTTGCATTTGCTTTTTGATTCCTTGCCAAAGGCAGAAGGAATCTATGCGATGGTGATGTCGTGTGTGTGTGTGTGCGTGAGGGTGTGTGTATGTGACACTTCTTGTAAACACGATATCTCAAGAAGGGTAACCATGACTGATGTCATACTTGGTGTGTGGGTTGGTCATATTGAGTAGATGATTCCTATTGTTTTTGGTGGAGGTCAAAGGTCATTTGGGGTCACCAGAGGTCAAAATGTGAAAACCTTGTAACGGTAACTGTGTCTGATGTCATACTTAGTGTGTGGGTTAGTCATATTGAGTAGATGATCCCTATCGTTTTTAGTGGTGGTCAAAGGTCATTTGAGGTCAACGAAGGTCAAACTGGAAAAACCTTGTAAACATAATATCTCCAGAAGGGTAACTGTGACTGATGTCATACTTACTGTGTGGGTTGGTCATATTAAGTAGATGATCCCTATTGCTTTTGGTGGAGGTCAAAGGTCATTTGATGTCACCAGAGGTCAAAATGTGAAAACCTTGTAAACACGATATCTCAAGAACGGTAACTGTGTCTGATATTATACCTGGTGTGTGGGTTAGACATATTGAGTAGATGATCTATATCATTTTTGGTGGTGGTCAAAGGTCATTTGAGGTCAATGGAGGTTAAACTGGAAAAACCTTGTAAACACAGTATCTGCAGAAGAGTAACTGTGACTGATGTCATACTTACTGTGTGGGTTGGTCATATTAAGTAGATGATCCCTATTGCTTTTGGTGGAGGTCAAAGGTCATTTGAGGTCACCAGAGGTCAAAATGTGAAAACCTTGTAAACATGATATCTCAAGAACGGTAACTGCGACTGATGCCATACTTGGTGTGTTTGTTGGTCATATTGAGCAGATGATCCCTATTGTTTTTGGTGGAGATAAAGGTCACTTGAGGTCACCCTGAGTCAAACTGTAAACACATTGTAAACACAGTATCTCTAGAAGGGTAAGTGTGACTGATGTCATACTTGGTGTGTGGGTTAGTCATATTGAGTAGATGACTCCTATTGTTTTTGTGGAGGTCAAAGGTCGTTTGAGGTCCCCCGAGGTGAAAATTTTCTAGCACATTATCTCCAGAAGAGTAATGTTGACTGATGTCATACTTGATGTGTAGGTTCCCCATACTGGGTAGGTGATCCCTATTGCATTTAATGGATGTCAAATGTCATTTGAGGTCACCAAAATAAAGGTTATTTGGGTTAAAGGCTTATTAATGTGGTGTTTCAAGACCAGCAACTGCAGTTGATCTCATTTGTCATGTGAATAATTCATGCTTGTTATAATATAACCATGTGGCAAGGAATCACAAAGCCTTTTGGCTTTCTGGTTGTAAGATACAGTACACTACTGAATCAAACTTTGATTCAGAGTTACCATGGATCTTCTTTCTTTACTAAATTGTTGAAGTTTATTTCTTATCACATTTGCTCTCTAATCACAGAATGACACCTCAGGAAAATACTCAAATTTGGAAGGAGTACCCAAAGCTCTGCTACCAGGTGTTGGTGGCAAGAAGTTGCTAGATTTTTGGTGGGCAGCAGTCAACACGTAAGAAAGAAACGTACATGAAAGTATAAAAAACTTCATCGCATGATATTGAAGTGAAAAGCATATCCAGTTGTCAGGTATTTATGTTTTATGCTGTTTAAGCACTATTATTGCACAAGCACCTGAGGGAGTAATAAAAGTAGAATGGGATGATAACCTGAAATTGATATACATACTCTCATGGCCTATGGCAAAGGAGGTCACAGTTTCAGCCAGAGTGGGCAAAAATTGGCTTCTAGGGGTGCTGTATAATAGAAATGCCCGCTGCTCTTTGAAGATATTAGAGGAGAGCGGGTTGATTGCCGGCAAGACTGTTAGGGTTCCTATTTAGAGAGGGCTACAATTTTAGGCATCATTTTGCATCCAACTGCACAAACATTGTATGTGTAATTTGTATTATTGCAACTCATCTCTGTATAGGAACCCTTAGAACTGTCTAAGCAGAGAGCGTACGAGAATATTCTCGCTTCCCAAACTCTCCGGATGTGCCAGAAGCGGCACTTCCTGAGTGTATTAGCTGCATATGCACAGTCTTAAAACAGGGATCTCATGTTTGCAATTTCTCAAGTAAATGAGAGCAAAAGTAAATCTATGAAAATGCTAATTACATGTCAGATAGGTTCCGTTGTTCATAAATTATGCATCCTCTATCATATATATATTCGTGGAGCACTTGTCAAATATTTGGATGGGAATGAAGGTATCTTTATCCTCACACTTTTTTTCGTTGGACAGGGGGGTCACAGTGATCGTTTGCAGGAGGTCAAGAGACTCAAAGTGTACTATTTTTGGTGTAGCTAGATTTGTTTTCTGACTGAGTCTGAAAAATGGATGAGAGTCAATCAATGAGTGGGGCATTCCGTGGTATTTCTCTGTCGCGGACGGGACATTTTGCACAATTAAAACATTAATAACTCAAAATAGGTGATTTGCATGGTTGTGTAATATACTTATTCAGAATCAGCACCCTGAAATAACCTTAAACTGTCTCCATTTTAGTAATAACATAAAAGATCATGTAATTATAGCCTCGTTAGTGTGCATCGCGGACGGGACAGAAAATGGACATGAATTTTCAAGGGTTAAAGTGAAACTAGAATTGCTCTGAATGTGGGATGGGTAAGGTGGGTTTGGTTAGCAAGTTATATTTAGGAACCACTTTCCTATTACAAATTGTCACGAAAATTTGAAGGGACTACTCTTTAGACTGTGAAATTCATGTTTAAAAAAAAAAACCAGCGTCGCGGATGGGACATTTCTCAATGTCGCGGACGGGACAGCATTGATTTACACAAATTGTGCATGTCTCCCTTGATCGAATTAACATGAACAATGAACAACAGTGTGGACTCATGGGGATCTAAGCAAATACTGAAAAAGAATATATGTTCAAGCCACCTCCCCTGCCCCCTCCCAACCCTTCACCCTACTGCAACCGCTAGGAACTGGCATACTGGTACCATGTCTCAATGGCAAAATTAAGAGCCAAAACCAGTAGTGAGGAGATTGTAGGGTCCAGGCCTTTACTTTCAAGAGATTATATGTTCAAGTCAACCCCAAGCACTCTGCACCCCCTGAGAACCCTGGTTAAGCATGCATGCTAAGAGTGAATTATGTAGAGCATAATGCCTGGACCTTGATTCATGCCCACAAACAATTTATCGTCTATACAATGAATAACCTAGATCCACAGTAAACTAGCCGAGGCCTACAAATCACATGCACGTTACTCTAACACTAGCACACATATATCCAGTAACTTCTACACTCCATCATGATTGTGATTCTACACAATAAAAAACCACATTGACCTGGACTCACTCCTATTAATCTCAAGTTGCTTTGCAAAAAATAAACAGTCACAAAGGCAGGTCCAGGTGCCATTATGTAATAGAATTGCAGTGTGGACCCCATGAGGCTTTCAGAATAAACTATCAAATCTCACCTTGACTAAGGAATGATATGTGGAAGTAGGAAGTAGATGAAGGTACTGCAATGTGTACAATGTCACTGAAAAATGTCCCGTCCGCGACAAAATGTCCCGTCCGCGACAGTTTTTCATTAATTAATTACTCCGGTTAAATGAATGCAGTGGACAAAAGGAAGACAAAGGGGGGTATTGTATTGAGGCCAGTAAGAGAATTCTCAAAAAAGAAAAAATTGAAACAATTATTGCTGAGTAATGTTAAAAATCGTGTTGAAATTGTCGCGGACGGGACAATTCAATTTTTACTAATTAATTAGTATTAATTAGCAATACAGTAGGTAGCTGTTCCATTGGCTCAGCCAGAACTTCTTTACAGTTAACTGAGAAATGTTTGAAGACTATCGAAGAGGACCTCCAGCATCATTTAAAGTGAAATGTACCAGAAAAAAAAATACATAGCCTCCCAGCTTGGATATTGTCCTTCCCAGGCTCAACAAGTAAGCTCCAGAAAATGGTACTGTCAGTGTTTTCTTACATGAAAAATTGATCCCATTTTAGAAGTATTCCACTGAAAGTCTGATCAAATTTGCATATTTCATGATGAATACTGTACTTGCTTGAATTTGAAGACAAAAACTTGGCAACACCATCATCATTTCCTGGATGCGGGGGGATGAAGTGCTCAAAACAGCATTTTTTTTCTCATTCTTATCTTTTTCTACCTTTATATTTATTTTTTTGCAAAGCTAAAAAGGATGCTGGTGATTGATTTGAATTGGTCAGAGAGGGTGACTGCCTCAATAACCATATGTTGACCTTCAGTTTAATATCTCATTGTAGGATACCACTGAAAGTGTTCAGGTGGTGATGTTGTGGTGAACCTTTGACAAATGTACAATACACTGTATATATTCAAGTTGGATAATATTGTGTTCTTTAGTGGATCATTCTTGAAAACAATATGAGAGGACAAAGCAATAGACTACCTTGAGTAGAGGAGAAAGTTCAGCATTCGGCCCCGACATCCAAAAGTCGCTAAATGGGTCCCTTAAGATCACCAAATTCTAACATACGGTTGCCCTTGAGAAAAACGAAATAACTGAAGTTGTAAAAATCATATGTAATTTTTATTACGAATATTGAAAACATACTGTAATTTAATCTAAAACAGCAGAGTGAGAGTTTTTACGTGTTGCTAAGAGAGTCACAATCATTTGGTTTCACCTTGGTAGAGCAATTTCAGCTACAGGGTGACCTCATTTTGCAAATTACTGTAAAATTAAAGAAATCTACTTTTATCTTATCTCCTTCATTGGGTCTCAGCTTTCACTTCGCTTTATTTTTCTTGCAGTTTTTGTTAAATTGCTTCAAACTAGGATCCTTCTGAGGTCAAAATTCTGTATTCATTTCCTCAAAAGGCCTTTTAGTGGTGTGCAGTTTGCTAACACTTGTGTCTCCTAATGACAAGTTCAGATTTGCGTCTTTAAAATTGATGTTTTCATGCAAGCTGTTACCTTTTACATAAACTTTTTATTAAGTTTATCAAATGTTACTTCTACTTTATTCATCCTTGTTTCACAGACGTCAACTGTTTACCGAAGTTTACCTTGTTACTAACGCCGATAAGTAAGTAATTTCTCTCTCTCATTTGTGTTTCGTTGTCTGTAAGGTGTTCCTTCTTTGGATCGATCGAGTGTTGTCCATGATGTTGAGCCAATGTTATTTCTCTCTGGTTTTGTTCATATTCAATCAGCTCTGTCGTGGACGAGCTTGCCTTTACCAATCAGATTATTATTTCTCATGTATCTTTAGTCGTGACTAGACCATTCGCACCGTTACCCAGAGAAAGTTGCACAATAGGTTAAAAAACAGTGATTAATTTTAGCAGTACAGTGGTCCTGGCAGATCTGTGACACCCAGATGTCTCTACAGGACAAACAAATTATGGGACAAAGTCATCCTTTGGACAATCAAATTGTGAACATTGCATAAATTGAATTAAGTATTTTACTTGCTGTAGCACCAACAACATGAGACTGTAATGTGGTGAGGAATTGCTAACAGCACAATTTAAGTGTGTTCCTGGTACACCAACCTGGACATATATACTCAGTCATGACATGGTTTTTGGCAGGACAACTAAATTTTGAAAAGGGAAACTTCATTGTACATGTTAGTTGTCCCTCCGATGCCTACCAGATGAAAATGCTGATACTTAAACACTGTAAGCTATCTGTACAGTAGTAGCCTTGAAGATCAGTGGTTCTACAGTCCCCCATTATGTGTGGTACTGTAATGGTCGTGAAGATGGCTCCTTTAACAGTCCTTTTCCTCAACTGAATTTCTTTGTATATGTTGATGTACTGTATTCTCTGATAGCTGTTAGTTTGTAAGTAGGGATTAAGTGTACAAGCAGTTTTGTGTAAATAATAATTTAATATTGTTGAAGGGGTTTTAGGCATAAATGAAAGAGCCTGTTTTTCACTCCATGGTTCTCAAAGCTCACACCGGTATCTTGTCCACAGCTCAAGGTATTAATGTTTTGAGAAAGACCTCCCTGGTCATATGCTCAAGAAACATTTGTAGTCACCTCAAGGTCACAAAGTGTAATGTAAATGAAAGCAAACTACTTACAAATATCTTTAATGTTCCTTGAATTGGAGTACATATTTTACAGTCATGGAAATTTGACAACAGTGAAAAATTGAGATGAGACCTGTAGTAGATTGCCCTTAATATATCTTCAAAAATGTAGGTAACACCTCCTAGACTATTTTGATGTTTCCTTTGCTTCTCAAGATTATGTGTAAAGAATTACAAAGGACACTTAATCAGTTGATCTGTTATGAACGAATGGCTTTCCATTTTTTGCAGTGTATTAATCAAAACTTGTCTCAAAGTCTAGACCTTCCAAGGAGAACATGATAATGAAATATGGTTTCATGAACGAAAACAGAAAATGACCTGTTGTGATGCAATTACTATCCTATGGCCATATTGTCTAGGTATAAATACTTTGAACGATGGGCAACAGCAAACGACTTCCCCGTAGATAACATCATCAATGATGGTACCACAACCTATAATGGCCGGTGAGTATATGATTATCAGTGATGGTGCAAGCACTTATTATAGCAGGTGAGTATATGATTATTAATGATGGTGCAAATACATTCTCACTGACGACACTCACAGCACTCAGTGATGACTATCTATGGTCGTATTCAAACAATGTGTCGTAACTGTACTCCTAACCTTTCCCATTGTCAGTTAACTTTTCACGTTTCACTTGATTTACTGATTACTGCCCAGTTGATTTCTGCCAACATACTTAGACTTGGTTGATATACTTAAAGTCCGGAATCAGTGACACATTCAGATATCATGATATTGTCACAGCACAGCATATATCTTACATTTACTGCTGAACTTAAATTGAGCACTGTAAAGGCACTACAGCATATTAAACTGTGTTGCATTTACACCAGCATTTGAATTGAGTGTAGTAGGAGCACATGTACAGCATAGCGTATGTTACTGTACATTTACCACAAAATCATAAGGGGTAAATTATAAGAGTTAAAATATTCAATAACTGGATGGACAGGTAGCATAATAAACTTGACGTTTTATTAGAGCTCAGAATGTCTGATTAACCGACGTATTCAAAATACAGCAGAATGTTAAAGTGACATTTCAATTCCTTTCCATTAGACTCGGATCTGTTGGCGACTTTGATTTGGTGCTCAGAAATAAGAAGATAGACGATGATGTCATGCTTGTTGCCGGGGACATGCTCTTCCAGGATCATAAATTTGATGTCCTCCAAGTCGTCCATTACTTCAAGAAAAAGGTAAATTTAACGCGAGTCGACGAAGATCAAACAGAGCTGGCTTTGACTCTCTTGCAGTTTTCTTTTGTTTTCATGGCATCTCTCCTATTTTGTTTCTATGGTGTCTGACCTATTTTGTTTCTGAATGCTTGCAGGGTTTTCTTGAGGGGTAACAAAGTAGAAATGCATTAGTCAAGTCATTTGAAAGAGACTCCCAGAGGATTCACAATTTTAACATCGGTTTAAGGTCTTGCCTCTTGTCACGTTCAAAAGATTCAATTCTTGATGAGCTATTTCTAATTCAGGTATTAATAAGATATTTCTGGTTCAGTTATTGATTTGCTATTTCTGGTTCAATCATTGATGATAAGCTATTTCTGGTGTTCTCCTCTCTCCTTACAGCCAGGAGAGCTCGCCATTTACTACGAGATGGAGGAAACCGAATCTTCAACCACGAGAGGCATCGTCGAAGTTTGTCCTAACACAAACAGGTTTGATAGTAAACTCTCAAACAATCAACTTGGTACTTGTTTTGACTACCTCTTAGCATACCTGATAACGTAAACATCTCACAGAGCTGTTGACGTCATCGCTTTTTCAGACGTCGGTCATCGGGTCGATTCTGTGTAACAGTATAATTCATCTTTTCAAAGCAGTAATTAATTTCACTAAATGTTTGCCAAACTAGTGTTGTATAGAGATGGTCATTCTTCCCCACCATACGCAAAAGGTCGTACAAAGTTCAGTCTTCCGGTGTTTACCCCAGATTTGTTTAACTTTTTCTTTATTTTCCCTCAGACAGTCAGATCAGACAACACATTAAAAATAGTAAACTTAGACCCTGTTCTCAGAAAGGTTGCGCAATCCTTTCGTGATTGGATAATCACGGATGGCAACCACCTTACTCTGTTACGTAGGTAAACCATTTGACCTGTGATTGGTCAGTGTCGGCAATCAATCCCGTGACCCTTAGCAGTTTAGCGTGGGTCAATCCATTGACCTCGCCACGCCGCCGGCACTGGCTCTCTGGGTATCGAAGTGTGAACATCGTTCGTCTCCGTGTATTATGTAGGCTTGTGTTACCAATGTAATTGTAAACTTTCTCCGTCCTTTCGTTTCTCTCTTACAATCATCATCGTTAACTAATTTAAATTGATTTATGTGTGCCAGTCGAATCATCAAATAATAAATGGAACTCTGATCAAATCAAAGGAAACTCTCCTTCTCTGGATTCTCGGTTCTGACGTCTCTCTGTGTCAACAATCCGTCGCTGGGGCAGTCATAACAAGACTGTGAACCCCAAAACCCCACATATTCCACATAGTGGTCGGTTTATTCTACACTAGAGCGGCAACTGCTTGCAAGTACATCTGATTTGATTGAAATAGAGTTTCTGTTTTTTATGAACTTTAATGTCAATAGTCACTTCATTGAGCCTTTATGTTTTCACTGTTTCCAGCTTAACTACATTTGCAGATTCCCTTAAAAATGTCTTTGTAGGTCTAAGCTGTATCCCTAACTTTCAAGCTTCCCCCTCCTTCTCTTTCTTTTACTCAACAGAAGATAAACTAATGATATTGTGTACAAGAACTGGGAAGGCTAGAAAAACAATTTTGCAGTTGAATAGCTGATTGATGAATATTCAGCATGTGAACAGCTGATTTTTGAACATTCATTTTCAATTCATATATATTCATTTTTCAATTCCGTGGTGATTTGTTTGTGCCACGTGAGCAATGTAGCAACAAACTATTGTTTGTTATTATGACAAATTTTCTTCATTAAACCAGCTTTTTTTACAACTTTTAGGTGAAGGTATTCTTGCAATGATCTGAACTTTTAGAAAAAAAAACAGTCAGGGAGAAGCATGTACGTTAGGCTTGAAGGGTAGCAAAGTATGTCAGATGTAACAGTAATGTGGTCGTGACTGAGATGATGTGGTCTATAAGAGTCATAACCATTAAATTATATTTCTATTATAATCATAAATCTTGCTTTTTTTGAGCTGAGTAGACTGTCTGATCTCACTTATTATGTGTTCAGTTACTTCCTTTTTGCTCATAGATCTTGTAGAATAAAGTACTTCTTTTTGTTTTTCTTTCAAGGATAACAAAATTCTACGAGAAGCCTAGAGAAGGCGACACCAGCTCTCGCCTTGCCAGCGTGGTTTTCTACTGCTTCCGAAGACATACCCTGAGTACAGTACAGCAGTATCTCGTCAACCACCCAGAGGTTGGACAGAGAAACTTTGGAAACTATATGGTAACTTTGAATATTAATCAACTATGGAATAAGTTTCTGGAAGGTTGTAGTAGTTTCAAGATGATGGAATTGATCTTTTATATTCTGCTTCATTTGAAATGGACATACTGGAAATCTTTTACAACCTGGGCAGCTGCTGTGTATGTTTTTCAATATAAATTAACACCTTAGGTGGCTGTTACATATATCACTCTGTGGGATGTATTGCAGAATTAATAAGTGAAGTAATTCTTTGTCTTCTTGCTGTGTCAAACTGTGTTACGTTTTCATAGTCCATAACTCATCTCTCTTAGTGCCTCGTAGTGTTAGTATTTTTTTGTTCCTGTCTATACCAGTGTTCTCAAGGTGTTAGCAGTAGTCCATTTCCATTGTGTCTCATGGTCTTAGTATTTTTCCGTTCCCATCTATTCTGGTGTTCTCAAGGTGTTAGTAGTATTCCATTTCCTTTAATTTTTATAAGTCATTTAATCCCTTGTGGTATTCTCCTTCAGTGTGCTGCTTTCCATTCTCTTCGTCCCTGTAACTTGAAATAATAGTCTTCACCAGCAGTGTCAGTGTCATTATTTACATTCTTCTTTTATAACAGTGCTTCCATCTTTTTACTCTTTTAATTGTATCTATGATTTTACAGCAATACCTAGTGAATGAATCTGACGTCCCCGTCTATGGCATGAAACTACCGACAGGATTCCAGCTCATAGGACAAGTTGTGAGTGCTACCCTCTTTTTTTGTTTTTGTTTTTTTTTTAGAGAAGGACTTACTCTTTGCAAAATGGTTTGTCAGTTTTCTGGCATGTAAGTAATATCCATGAGAGAGCGCCTCCAAGTTGCGATCATATTGCCACGTATATGAACTATGAGGTATTCGTCATTATCTGCACTCTATCATGAATATTCATATATGAGTAGAGATAGATTTTGCGCTCTACAGTCACGTTAAAATGTGTTTCAATATAAATCAATGTTGCGGTTAAATATTTGGGTTAAAAACAAATAGCTGAGTATGTTTTTGTGACATTTTTTATGTTTAACAGTTCTCACATCAATGTTTAGCTGGCCATACTTTTGAAAGTATCCCAGTCACACAAAAAAGCCTCCCCCCACACCAAAAGAACAAAAGCAAATGAAGCTGCATGGTGTCATTTACAAATATCACCTTGATAAGGATGGCACCAGTATAGAGAGTAAAATATTGAGTGATGTAGGTGAAGTATAACATTCATGCTTTATCTGGCTGTGTAAGGATCATCATCTTTGGTGAGTTCTACCTGACCAGGGATAAAGAAAGTTCCACTTGAAGATGGGATGAAGTGATGAAGATGGGATGAAGTGATGAAGATGGGATGAAGTGATGAAGATGGGATGAAGTGATGAAGATGGGATGAAGTGATGAAGATGGGATGAAGTGATGAAGATGGGATGAAGTGATGAAGATGGGATAAAGGGATGAAGATGGGATGAAGTGATGAAGATGGGATGAAGTGATGAAGATGGGATGAAGTGATGAAGATGGGTGGTGGTTGCTTCATTGTGCTCGAAATCCTCAACTGAAACAAAATACACTCAAAATTGTCGGTTTCTGGCTTTTATCTTTCGGAGGTGAACTGTGTTATGTCACTTGGAAGGCAATTTCCATGTGACAACCCAGTTGTAGGGTTATGGAAGAACTTTACTTCTCATTAAGTAAGGAACAATTCTCTCAAATATCCAACTCCATAATGTCTGTTTATAGATTCCCGCAATGTACAGCCAATTGTTTAGCTCGTGATTTTGAGAAGGACTCAATTACTTGAAAAATATTGCAAATCTGACAAAGAAGGCCAAATAGCATGTGATCATTGATTTTCACAAACCGCCACAAGGTAGTCAGCTGTTGGCTTTCAGAGTTTCATAATTTATAATCGTGTTCTGTCTCAGGATTTCAAACAGCAGGCAAGACGTATAACGGGTGACAGTGCTTCAGGTTTTTGACTGTCCTAATCCCTCTTATCACAAACTTGTAATCATAATGTTTGTTTTTGGACTACAGTGGATATGTTTATCAATTTGCCTTTAATCCAAGCTACATTACAGGATACATCCAATTGACCGTCGACCTTTCGTCATTGTTTTGTCTCCTGCCTTGAATGCAGAATGACCGAAAACACGGTTTGTTTTATTTAACAACGGCAACCGCAACCTCTAAGAGCATATGCGTATTATATATGGTCACGTCAAACTCAAAGGTGTATATCCCTGCAATCTACTGTGATGTTTACCTGTGTTCTACTTTTCTGCAGTCTCTGGCTGATTATGAGAAATGGTTGTCATATTTCTCGGACAAGAAGTTCAACCAGAGGATACTTCAGCCCTTCACTGCCAAAGCTTATGCCAGGTAATATAGAATGCCAGCATTCATGAGAAGAAATTGAAACACTTTGCTGAGAAAAGTTTTGAGGTTGTTAGAGCACTGTGAATGACAGGCCTTGCATCTGACTCATTACATATCTCAGATGGTACTAAACATGTGACACTACTCAAGGAATACACAGGAAATAAAAACAGATCACATTTATTCACAACAACTTACGAGTTGTAGGTTTGAATATATTGGTTTTGCATCTCCCACCCCCACCACTGTAGTTTAGAAAGCGTTTTTTCATCGAAGAATCCTGAGATTTTATCAAAACTTATTTTATCTTGTTTTTATCAGAAGTTTTTCTGTGACAAGTTACAGTCATCATCTGTATGACTCATATTAATTTTCTGCAAGGTTGAGGTACCTTCAGCTTTGCGCAGGTCTTACCCCTGACCTCATCGCTTCTTCCCTTCCCCCATCCCCATGTCAAACATTTTAACAGTTCTCTCTGAACTGCAGTTTTTATCAATCATTCATTGTCTTAGTTTATATGTTTAACTGCCTTATTGTCCCTTCTTGTAACATCTTTTCCCCTCCTCGCTGTCTCTCTCTCTCCCTGAAGGATTGGTTTGATGGGTAATCCATCTGATGGTTTTAATGGCAAGACCATATCTCTCTCAATCAGTAACTTCTGGGCTGAGGTCACCATCATTGAAAGCAGAGAACTGGTAAGAAAAGAAAAATAAAACATTCTACTTTCATTCAAATGCTGTGAGATTCCTCTTCTTTCCTTGAAAATAATTTGTTTCAGAAAAATGTGAAAAGTGTAAACTGCAGAGTTGGTGGATATAACACTGCATGTCATCCATACATTTGCTTTGTCCAGCAGATACGCTGTCGAAAATTTAAATTTTCTAATTTCACTAGGTATCGGTTTCTCACCCGTTGAACAATCTTTATTGCATTTCTAATCTCACTAGGTATTGGTACCTCACCCATTGAACGATCCCACAGAATTTGGCAGCCTCGGTGACTTACACGAAATCAGCCGCAAGGAGGGATATTTTGGAGGTCTTCGGCTGTTACAAGCAACCTGTAAAAAGTTTTACCAGTACTGCTCCCAGCAAGGGTAAGCAAATTCATTTTCATTACTCTTGGTAACATTGAGTCATATGTTTGCAAATGATATATGCAAGACATGAATATTTATCAGTATCTCCCTGTCTTATGTAAGATAAACTTTGTATTCCATTATTAGATCACTGATTATCATATTTTTAAGAACACTGTGGATAGGGTTAGTGTTGACATAAGATTTTGATTGTACACAAATAGCATACAGTATTATGTAAGTCTTTGTGGCCATGAGGATGAAGGTGGTGACACATGAAGCAATGAAGTTGAGCAACAGAGACATCCTGAGCTAAATTCCTCACTGGTCACAGTGGGATGAGTTTTCCATTGAAGAGAAATCTAACGCTTTCCCATCTAAACTGACTTCGTGAAAAAAGGTAGCAAAGTTAGTCTAAAATTGTTAATTAGGTAGTCACCACATGCGAAGTTGTAGTACATAAGCGGCAGACTTCCTCTACACTTGTGTTAGCATCGTGAAATAACTGCTAGCTAACTTCAAGGTCCTGAATTATTATTATTATATTTGAAATATTGTTTTATCTCTCACATTGTTTTTCTCTAATTTTCTTGCCAGTCCATCTTCAATGATGCACTAATCACTCATGGCATTTGTTTTCCCTATTTTTGGCAAATACAATTAAACTGGCTTCATAATGACAGAAGACAAAACACATGCCCAAGAAACAAGTACAATGCAATCATGAAATGACATTTTCAGAATTGACATGGGCGAATGTCTTCTCTTTTTTAGGCAAGTGAGAGGCTTTGGCTCTTTAGAACAAAACCTGAAGAAATCTGTCGACATTTGACTGACACGTGAATGTCCATCATACATCGTAGTATCTTTGCCTCTCGCATTATTGCCAGGAAGATATAATTAAAAAGATATATACTTAGTATGGCACATCGATCTGAAGGGATTATTCTCATTTTTGGGGTTCCCCCCCTGTTGATCTCTCCTTTCTCCTTTCAACTTTAACCAAATGAGCTACTGTGAAAGGTGGATCAAATTCCTCAGAGAAGATACCAAATTACTTTGATAACCTTTTTCAAAATTCAGGAAGAATTTCATCTCATGTTTCTTGCGAACTTTGATAATCAGTCATTGCATCAAGGTAAACCTTAATTTACAGATTCACAATTAGATAAATATAAGTTTTAGTTCAAGGGGCAAACTTCAAAAGATCTGTCAGTAACTTTGGCCAGTGCTGTAGCCAAGTGGATGAAGTTGGTGGCATTTGAAGCAATGAAGCTTAGCAGCCGGAATGTTTGTGCTTCGATCGCTGATGGGGTCACAGCAGAATGGGTTTGTTTTGTTCAAGAGTAATGATTATGTAAGTTTTTCCCATCTTAACTGACCATGTGAGAAAAAAAGAGATACCCAATTTGATCCAAAATTGATACTTGTTGGTCAAAAGGCTTCCTCCACACTTTGTCTCTTTTCTGCAATTTTATGAATTATTTGACATATGTTTGATAAACCGCATTCCTTTTCTTTTGGGACTGGGTTTAATGTTTTTCTCTTTCTTTTATACTTTAGCATCGCTCTTCCAAAGAGGAACTTCACCCTGAAATATGACACGAACATTCCAAGACAAGTGGTGAGTCTTTTTTTTTTCTTGTACAGAATCTTAAATGAATAATGAGAATTTGGTTCTCTGTTTTAATCAATATTTGATCAAAGGTTGTATCAATCTATTTAAAAGACTCCATGCAACCTTTACACTAAAGATTTTCATTCTTCTGAAGTCACTATGGCCCTAAAACGTTTGTGCTAGGGGTTATCTGACGTAATGTTTCTCTTCCGATGCAATGGCCGTTGTGTTTGTCATATCATCTTCCTATGTCAGATGCGATAATTTTTCTGGCAATTGTGGTCTTGCAAAAACGCTGATGTTATGTCCGATGTAGTCTCTCGATTGATTTTATCACAATGCCTCAATCGTCACACCTTTTACAGATATATGTAATTTATGGACAATGTTTTTTGCAGGCCTTGTGAAAGCATTCTCAACTTTGCATATATTTCTTTATGAAGGATGTCAGACACTAACCGCGCATATATGAATCAAATGAATATGAGGAAACCCTTTTACTTTCATATGCAAATTAATGAAGACCTATAACCTCAACTTGATTTAACCTTGAATGATGCCTGTAGTTATTACTTTGTCTTGGATCATGTGAAACTATCTAATCAGGAAGAAGCTTTTTTTAACCCTTTCATGTTGCTGTATCTTTCTACAATTTTCCAGATATGAAAATTATGACAAACCTTATTGACATCGGGTTATTTCTTTCTTCAGGAGAGTGTCAACATGTTAGTTTCCCTCCTATATTATGAAATGCACAGAAAAAAAAAATGTTGCTACTGGCATGCAAGATGCAGTTAATCTGAAACAAAAGGTAACACTTTCCCAAAAAAGCTCATATTGAAACACTGTAATGTTCATCACTTACAGTACATTAGCTTACAATGAAATACTGTTTATTTAATTGCTTTCAGTACATAATATCACAATGAAAAACTGTTCATTGCTCACAACACATCAGCTCATATTTAAACACTGTTAATGTTCATTACTTACAGTACATAGGCTCACAATGAAACACTTGTAATGTTCATTGCTTAGAGTGCATAAGCTCACAAGGAAACAGCATGAATGTTCATTACTTACAGTACATGCCCACAACAAAACACTGTTAATGTTCATTGCTTACAGCTCATACAGTCATAATGAAACACTATTAATGTTCATTGTTTGCAGTACATATTGTCACAATTAAACTCTGTTGTTGTTCATTGCTCACGATACATACGCTCACATTGAAACACTCTTAATTTTTCTTATGCTGGTAGAATTATCATACAGGTATTCTGTTCATTATCCCTGTGTTATAGTATACCCACAAGTGGGCACACTTGATGGTGATTTTTTACTTGTAGTCTCCTTTGGCTGGAGAAAGAGGACTAAGAAGAGTACATGTCAATTTCATCGCATGTCCTTTTTAATGGAAGAATTGCATAATGTATATCATTTTTAATTTTCATTAAATTTTGTCTTTTTTTTTTTCTATTTCAGGGTTTAGCTGGGAGTAGTGCTATAGTTACCGCAACTCTTCAGTGCCTCTTACATTTCTTTGATATCACTGATTGGGTAAGCATCGACTATAATAAACCCATAAGAGTGTCTGCTGTTATACTTTGCCTTGCAGTAGTACCAGTATATTGTAGTTCTTTTCATGTACATTTTAGATTCTTTGATTTTTGAGATGCTCAGATAATGCTTCCAATTACAGAGAGATTCAGATTTCCGTGGTCATATTTTTCTTACTAAGTCAAAATTGGAATATGAGTTGTACTGGCACATCGCCTCATTGTCCACCTTTGTTCTTTGTCAGTGTCTGAGGGAAAAGGAAGTGAGGGAAAATGTCACCTGTTGCAAAATCTGAAAGAGGACTATGCACTCATCTTCCAGACGTTTGAACATGAAAATTGTTTCAACATTTTTGTGGACCTGGAAAATTCAGACTTTCGAATTCATGATTCATGATTTGAATCTGTCTCTTGTGCATCAGATATCTCTCGTGGTAAAGAAACAAATGCCTCCAAATCCCCCCCCCCCCCCCCGAGAGTCTCTCATCTTGTTATCCCCTTGAAGGAATTTTTTTCATTCTTCATCGGTAAAAAAAACATATCTTAATACCTTTATAGAATGTTTGGTTCAGAAGTTGTGAATTTTTAAAGAAACTTCTTTTTTTTTTGTAACGGTGCATTTCATAATGGGGATTTTGTAATGTCATCTGCAGGTACAGTTACATGAATATTATTTGTATGTCTTTATATTCTTGACTGTGTCAAAAGAAACATACTTTAGTAGATAATTTCTACAGTATTTTAAGGTAAATCTACAATATACCCCATCTACATGTTGACTAGCGTCCAATTTCAAGGTTAAGTGAGGGCCTTAATTTCAAAGAATAACAAAGACTTCTAGTAGGTAAGTTTACACTCTTACTTGGCATCTTGATAACCTTGAGGCAACTGGAAATCTCCATAGACCAAAGAAGTCTTTCTGCAAACAGCAACATATTGAGATAGGAACAAGATATTGGCATCAGGTCTGAAATGCCTGCAGTAGAAAATTATTGTCTTACAATTGAGAATCCCTTCATTATCAGTAAAGGATGCCTTTTGAGGCCAAACATTCTGCTGTTTTTTTTATATTGTTTTTTTTCTTATATTGCTTTTTTTCTGTTGATATTTGCTCAGGACATGACACAAGCACTGCAACCTCAGTTTATTTTGAATGTTGAAGTAGAGGAACTATTTATCAATGCTGGTCTTCAGGACAGGGTTATCCAGGTAAGGATAACGTTAAAAATGTTTATCACTGATGGTCTTCAGGACAGGGTTATCCTGGTAAGGATAACGTTAAAGATGTTTATCGCTAATGGTCTTCAGGACAGGGTTATCCAGGTATGGATAACGTTAAAGATGTTTATCGCTGATGGTCTTCAGGACAGGGTTATCCTGGTAAGGATAACGTTAAAGATGTTTATCGCTAATGGTCTTCAGGAGAGGGTTATCCAGGTAAGGATAACGTTAAAAATGTTTATCACTGATGGTCTTCAGGACAGGGTTATCCAGGTAAGGATAACGTTAAAGATGTTTATCGCTGATGGTCTTCAGGACAGGGTTATCCAGGTATGGATAACGTTAAAGATGTTTATCGCTGATGGTCTTCAGGGCAGGGTTATCCTGGTAAGGATAACGTTAAAGATGTTTATCGCTAATGGTCTTCAGGAGAGGGTTATCCAGGTAAGGATAACGTTAAAAATGTTTATCACTGATGGTCTTCAGGACGGGGTTATCCAGGTAAGGATAACGTTAAAGATGTTTATCGCTGATGGTCTTCAGGACAGGGTTATCCAGGTAAGGATAACGTTAAAGATGTTTATCGCTGATGGTCTTCAGGACAGGGTTATCCAGGTAAGGATAACGTTAAAGATGTTTATCACTGATGATCTTCAGGACAGGGTTATCCAGGTAAGGATAATGTTAAAGATGTTTATCACTGATGATTTTCAGGACAGGGTCATCCAGGTAAGGATAACGTTAAAGATGTTTATCGCCGATGGTCTTCAGGACAGGGTTATCCAGGTAAGGATAACGTTAAAAATGTTTATCGCTGATGGTCTTCAGGACAGGGTTATCCAGGTAAGGATAACGTTAAAGATGTTTATCGCTGATGGTCTTCAGGACAGGGTTATCCAGGTAAGGATAATGTTAAAGATGTTTATCACTGATGGTCTTCAGGAGGGGGTTATCCAGGTAAGGATAACGTTAAAGATGTTTATCACTGATGGTCTTCAGGAGGGGGTTATCCAGGTAAGGATAACGTTAAAGATGTTTATCGCTGATGGTCTTCAGGACAGGGTTATCCAGGTAAGGATAACGTTAAAGATGTTTATCGCTGATGGTCTTCAGGAGAGAGTTATCCAGGTAAGGATAACGTTAAAGGTGTTTATCACTGATGATCTTCAGAACAGGGTTTTCCTTGAAAGACTTTTAAGAGGTGCTGTCAAACCTCTTGTGGTATATTAAAATAAAGACCAACAGAGTGACTGAAAAAAATCAGAATCCTCCATCATGAGAACGCACTTTGACTTTCACCAATCGACTTCTCATTACGTTAGATGTCTATACAGTCCGTACTTCTAGCTAAATCCTTCCATTCAAGGCAGCTATATTTTAATTGAAGTAAGAACAAGAAATAGTTAACTGTGATGAATAGTTGCAAGATATGACTTGGGTTCTTTGGTATTTTGTGCACATGGTAAGGGTAATAAGGCAGGGGGGTGGGAGGGGGGGTAGGAATGAGGTCATTTGCGTTAGTCTTCTGTTCAAGATATTTTGAACTGTTGTGAGCCTAATGGTTTGATGAAAAGTATCTTTCTCTGACGGACATAGACCTCTTCTAGGATTTTCCATCGATCACTGTTAATCAGGCTTTAAGAAAGTTTTTTCCAGTGATCACTGTTGATTACAATGTAAGTAAGGTTTTTCCTTCGATCACTGTTGATTACATTGTACGTCAAGTTTTTCCATGTTTCACTTTTAGTACGTTCTAAGAAAGGTTTTCTTTTTTTTTCCCTCAATCACTGTTGATTACTTCCTAACTAGCATTATTTTGCATATATCAGCTTCAGTAAGATATCTTCTTATTAAGGTTTAAATTGTTCCCGTATCAGATCTATGAAGGGTTGGTGTTTATGGACTTTTCATCAGAAATAATGAAAGAGCAAGGCCATGGTGACTACCAAACTCTGGATATGAGTCTGCTGCCCCCACTGTGGCTTGCCTACATCCGAAATCCTAGCGACTCTGGGAAAATACATAATGATGTAATGGAGAGGTGGAGAAATGGTATGTGAAAATTTAAAACATTTGCCATGTGTGCATGGAATTTGAGTAATTCAAATGTATTATGACAGTTTTAAAGTAAATATGAGTTCCAACAACACCAATCAATGTTTTTTGAAGGAAAGAATTGGAAGAATGTGTGAAGACATGTTTTCTGTCAATCCATAAATGAGAGAAACTTGGGTTGCCCCAACAAATTTCTTGTCACATGCTTTGTGTTTTTGTCCTTTTGTGTCTTTCTCAGGTGACCTTGAGGTGAGAGATGCTATGAAGAAATTTGCACAATTCACAGATCAAGCAAGGTAAGCAAAAGACAAAGCCGTGACTCAGTGTGAGAACTATATACCTTTAAAGAAAGACATGAGAAATTGTAGATACATGTTGTCGTGAAAGAATATTTTCTGGCAAAACCTTTTTGTGGTACTCCCTTCTTAATTAACTGTTTAATATTCTGCCTGCTTCACGACCCTTAAAAAACTTCCCTGAAGTTATGAAATTTTTCAGCAGATGTTTTTCTTTGTCAAAGGAAACATTCAGGATTCAGTGAGCTTTATTAGAAAAAGTCACATAATGTATAGTTTTATAATTATATAATACATGTTTGATATTGATTGATTATATTGTGTATTTTTGATGTTTATTTGTGATTGATGTTAGAGATTGCAAACACAAAACAAAAAAAGAGAAAAATGGTCCATTACATTGCATCATAATGAGGAGATCACTTGTATGGAAATAAAACTTTGCATGCTGTATGCTTTGTTTATATGTAGTGTATGCATGGTGTATGTATGGTGTGCAGCACATAGTGTATGTATTGTGTGTAGTACATGGTGTATGTATGGTGTGTAGTACATGGTGTACGTATGGTGCATAGTACATGGTGTATGTATGTTGTGTAGTACATGGTGTATGTATGTTGTGTATTACATGATGTATGTATGGTGTATTATTGATGCAATATTCTCCTGCATGTTAGCCTCTTTAGGCGCGAATATCGAAGTATAGCAGTCCTGTTTCAGCCTCTTGACAGTCTTTAAATTGTATGACTCAAAATTGCTCTCAATTTAACCTAGAGAAAATTGCTTAAAAAGAACTTTTAAATTAGTAACAGAACTATTGTATTTTTGATTCCTTGCGGAAGGCGGGCAAGGAATCATTGCGATGGTGATTTGGTGTATGTGCGTGTGTATGTGTGTGTGTGTATGTATGTGTGTGAGCAAAATCTTGTGAACACTCTAGCTTTTGAAGGGAAAGTGCAAGGTTGGTCAAAGTTGGTGTGTTGATAGAACATATGAAGATCTCGGTTGGGATTGTTTTTGGTGAAGGTCAAAGGTCATCTGAGGTCACCATCAGGCAGAATGTGTACAAACTATGTTTGCAGTATCTCAGAAACGACAAGTTGCATCATTTTCAAACTTGGGTGGTATGTACTGCCCTGTAAGTAAGTGAGATTGTGAGGGTATTCTTGTAGGTCAAAGGTCATCTGGGGTCATCAGAAGTCATAATGTAAAACGCTTGTGAACACTCTATCTTTTGAAGGGAAGGTGCAAGGTTGGTCAAAGTTGGTGTGTTGATAGAACATTTGAAGATCTCGGCTGGGATTCTTTTTGGTGAAGGTCAAAGGTCATCAGGCAGAATGTGTACAAACTATGTTTGCAGTACCTCATGAACTGCACATTGCACAAACTTTAACCTTCGAGGGTATCAAGGACTTTCTAAGTAAATAAGATGTGGGGGTTTCTTGAGGTCATGTGGGGTCATCAGAGGTCATAACATGAAAAAAACTTGTAAACACTCTGTTTACAAAGGGGAGATAATTTCACAATTTAAAAAAGGGGAGACAGTTTCACAATTTTAAGTTGTTCTTTTTAGATGAAGTATATAAATATCATTAGTTTTGGTTTTGATGTGGGCCAAAGGTCATCTAAAGTCCTTGAGTGCAAAGTGTTAAGACCTTTGCTGATGTTGTTTCACTTTTCTGTCTTTTCCTATGGGTAGAAGGTATTTGAGTTCCCTTCCAAGCAAAGACTAGCAATGCTTGCACATGTAGGAAGTTCCAATTTGAAAACTTTACCTGTCAGTTTGGTTGTAAAATGTACAGTAGTTGCTGTACGAATTTCACAAGTCTTTGACTTACAATGATGAAACTTCATCTATGCATCTTCAGCTGGCATTATGTTGGTTTCTGATAAAATACCCTATGTCTGAAAGCATCAATAAAGTACATCTAAAAGCCCAATTTGGTTGATTAAGTTCAGCAGGTACAATACACCTTTTGAGTTTCTATTTAATCCCCAATTCAGCAGCACAGTATTTGGCATCATGCTTCTTTTATTTATTACTCTTGTTTTGACAGTTAAAAGTGCTCACTTAGTTTTCAAAGCCATAAATGGCTTTTAATTCCATCTGAGACAATTTTTGTCTGAAAATGGTGATTGACCTATGACCTCTTTTGAAAATGGTCAGAAAAGTTGGGCCTGCCTATCTTTCCCAGAGGAATCATTATCTGAGATACGGCTCTCCTTCTGTCATCAAACAATGTGGAACAGATTTGTTTTCTGAAGTGGAGATAGTTGTACATCTGAGATTTCTTGTAGGGAAAAGTCTTATTGTACAATAGAGATAAATAAGCTAGTACTTGGTCATATGATGGGGTAGATGGAGGAATTTATGTAGTTTACATAATTGGCAATCATTTCAACTGTCATATGAGTATATCTCTTGTTTCTGGGAAATTTGTACTGTACCTAGGGTACCACTGTGCAGGCTGGAGAATTCTTAGCCTTCAGTGCTATCTTACATTACATGCATACAGTAGGTGTTGTAAAATGATGTACAGTATTAATGGCGTATCTGGTAGCCTGTGGTTACTGCAGTTAATTGCAACTTGAAAAAATTAATGGAAGTGCATGTATTAGTGGCAAGGAATCACTAAGCCTCTTGGCTTTCTTATTTTTTTAGAACAGTTTGTAGCCCACTGCATTGTAAAACAAATGTGTTTGATGGTTTGCACAACGAAACGACTGTACATTATGAATAGCACCCTTTCCACCGTTTTGTGAACGGCTGTTCCATATGAAAATCTCAACCCTTCACTGCCGGTATTCTGAAATGTTCAAAAATACCTTTCTGTGGACTTTGGTTTCTATTTTATTCTGATAGAGCAACAGAATCCTGAAACTTGGTTGTCAGCATTTCCATACTAGGGTAACATTGAATGATTATAAACTCATTTGCTTTACAAGAAAGATGGCATGTTGTAACATGTCGAGCTGTTCTGTGTAACTCTGCATATTTGTCACTATAATATTTTTGTCTGCGTGTTGTATACAGTGCAAAAGGCCCAAGACATGATATGATTCTGTTGTGTTGATGTGTTTACTGTCAGTTCAGGAAGGTTTTCAAAGATCAAGCTGGCAAATTAATGTGTTATACAGTGTTGTCTTTTTTTTTCAAAATTTTTATTGACCCTAGACCTAGACATGTCGTTAGAGTACGGTGACTGTCTTTACAAGCATTCATATAAACTCGCATCATGATAGAGTAGAAGTTTACTGGAACTAGCCTTACTCAACTGTAGCAAAGTTGAAACTGTTAGGCTAGGCAAACTCACATCAAGTCTAGTGTACGGATTGTCTTAGTTGTACTAGTCATAGACTGAGTTGTGAGTATAGCCTTATGTTTTTCAATCACAAGTTATTGGGATATTGGTGCTACTTTTAGTACCCTAGACTACTAGTGCTATGCTTGCCATAAGCAGTAAACTGCAGTGCATTACTTGTGAGGTCCATTTAAAACTGCAGTTCCCTCCATATTCATGAGTCTGTGCTTCCCATTCTGTTAAATGCTATTGCACCATGCTTCACATTCTGTTTACTGCTATTGCACCATGCCATAGTCATGAATGTGTGCTTCACATTTTGTTTAATGCTATTGCACCATGCTTCACATTCTGTTTAATGCTATTGCACCATGCTTCACATTCTGTTTACTGCTATTGCACCATGCCATAGTCATGAATGTGTGCTTCACATTCTGTTTAATGCTATTGCACCATGCTTCACATTCTGTTTAATGCTATTGCACCATGCTTCACATTCTGTCTAATGCTATTGCACCATGCTTCACATTCTATTATTGTGTATCTTATTGTAGTCTGAGCATTCAAAGGTAACAACACCACTAAAGTATTGTAATATTTGTGATGCTCATGACATGAGAAAGAAAAGGTCATGAAATTTTATGTTCACTTTCCATGCCTGGAAAAACATCATGAAATTTTTAAAAAAATGACAAGTCATTGAAAGTCATGACATTAAGGTACTGATTATATCTTAGGAGTTAACAAACTTATTGGACCCTTACTCATTGATCCAATTCTTGAGCATTTTATCATGGAATAGTAATGTCAGGTGATAAAGTAGTCTTGGAATAGTTGTGACAATTTAACTTTCCTTAAAATGCAGGAAATGCTGTCAAGATTTTGAGGAAATGCAAAAGATGTTGGAAGTATTTCATCTGCTGTATTGTGATTAGTAACACAAATATACCCATAATGCAATTCACCAATATGGAATAGAAATTTATTTTCAGATCCAGAACTAACAAAACATGTTATTGATGTATAAAGGGGAAAAACTTTCCTCATTTCATGAAATCTTCAATATTTTTCTCTGGCAAAGACATGTTACTGTGTTTGAACTGCTTGTAGTGAGAAGTGTCAGTTCTTTTGAGCAAGGAGTTTTTGGTCAACGACCATATTTTTTGGAGTCAGGTTTTATTCTTAATGTTTACAAGGCATGACGCTGACCTTTTAGAAGAGAGTCTGCCCCATCAGTCATTTAAACTCTTGGTCTCTTCGAGAGTAGGGTGAACAAAGATTTTCATAGAAATGAGAGCATCCATACGAGATCGGAAGTCTACAACATGGAAGTGTCACTGAGAAGAAACAGCTCATGTAACAAGGTGTATAAGGAAGGCACTTTGAAATACAATCATAAATACGAGAATTAAGTAATCCTAATTTGGATGTTTCAAATTTCTAGAGAGGCTTTGGAATCAAGGGACCTGAATAAGTTGAAGGAGCTGATGGACTCGAACTTTGACCTTCGCAGGAAACTGTACGGTGATGATGTCATAGGGGCTGAAAATCTCCAGATGATTAATCTTGCAAGACAGGTGGGTCTACTAAACTAATATTAGACCCATCCCTGCTATGACGTAAGCATCTGTTTAAAATCAAGTGAAAATTTTCCTTTGTGTTTTTTTTTGTTTTGTTTTCGATAGCTACAGTCTGGCTCAGGATTAAGGGTTCGTTTTAATGAGTAAAATGTAAAAAGTAATGTATATAGTGTATGACAGAGCTACTAGAGCTATCAAATGAATATCTGTTAAGATGAAGATTATATCTGCTACTAGCAAAAGTAGATGTTTGTATTTGAAAAATCTTCTGAATTTAATTTCTTCTGAAACCCGATTCTGAGAGAGTATTTTTGTCTCAATCATGTAAAATTTAAAACTTTACGCCTCGTGGATCGTGTGATAATATTAGAGTGTGCCCCAAGAATTCTGCCTGTTCTCTGCTTGTTTTTCATTTTGTGAAAGGAAAAGAAACACTCGTGCAGCAAACAAGTTTACGTTTTTGATCAATCCTTGGAAAAGTCTGGTTATTTTTAAGAATTTCAGCAACATTCAGAGACCGTAGAGACAAACAGATTATGAGGAAAAAGGTTTTGAAAGAGATATGACACCAAGTGATGTTGACGGACTTGCTGATTAGGATTACTCAAGCGGTCTAAAATTAGTAAGACTGTTACGAAATATTTACAGTCATAGGTAGATGGTTATAAAAGAAGATCTACCTACTGTGACGTTCTGTTACTACAGGCAAATGATTGGAAAGTCTTTGAGATACATATGAAAATATTGACAGGGTAATGGGAGGAGATGGGTTTGTTGGAGGTAGTACTTTTGAATATTCACATCCCTTATTTTAATAGCTAGTAAGCTCTGTTTGTTCAGAGTGGTAAGTGTTGAATATTTACATCTCATATATCAATGGCTAGGAGCTGTGTATGTACAGGGTAGTACTGTTGAATATTCACATCACTTCCATTTGACGGATCCAAATCCAAGTTTATGTTTCATCAGGTTGCACATTCATGTCTCAACAGATATATGTCAGAGACATTGGGAATGGTTAGTTGATACAAGTCTTCGTCAAAATGCATACCGTCATGTTAGGTATTGGGTGTACTAAGCTCCAGGAGCCGTATTTCTTAAGGGTGACGGTGTTGAATAGTTGACGCCTCATATATAGAAGGGCTAGGAGCTCTGTTTCTTCAGGGTGGTAAGTTAGAATGTATATTGCAGGCTAGGAATATACATTCCTGTTTGTTCTGGGTGCTACTGTTGAATATTCACATCTTATTTACATTAATGGCTAGGAGCTCTGTTTCTTCAGGGTGGTAAGTTAGAATGTATATTGCAGGCTAGGAATATACACTCCTGTTTGTTCTGGGTGCTACTGTTGAATATTCACATCTTATTTACATTAATGGCTAGGAGCTCTGTTTCTTCAGGGTGGTAAGTTAGAATGTATATTGCAGGCTAGGAATATACATTCCTATTTGCTCTGGGTGCTACTGTTGAATATTCACATCTTATTTACATTAATGGCTAGGAGCTCTGTTTCTTCAGGGTGGTAAGTTAGAATGTATATTGCAGGCTAGGAATATACATTCCTGTTTGCTCTGGGCGCTACTGTTGAATATTCACATCTTATTTACATTAATGGCTAGGAGCTCTGTTTCTTCAGGGTGGTAAGTTAGAATGTATATTGCAGGCTAGGAATATACATTCCTGTTTGTTCTGGGTGCTACTGTTGAATATTCACATCTTATTTACATTAATGGCTAGGAGCTATGTTTGTTATGTATGATATGTTGAATATTCACTTCTCATTTATGTTCATGGCTGGGAGGTGTGTTAGTTGAAGTTTAGGGCTGTTGAGTATCTCATATTGTATCGTGTTCAAACTAATCTTTTTCTTGTTGATGAGCATATTAAAGTTGATGAATTATCTAGCTGCCAGTATTAAATGTTCTGGTATTTCTCCAAGCATTTAAATTAAAACGTTTTTGTTTATATGAAACTTCAAAGGAATGCACTTAGAAGAGAAACATTCATATCATGCACTATAGACGACCACAAAATCATGGACCATATTCCAGATGCAATGTCATGGACCCTTTTCAGGACACACTGTGATGAACCCTAGTCAAGATACAATATTATTGACTCTAGGCAAGACACAAAACCATGGCCTTTTGGCAAGACACGACACCATTGACCCTAGGCAAGACAGAGTATGAGGGACCCTAGGTAAGACAGAGTACCATGGACCCTAGGCAAGACAGAGTATGAGGGACCCTAGGTAAGACAGAGTACCATGGATCCAGGATATAGTATCCTGGACACTGGACATGGCACAATATCTTGGACCCTAGGCAAAACACAATACCATAGAACCTAGGCATGGCACTGTCATGGGCCCCAGGCAAGAAACAATATCATGGACCCTAGTTATGGTATCTTATGTCCCTGAAAATCTGTGTGGGAATATGTAATGTGAAATATGTAACAAAGTGGGTTTGAATGACTTTTGATCCTAGCAGGGTCTTCGTCATCGGTAAATCCAGAAAATGCAGGAAAATGTAGGCAAAGGTACAGATTTGTTTGAGAATGTAGCTGGGATTTTTTCTAATATGATGACTCACAAATAGTAACTACTGTGAGCGTTTTTTGTTTTCATTTGTTACCTTATAGAAACGAAGCAATGTCTCTAATTAGCATATCCATATTTAGCATATTTTTAAATATGTATCAATATATAAAAACTCAATAGCAAATTGGACTAGCAAATTCGCTCAATGGTTTTGACGATTCCAGACTCTCTGTATTCCTATACATTAAGAGGTGTGCCAGAAGAAACTTTATGCCTGCAGTGGATTGGAGTTTATGAAAATTTGATTCAATTTAAGAGATTTATCGAGACAAAATGCTCGGGAATCAAATTTAATAAGTTTTCATCGTGCAATGCTGGATGGTGTAAAATATAAGTAGGGCAACATGTTAGAATGACTCAGTGTTGGCATATGTGGAATGACGCTCTGAAAGATGGGTGAATAGTTGTAATACAGCACCTACATCAAGATACTGCTATGAGTTAATACATAACCACCACACACATACGATCACTTAGGAGATGGAGCTGTCTATTACATTGATTTCTAGGTCACCATCTCAGAGGCGGAAGCTACCAGTGAAGTCGTTCGCCGTCACCTGTAGATCACGTCTCGCGAGCCTCCAAGGCCCACCTCGATGATTTATTAATGATCTAAGCATCCTCCCACAACACAAACATAAGATTAAAAAAGTGGTCTCATTGTCGGCTTATCATTCAAGGTAATCAACACAGGAGCACGTTTTCCATACAGCTTCTCGCTCAAGGCAATATGTTGTTTGGTGACTTAGGAGCTATTGAAAATGGGACAAGAGATTTTAATCTGTTATCCTTTATGTAAGATGAGAATGTTACAAAAGTACTGGGATGAAGAGTAAACTTGTTTGTTTGCAGTTCATTTGAATAAACAGCCAGCCATTGAAACAGCAGTAAAGGGGAAGATAGGTCGCGATTGAAAAGTAGGGTGTGTTGGAGACAATCGAACAAAGCCTTTCCTTCAGGTTTACAAATTCAAATAACTGGAAGTCTCATGGTCCTCTTAAACTAAAAATTGAGCATTTTTTTTCCATAAGATGAGATTTATAGTTCTTTGGATTCTCAAAATCCAGTCAACATTCAATCAATTTTACATCACTTCCAGACATGAAATCGGACAAGTTGTAAAAATTTGTCCCCGAGCGCGTGCAGTAATTTGGATGATCAGGTCAGAGAGTTATCCAAGCTTTTATCACATTGTCAGTGCAGTCTTGTAGAGTCGCTCGCTGACTACGTAACAAGGAAGATAAAGGCACTACATAGAGTAAAGACATTTTTGACACAAATCTCTTGTGGCCAATTCATGCAGACCTGTGTAATTTGAAGCAAGATGCAGAAGGGTCTCTGTAACCTGTAAACAAAGTGAATGCATCTCATGTTCTGCACGCTGTTGCAATTGTTCACAGTTTTGAATTTCTTAGACTTGCATCACACCGTCAGTGGCAGGTACATTTCAGAGCAATGCACGAGAAGAAAGAAACAAAACAATAACTGCTGGAAGCTGGTTTTGTTCATTCTGTCAAATTTATCTTTATCAGAAAAAAATTGAGCTTATCGTGATATCATTTGCTACATATTAACAAACTTGTCAAATTGGTTTCTGTTTTATTATGTCGGTGATACAGTCAACTAGTCATATCAATAGTGTGATTAGAACAGACACATAAAATGAGCATGCTTTAACTCATATCTCACAACAACTGTATACATAGGTAATAAATCAGATATCTCAGAGTAACATTACACCACAGATTGGTTGATTGATTGATTGATTGATTGTTTGATTGATTGATTGTTTGATTGATTGATTGTTTGATTGATTGATTGATTCTGTTGTAAACAGTGTTTTGGCTAGACATAGTGCTGGGCTCCAGGTGAGGAAACCAGGGCCCCTAGTGGGGTCTATGGGCAATGCTCCAGTGGGGGATCCAGGGAGCAGTGCTACTGGACCGCTCACTCTATGTCTTGTAAGTAGTGGAAAACTACTCTCAAAATCTTGGACCTTTTCAAAATCAGACAACCCTGAAATTGAATCATAGCCCCACTACTTCAATAACATTTTCCTGTTATACAGTAGAAACTCATGTAACCATCTGTCCTCTTTTCACCAGCATTCATCTTCAGCAAAGTTTCCTGGTTCTGGTGGTGCAGTTATTGGCTTCTGCCCTGATCCGGAAAATCTGGTGAGTGATGTACCCAAAATCAGCTGAGTGGTTTTTCAAACATTTACTGAATGGTCTGTGTAAACTGTAGTGAGTGGTGTATCTTAACTCTTATGAGAGGTGTTTGTAAACTCTAATGTATGGTCTATTTTGCGGTGTGTCTCAACTCTGGTTAGTGGTATGTCTAAACTGTGGTTAGTGGTGTGTCTAAACTCCAGTGACTGGTGTGTCTAAAATCTGGTGAGTGGTCCGTCTAACCTTTGCTGAACTCTGCTGAGTGTTGTGTGGTAACTCTGGTGACTGATGTGTCTAAACTTAGGCATGTATAGTTCCTCTCGAATGTGGTGATGAATGATTTCTTCAAATCTGTTCTGGTAGATGCTATAAATTATTTAGTTCTATAGAGTGGCCTGTTTTAATTCTATCAAGTCCTTTCTTACACTGGTGTGTGGTTCTCACTGTCAATTCTCGATGTCTGCAGACTACAAGAAAGCAACAGAAAAACAGAACAAAAGTTTCAAAAATGTAATTGCTAGGTAATCGTTCCAATTTTAAAGCAGTATGTGCTATTATTCCTGCCTTTTCAAAAGCACACCAAAGTTTCTTACAGTTGTAAAAAGCTATAGAAACTAAGATACTGAGATCTGTTTATCCAAAAATTTCCAAAAGAAATTTGTTCGCATAGGAGTATTGTTGTTGGTCATTTTCACAGAAGTACTGTACATTCACCACAGGGCCCAGTTCTGCTAATTTTTTAGCCACAAAAGTAAATCACTGTTCTTTCTACCGCAATTGACGCTCTAATGAATGAAATTTCTCCTGAAAGAAATGTGGCATAGATTCTGTTTTCCAGTGCCAAATCAAAGGAAAGGAATGAGAGAAGATTAGGGACAAAGGCTATTTTTTCACATTCAAACAGCATAAGAAATTCACAAAATATGTTTATGGCAGCGATAGCTTTCCATAAACATATTGCTAAGTAAGGCCTTTCCATATGGCATTTTCTTTGTCCCAGTTTATCTGGAACAGTATAACATTACCAGACATGTCGTTTAAATGGAACATTTGTTATCAGATGCAGATCATAGTGAAGTAGACACAGTCAAAATGATAAAACATTGATAAAATAACGTGAAGACGTAGGGATTTCATTCTGAAAACGTCTGAATATCGTACACCGATCATCATGCACAAGACTTGACATCCTGAAATTTTGTGTGATCATTCAGAGATTGTAACATTTGAAAAGCGATAAGCAAGATTTAAACGTATACTTTCCCCCAGTGATGCAATTTGTTCAAATATTACGAAGGACGAATAATAAGACATTAATATCACATGTGTAGCAGGGGATACATGCACTTAACGTTAATAACAGAATGCTAAATACTTACATGCAGGTGTGTAATCGAATTGATCATAACATTGAATGTATGAACTCTTTAGTAGGGCCATTGAATTGTTACATATAGGGCATGGTACAGCGAAACACATATACTGTAGGCCCCTGCTGATCACAGTATTGTGCTTGGGAGTACTCGTAAGGTTCCCTGTTTTGTTTTTCCTTTCATTTAGTGTCTTTTGGGGATGACGTTTTGGTTTCTCACTGCTAGGCGGGTCAAGTAAAATGTAGTAGGTCTACGTTGAGTGAGATCGATAAGGCCACACTTAGCCCTGGAACATGCTGTGTGTCCTCTTGCATGGCCTACACTTATTTGTCCTGTACTAGAAGCGTAGTGTGAAGCGCCTAGGCCGTGTAACTGGAACGCACAAATCTGTTCGGGGGATAGCGTCACAATCCATGGCTTCCATAGACAGTGGTTACCCTGTCTGTAACAACATTTTTCTAACTTCAGTGTCTATATTTTTTGTTTACCTTTAGGTTGTGAGAAAACTAAGAGTGACAATGCAAAGGTTATGCATACAATAAAAATTGCTACCCATTTCATTTTCATTGTAGTGTAGTAATTTGGCCTGTTGCTGTCGCCAGTTCAGATGTGATACTGGATGAATTATTCTCTGCCACTGGTCCGAATCAGACAACTTTGTTTCTTCATAAATTATGTCCGATATCAGTCATTAATCTGATACATTGATTGATATATTAATATCTGCAATTTATTTCCAAAACTATTACAGAAAAATCTGAAGGACTCTCTGCAGTCAGAAGGATTTGTCTTCTGTGAAGTCGTTCCAAATCTGCCGCAGCGGAGGTCGAGGAAGACGACCGCGGTATCGTAGATCCGTCGGTAGATACGCTCGGAGGTAAGTTATTTGATTACATTTGACACTGGACAAAGCAATGTAATAGAGAAAGCCTTCAATTTAGCATGACCTTTGTAAGCACTATAAAATCTATGGAAGATGTTTAAAACATGATAGTCTGGACTCCTCCTCACTGTTACCCATTTTTATCATCAACACACAAGTAAGTGCACCTCACTGACTATGGTGCACAGTATCAGTTTGCCCTCTTTTTATCCCTCTGTCTTTCAAGGTTGTGTAACATGAAAGTGGCCTTTTGGAAAATAAGCTTTATTTACCATTTAAAATGTTGAAAAAAAGCCACAAGAGACCATCAAATTCCATCAAATATTGACAAAATTCCTGTCTTATACCGGCATCATGAATAAACATTGTCTTTAGTATGTAAATTTAAGATGTCAACAGATTGACTTGCTTGAAATGCTTTATGTTATACTTTGTCTAATTAAACATTATTTTCAAGGACAATTGAGAATTTTATATATCCAGAGAGTTTTGGTTTGGAAACATTGTATTTTCTTCTTTATGAATATTGATATCACTAGCAATGTGAAACACAGTAATTAAGTAATTGAGAAATGATAGGCTTAACAAAAGAAATAATGACTCTGAGCTACTACACCCCACATCATCATATTTGCATTTCCATCTATTTTTGAAAAGCCATATCTCAAAATTGTTATAGATAGAAACATAATTCCAATGAATATTCATTCAATAGTCCAGTCTGCATCTTTTGAGCAAAGCCAACCCTGTTTGTTTATCACATGACCTTTAGTTAATAGTCCACATTAATAGTTTCTTTTTTTCCAGTTAATTGTTTTCATATTCGTTTACTAATTTCTCATTCGGTTCTCCACCTTCCAATGTCTCCTCCATCCTTGCTTCTCATCTAACGTAGATTTTGTGTAATTAAGTAATCTCTTTTGTGTCAGTAATGATTCTGTCTGATTCATCACTCTTGTTTCTTCCATTTTAAATTTTTCCCTTTGTTTGCCCTAGTGTTCCTTTTTCTTCCCCCTTTTTTTAGATCTTACGTTTCTTTTTAATGACCTTTTTTGGTCATTTGTATGTCAGCTGCTGTCATTAGCTATCTTTCTTGCAAGGTGTATTGATCTACTAAATCTTATGATGGTCTTAAAAGTTTGTAGAGCTAGCTATGAACTTAAGCACAAGTCACTTAAAAGATAAAATGTAGTCAGTTATTGAGATATTATGTTATACTTTGTACAGTCTTCTGCTAGGTTTGTATTTAAAAGTTACATTTAGAAGTAATGAGCTGCAAGAAAATTTATGTCTATGAGTGTATCATGAGAGTGAGAAAATAGATCCCTGTCAGCCTAGCAACCTTACAAGTATATTATTTGTCACTTTCAAGAGGAAATAAAATGTGAAGAAGTGGCTGAAAATTTCTTAAATACAGTGCAAACAAAGCCTGCCAGTCCATGCATGGTCATATGTGGTTGTGATAAGAAGTCATTTCTGACATTGTTTTGGCATTATATGCATATGCAGTTATGTTAAGAAGCCATTTCTGACACTGTTTGGGTTTTATATGCATATTCATACATGATCATGATAAGACAGCCAATCCTCACATGATATCATACATGTGTATGCCTTCTCGAGAGGAACATACCCTAACCATTACGGTATATCTGGATATCACATCATGTTCTATCATGCAGAAAAGGTCTTCTCGAGACATGATTTTAACACAATATGTGTTTTTGAGGAGTAGGTGGATAAGAAGCCATCTCTCTTACAGTTTGGCTTTACATGCATGTTCATATGTGACTTATATCAAGAGTCATATCTGACATTGTTTGGCTTTCATATGCATATTCATGTGTGGTTATAAGTCTGACCTTCCTAAGGACCATATATCAGATTCGTACCAGCCTGTTGATATTGTCATAACTCCCCGTTCTTCAAATTGAGTGGGTTTCAACAGTTCTCATATGGCATTCATGGAGGTTAACCTTACGTGTTCTGTTGGTTTCAACAGTTCTCATATGGCATTCTTGGAGGTTAACCTTCCGTGTTCTGTGTTCCTTGCATACCAGCCTGAAGTTCTTCTGTGACAACTCAAACCAGTAACATGTCTGCTTAAGTTGACTCAGCCTTCCTCTTCACAGAAACATAATTTTTCCTACTTCTTTTTGTCCCTCTCTGATCGACTTTCTTTCGGTCACATCGTGAGGTGGTATTGAACTCTGCGAGAAAGGTTGTATTAAAGTAAAAGTATTTTGTTGGAGATACAAAATGACTTGCGTAAAAAACATCGAGTAACATTCACAATGATTGCATGAAATACTTTTGATAGAATATTGTTGGTTTTCAATGTATACCCTACAATATGACACAGGCTAGTGTACTGATCATCAGCAACATTGTATGTGTAGTGCTAAAAAACACAACTTGTTGTTAGGTTGAATAGGCTAGAAAAAACAATATTATCAGCCATGTTTCCAGTGTCTGACCTTGTTACTCTAACTAATACTGGGAATAACACTGAATCACATCTTACCATACATTAAGAGCAGTTAGTGACTTTGTGTGGATTGACACAGGTTGCAATTCGTCAGCTTTGGAAGAAGATATGAAAATTATATCACCCTTTTCTTTGATAGTCTGAGTAGTGTCTGTAAATCTAGCTTGCTATGTATCCATGTAGGAAGACAGCATTGCAGTGGTTGAGAAGCAGTACGTCAAACTCTACTCCGATAGTAGTGGTGGCCTGATATATTTTAGAGGTTTCCTCTACTTTCAGGTAGGACAAATCAATATATGGTGTGTGCAACACCATGTCAGTTAAAGGGACATATCAAAGACATCTGCTTGAGGTAGGTAAGTTCATTGCCTGCTGCTGGAGGTAGACAAAAGAAACTGATGATGGTACCAGATAGATGAAGACATGTGAATAATCTACCAGCATACTTAAACAAAGACAGTGTCTACTACTCCTGGTGAATATGAACTTCAAGTAAATGTTGTATCTGAAAATACAGATGAAGGTGATGCCATGTAAATGTGTTACCATTAGACCAAGATAAAACATTTAAGGTTTCTGTAGCTCCAAGTGAATGAACAGTTTGTTTTGATTGGTGACATTGAATTGTCCAAATGATGAACATAAGACAATATATTCTTAAGCTAGTCAATCCATTTCCAGAATGTATTCAAGTCTAATGTAGATGAAATGTATGCTAAATACCTCATCAGTGATAGTAATCTTGTGATTGGTTAGCTAATGTTTTTGTGTTGTATGGCTTGTAAACATAACATCTTGGGGTTGCCTGAATATCCAACCCTAGGTACTGTTGGCAGCAGCCCCCCGCCCTTCCTCTTTTCTGGAGATGTTATGGGTTCTAGGTACCTGATGTCAGTTATCTTTGTATTAGTTATGGAATGTGTTTGTGCATGATGGTCTGTAAACAAAGCCTCTTGAAGTTGCTAGAATGTTATGGTAGGTATGTTTGTATCCCTTGGTATAGCTACATAGAGCAGGTTAGATAAAAACAGCAGACTCACTGGAGGAATATTGTATTTTTTTGCTCTCATTGCTGATGTCAGATATTAAAGTCTTACTAGTGTAACAAAAATATAGTGCACATAATAATGTCAAAATGCATGCAAAAGACCACAACATTCATGTGATAGGCATTAAAAATGCTGTTTTTCATCTGCTTACATAACAGTGGCAAAAGTGCTCATCTGCTCAATTGACAGTCATTGGGACTGCTCCCGTCATCTGCTTATCATGTTACAGGTGGCACAAAATGGTGCTGTTTGTCTTTTCATGTGACAGAAAGTATGAGTGCTGTCACCCGTACTGTGACAGTGATGCTCCTTTCTCTTTTAAGACATTTTAAAGGTCACTTCTGAGTCAACAGGAGTAAACACACTAATAAGCAGATCTGAACAGTGATAAAATGCTACAATTTCAAAGTCTTTGGTGGAGTTTCAAAAGTTTAGTGCTGTAGAGGTGAAAGGTTAGTTGAGTGCAGTAGAGGTCAAAGGTTAGTTGAGTGCAGTAGAGGTCAAAGGTTAGTTGAGTGCAGTAGATGTCTTTAAACAAATAGCAAATAGCAAAAAAACCAGGTTCTCTGGTTTCTTTTTGTTAAACATGTAAATGAGGCTAATTCATCAGAGAATCAAAACATTCTGCTTGTGTGAACATGTCATGTAAGGCATGATCAATTGTCTTCACATAGTCTTCACATAGTCTTCAAATCAGTGTGTTGCTTATGAATGTTTCAGAGGTAGTAATGGCAGGTCTGTGATCCATGCAACACTTCAGAGCTGATTAAATCAGCAGCATTCTTCCTGCTTTTATTTCTGTAGCCAGTTCATACATTGCTTGACAAACAATAAAAATATGGTATCTGTAGTCGGGGGGGGGGGGGCAGAAATTGAAGTCTACTGGGAGCTCATTAGCTATTGTTTTGTGGATGTTTTTTTCCTTTGTATTCTTCTTGTAACAAAAGTGACTTCCTTAATGATTGCTGACATTTGAGCGATAGTCCTAACTGGAAGGTCGTTAGTCATGACCATAAGTGCTTGATGCGATCATGGAGAGCCCCCCCCCGGTGATGATGATGTAATATTATGTAATAATGTAAGCGTAATCACTGGCTCTCTGGACAGTAAGCTAATGTCTCATATGGATAATGTATAATCTCTGAAGGTTACTGAACAGTAATTATGAGAAACAGGCTCCCTGCTGTGAGAATTTTGATGGGCGCTATCGTTACAAAGTCGTTGGTAATATGTAGTTATCCACTCACATAATATTGTTTGTGTACATGTACCATGAGCATTGACCCAATTCATTAGACTGTCATGGATGGATACCTTTGACTGCTCATTTCAGTTTTAACTGTCACTTATATGCTCTTATCTCTTCTAGTATTATATCTAAGTCATTAACTGGAGGTAAGAGTTAAAGGCTGTATTGCATCACCCTAAGCTATATTTTTACCTCCCTGAAAGGAAAATTCTCAACTGGTTCTAAGTTACAGTACTCCTAGATTGACAGCAAATTCGAAAGATGCACAGCAGGCTCGTGTTACACAGCGTACACAGGGATCCATTGCTTTGGTTACACCTGTGGAGGAATGTAAGACAGGCTGAGGGAGGGACTAGAGGTAGGTGGTTGGGAGAATTGAAACTGTCTGGGGTGATGCATTACAGCCTTTAACCCTCTGCTCTCAAACCCCTACCCAGCAGTCACTTTGCTGCTCTCTCCAAGCCTTACATGCACCCGTCCTCCCCTCTTGAATATTTGTGGAGGACACATCCTGTATATTAAATCAACTCATTTTAAGTCAGCCTTGCTTCTGTACCGTAGTGAACTCATAATAATAAGCATATTAGTGATTGTTTATTGTCAACGGTGATCACTAATTAAGAAAGATCCTGTTGTTCCTAGACTTTAGAAGCCTGTCTTGTAATTAGTTCATTGATAAGCTTTAGCAATATTGAATTTTAGTGGCATGATTTCACCAACACCTCTGAGAGGGCTTTTGTTGATCCATTGGAGCTTACAGCCTTGTAAAGTAGAGATTTGGTCAAAATGAAGAGTATCCTTCCTCGAATAGTTTCCTGGTAATCTCTGTTGTTTATTTCTAAATTACTTCAAGTTAAGATTGTTATAGTTTCAAGAGAACTGTTTACCCGATGAAGTTGACCTTACAACCTTATCAGACCAGGTGATTATTTAATTAGTATATCCTGTTGAAGTCAGTCCCAGGTACGTCCATTGATTTCACAGCTTGCAAAGTTCCCAGGATCCCATTGCTATACAGCAGACTTCAAAAGAGAAAACTACGTTAGGTGAACTTCAAAGCAGTTATTAATCACCCCAAGCTACGTTTTTGGCTTGTGGCATGCAAAATTCTCAGTTGGCTCTGGTCTTTGACAGCTAATTTGAAAGATGCAGAGTAACTCATATTACACAGAATACAGAGGGACCCAGTGCTTTGATTACATATGTGGTGGAGTCTTAGCCCGACTGTGGGAGGGACTAGAAGTAAGTGGTTGGAAGAATATCTGTGGTAATGAGTGACTGAGCTCCTGATGTAAAACAATCCACTGATTCTTATATCAGCCTTGTTAGATTATGAGGCCCTTCCTGAAGCAAACATGTCCACACTCTTGATGATGCCAAGATGGTTTTGTCAGTACAAGCATCGAAGATCTGCAGTGCTCGTCAACTTGGCCTATGAATATTCATATCATACATCCTGCTTGTCATTGAAGATGTTAGTCGGCAAGCCGAAACCCGAGTAATAGAGTAGCAATCTTCCGGAATTCTGGCCATGCAGGAAGCCGATTGTAGGCAACAGTGGTAAAAGCTGACGATGAGAAGTCCATTCCTGGGAGGGATAGTTTTCCTGTTTTTCTGCTAATTCACACATGTCGTCTGACTATCACTTTCATTTCTGGACTTAAAGGTGGTTTTATGCTCTTAAACAGCCGATCCACATACATTACTGTGGGAATTGAGTGACTTTGTGGTCGCAAGGTCCTAATTGTTTTCACCCTACTAAACTTGATACTTAAATACTGATGTATTCACCAACCTGCTATTCTCAGTGGTAGATTTCCATGTTTTGTTTTTTCTTATTATTCAGCACACTATTGGAATATGAATATTCACAATTTTTAGACTCAGGGAGAGTATCCCTGTTTTGCAAGTTTAACGCATGTCTATATTTTCCTCCCTTTTTTTTTTGGTAACCATTTATGCTGCTAATAACATCAGTTGATCTGACCTTTATATATTTCTATTAACTGGCTGTATGCAGTAAGTTGTCCATCAACAAGACATGTAACATCATGTGTTGATTTTTCAGGCCACTCATTACTGTGTTGGACAAAAAAATTGCATACTTAGCAATTGACAAGGATGTTTGTTTAACCTCTGAAAACATCCAGGATCCCCCAGATTGTCAGGCCTGATTTGAATGTTGGAAACCTGCTGTGTCTTTGATCGACAATTATGTATTCCATACCAACGTTTGTAAGGTGATAGTTTCTTGGAATGACTGTATAAATGAATGTTTCTGAAATGTCTGGACTCATCATTTTATTTTTTTCTAATCTTCTTTGCAGTAATTTTAGTTGCTGGTGCCTCTCATCTTTTAATTTTTTTATTTCATAAATCATTCTCTCTTAGTGTCCAATAGACAGGTGGTTAGAGGGGGAGACTGAGAAGTTTCAGTGTGGGGGGATGGTATTACAGGAGAGAAGTGTTGTAAAGTGAGGGGGTGCTTGATCCAATGTATCGACTAGAACAAAGTTGTTTTATTTTCTCTGTATCAACATCCCGTTTATACCAACCTATTAAATTAAAAGCTGCAAGGCATTCTGGGGCAGAATCTTATGCAAGGTGAATGAATCAGTGAGGAAACAATTACTGCACATACTTTGTCAGTGAACAGTTTATGGATGAACAAAAACAAACCACAGGATGAGAGCGTAGGTTGGGATATGAGGACCTTCCTGTTTGGCATGCCATAGTGGTCGGAGACCCAAATCCAATCTTGGCGTGTGTATTCCTGTACTCTGCATTAATTCCAAGCGATTGATGGCCAATATTTCAATTAAGGGTTTATTTTATCATCCTCAGACAATGGTAGTAACCAAATAGCAGATAGTTTCAATTGTTAAAATCATCTTGTAAGGTCAATCATGCAAACGAATTGTTTAAGGATTTTATAGTCATTGTCATGGACAGGTTTGAGTCTGCTTATTGCAAAGTGGAAAGTGAAGTTTGTAAAAGAGACTTCAATGCATCCTTACAAATTATATGAGGCTAGTAGCAGTTGACTAATGTCTAAAACCAGTTGATATGGTTACTGTTGTAAGAATTCCTTCGATCATTAAACAAGCTCTCAAGTTTTGAATATTTTCACATCTCCCTAAGAGTGGGACCAGCAGTCGAATTTTTGTCTCAATTGATCTTATCAGTTAGAAATTGGTGGATCATGTGACATCATTATGAATATTCATTTTGTATTTTTATTTTAATTACCGCAGGCATCTGAGTTTCTTGGTTGTCTTTGTACTAAATGAGGTAGCAAAGTGTAAAGTTATTCTCTTGTGTCTTCATAAACTTCGCCGTAAGTTGTGAGCCCTGTATTTCATGTGACCTGAATGCACTGTGGGGTTACCTACATCTGTACATTTGATACAGTAAAAAAGTGAACTACCTGCGCACACTCCTAATACACACACCTAACTATCTTCACCGTGGTACTAAAGCTATGTATGACACACTGAACTACCAACCCCTGGAGTAAACATAGTCTGGGGACTTCACCACCGTCAACCACTGGATGACCGAAGTGATATAAATCAATGCATGTTTCCATATCTTTTGCAGAGTAAAAGAAGTAAACTTTATATGCACATTTGGTAGTCTCTTGCAAGCAAATAAACTTGACTGTTTGTGAACCACGATTCCTTATCACATGAATGTACATGTGAAAATCTGTACGAAGGAGCCAAGTAGCTAAAAACTAACAAGGAGGTCACACTCCTCTACACACGCCTTCACTGTAGGTGCTACAGTAAGTTCTGTACTTGACATATTGAACTCTCAACTCCTGTGGTAAACCGTGCATTGCCTTAGTTCTGGGGACTAATTCAATGAAAATATTTACCTCCAGGGCCATGAAAACTGTATCAAATGAAGGTTCATACTCTTGAAAATCTTTAAATCAGTTGACTACTGACTGGAACCTCTCCTTTACTGTGGTACTGTGGACATCCTTGCATTTCAGTATGGCAGACTGGATGTCACTGCTCATGTGTACAGGGTCTGTTAACGATAGCTAAACGGGACACCACCGCAGCAGTTACGGTTAAATGTGTTATGGACCGCCTGACCATGAAAAATGAGAGATGGGCAGTGACTTCAGTGAAGAACCTCAAGTTTTACAAACTTGACTTTCGACATCTGTGGTAGACATTGGTTCTTATAATCTGTGGACTCCACCGATGCTCACCACCAGGACAGCATTTGCAAAGGTGAAACTTAAATTAATGCTGCCAAATCTTCTGCACAGTAAAATCAGTGAAAGCTTTTGTCATAGTTATCTAAAAATCCTAAGTTAAACCAGCGTCACTTGAGCTTGGTGTTAAATTGCATGCACTGTTTAGTTTCCACTTATTGCTTGTACAGGTACATGGTGGCTTGCATGAACAATTCTCCATATGTTGATGACTCCATTGATTTGTGTGATCAATTAACCAGACCGAAATCCATGAGTATTATGTAACAAAGTGGGTACGGTTTATGAGATGAACCGTTGCCCTTAAAGGCTGTAATGCATCACCCCAGACAGTTTCAATTCTCCCAACCACCTACCTCTAGTCCCTCCCTCAGCCTGTGTTCAATTCCTCCATGTGTGTAATCAAAACAATGGATCCCTGTGTACGCTGTGTAATACCAGCTGCTCTGCATCTTTCGAATTTGCTGTCAATCTAAGAGTATTGTAACTTAGAACCAGTTGAGAATTTTCCTTTCAGGGAGGTAAAAATATAGCTTAGGGTGATGCAATACAGCCTTTAAGTACATGTATTTGTCAAACCTACATCAGGGAAAAAATGTCAAGAAAAAAAAATCCCTCAGGATTTTGTTGAACAGATTCAGAAACCGCGATGAAATGCTAAACAGAAAGTGGCAACTTGACGTCATTTAAAAATGTGCGTAGTTTGGCGTTTATGAAAACTTGATGCACATTGAGGTTTTAAAGAAAAACAAGAAAGTGTTTTGTTTTGTGTGTGTGTGCGTGTGGGTGTGTGTGTGTGTGGTGGGGGGGGGAATCGATTATAAGTTCATGTCACACATGTCCCTAGGAGCAAATTGCTGACTTGATTTTAACAAATTTTGGAAGATCAGCAGTACATTGTTGTGTTATGCTGACCTGTATTGTTGCTGACTTACCATCACAGTAATCTTCATGGATTGAAGAAACAAACAAAAATTATGACGTGTTTGATCCTTTCAAAATGTTATAAAAACTTGAGACGGGAGATAAATTTCAAGGAAAACAATGTATCCTGTTTGCCTATCAGACAAAGGAATCAACAATGGACATACGGCTGCCATGCATTGTTCATTGGTGGAATTGAAAACCAGAACAATGAACATTGTTAACACCAGATGCATTCATTCTTTCTGTCTCACTGAGAAAGCCTCTCAGCTAGGAACTTTCTGGAAATAGAAAAATATAAAAAAGAAGGAAACACTGATGTCAAAATTGTAAGCCACAGTAAGTCAAAAGACCCATAGTAGACATCTTTTAGTTGTAAGTTTGTTAACTGAAGTTGTTTCTCCTGAACTTCAGCAAATTAAGTTACCTTCTAAGATCTCTGATGCAATTCGTGGGACAAGTAGGACAGATAGACAGAAGACAGATAGACAGAAGTAGGACAGGTAGACTAAACTCTGGTGAGCAATGAAGAGTTTTAAGGAGTTGCTGGCAAGTTATAAAGTTTGAATTAATTTGAAGTGCTGTGTGTGCTCCAAAACTTTGTCCAGGGTTTCATATTAAGTCATAATACAGAACATAATTACTACAGTATTCTAAAATTGAAGTTATTTTATTCTATGGAACTAACTCGAAGGTTAATCTAAGGTCCCAATTGCTTGTAAACTTTGCAAACGGTCAAAAGAGACTATGAAGTAATTTATGAAATGGTTCAAGTAGTACAGAAGACAGAAGACAGATAGACAGGAGGAACAACAAGACCAAAGAAAGAAGTTGATGTATTTGGTTTAAATTACAGTTACCTCCAGGCAAAGGCCTGGAAGCAATCTACTCTGAAGTTTTTCATTCCTTGCCAACTTTTAACCTTAACTGTATCACTATAATCATCAAAGCTAAGCCAATGAACTTTTGACCTAGATCATCAAATGTTCTAGAAACATTTTGTCCTGTTTGATTAAAGGAAACTTCCTGGCTTGAATATTTTTCAATAACTATCCAAAGTTATGGTGAGATTGCTTGAATATTATGACAGTGTGGATTGCTAGCTCTCCCCTCAGTTGCTTGGGACAAATTAACTGAGCCATATATCAGACAAATACTACCCTTAAACATTTGTTGTGTTTGAAGTTAGTGAGAGAACATTAATTGAACTGAACAGCCCTTTAAAGTCCTGTTCAAATGAAGTTAAAAAGTTTAAAGGTAGTGCATAGGTTTGTTTGTATTTTTGTTTAAGTGATTGCAAGGAAGGTTCAAAGAGCTGAGATTGTTCGTTAAGATAGCAACAAAGAAAGTCAACATTGTAACTCGATAGAAGTGAGAAGTACAGTATCGTAAAGTTTGGTGACTTAACATGATAGTCAGATGAACCAGTTGTCCTTTTATGAGGAATGGGAGGTAGACTTAGGACTTGTGAAGGTGATAAAGACCCATAATACAGAGAGGTTAGACTTAGGACCTTGGGGTGATAAATATTCATAATTTGAAAAGATGGGTAAAACGTGAATCGTAAAAACGTGGATCACATCACATCATGATAAATGTCTCTGAGGATAGTGTCATCAGAAGTAAAACAGAAATGTTTTTTGCTGGATGTGCAGGTTTTACTTAAAACTAATGGGTTTAAATTTGAGGTACTGTGGAGGCCAACAATGTGGGGTAATTCATCTTTGTCAGGAATCTAGAAAATCAATGTTTTTCTTCTCATTTCAAATATACTTCTCTTTATTATGGCTTTACTTTCTTGTAAAACTTTATTCCAATTTCTACTAGGAAGTATTTACTGTGCTTAATTAATCACTTAGAAGGATGGTCCAGCCACAAATGTACCTTTGATTTGTTTAAGAGTCAATCTGACCCACATAGTGAAACTTCCATTCCGTTCCCATGTGTGGTTCTCCAGATATTATCAGGTGAGGTTATCCCCTTTGCTACCAACTGTGAACTTGAAGCAAGCAGGAGTGACATCAGCTCCTCACATGGCTGAAGAGTCTTTTGTTTTTCTTCCTTATTGAATTTTTTATTTTGGCCTTGAAATCAATAGGTGGTCAACTTAGGTATTGGTTACGTGAAGGGTACAAAACTCTCATACCCCTCATACATTCCCATTATGACATCACTAGATACAGAAGTACTCAATTTGGTGTAAATTTTTAAGAAAATCATAGAAGGGCTTTATCAATGTGGCGAGATGACATCACTACTGCTTTCTTCAAGTTGACTTTCGGTAGCAAATGCTGCAACTTCAACTTCTCATATCTCGGGAACCACACATGGGATTTTAATGGAAGTGTCACTATAATGGTCAGATTTACTTACTATTCAACATATCAAAGCTATATTTGTGTCTGTGCCATCCTTTTAAGGCTTCATGAAAAGAAGGAACTTAGGTCACAAAAAACAAATGTGACCTTGATTGCCAAGTTAAATTAAGACCTTGCACTTAACTACTCTATGCATCACCAGGGCAACCACACATGACCCATCAATCAGTAATGTATCAATATTGTAACAAACCTGGTCGAGTTTAACCACTCCTTAGTTTTTTCAGGTGTATTATACTCAAGTTAACCATCACCATAACAACCAACATTGGCAATCAGACTTTGAACCATGAAGTAGTAGTCAGTTCACTGTCAGGAGATACGTGAATTTTACCTACCGCGACGTGGATAGCGAGTCTCTCATTTACTCGGCGTTCATCATCGTCAGCTATTGAATGATTAATACGTAATGTTTACTCTGTAAATACTTATAACGTACACACACCTGTTGATTTCATATAGTTCAGTTTAAATGTCAGCCTATACTCATTCTCTTAATGATCTGGTACCCCTTTGTGCTGCACACAGTTAAGATGTAGGTGAGTGAACAGAAAGTGTTTAGTATTTCCCAGCAATATGTGTAAGCTCTCGCACATTCATGAGTCCTCAAATATTCGCAAATGGACAAAAGCAGCGATGACATAGCAGAGGAATGGAGATGATACCAGAAAGAACAAGCAGGGCTGACCTCACTCATGCAATGACTGGTAGCTGAAATAGCCAAACGATGCCCCCTCCCCCCTTACCATGTCAGTATCTATACTCAAAAGATGTTTGGAATTAATAGCCAGATGTAGTAAATGCATTAAAGCAGTGAAAGGGATTTAAAATGTTATGCAAATTCATCAAATATCCCTAAAATTAGGAAAAAGAAATGTTAGGCAGCTGCCAGAAAGAGAGATTAGTACATGGTTACATGGCACTGGTTTTGGAAAGGAACAAATATTTGATTCTTCATTTATCAATAACCTTGGATTGCCAGTTTATTTACTTGTTTTTGCAGCTGATATGTAGTGTTACATCTAACACACCTACCCTCACCGGCCCCGGAGTGCCGGAAAAACAAAAGATGATAACGATTATGATTAAAAATCACAATTATTGACTGGCACAGCTGTTACTGTGGAAATATTACAATCATATGTTGCAATTGTAAAATGTTACAATATTATGATGCAATGATTAATTTACATCACAATAGCCTGTTGATCAGCCATCGGGACTCTATGGCAATAAAGACATTACATGAAAACAAATAATTGCGGTTAATTACTGATATATCAGTGAATCAAACTGCTTTGATTATTACATCAAGCTTTTAAACTTTATATCTAGACAGGATTGTAAAGTCAATTTTGAACTTGTTGGTGGAAAAGCTAGAAAACCTTTTTCTTTTACCATAGTTCAAGTAATGTGCGCATCATCACTTCAGCTATGTTTCCATTTGAACATTCAACAGTGTGATGGTGTTATCTCTATAGCTGCTGAACTTTAATCAATAGCGTGGGAACATTGCATTTTGACTAACTCAGTTGGGACTCCAAAGGGGGAAGGGGGTGCTGTCAGTGCATGTGCAATCCCAGAAATGTCCAAAATTGGTCGGTTGTCCCTTTCATATTACGTCGTAGACATCTCACTGTTGCTCCCGTCATCACAGTTTTGGTATATAGAAGCTCGTACACCATATAAAGAACACTAGTTCATGTTCAGGTGGAAAACACCCCCTCTCACAATGAATGAATCTAGTACACCCCCCCTGCAAGAACCCTGGATGAACTTTTATTACTGTATGGTGACAAAAATAATAGACCGACATGGTGCAGGGTCCTTGATGAACTCAAGCGGCTTTATGATCCTGAATTCACTAAAACTAAACTTGATAGAGGAAAATGCAGTACTGCAATTCAAATGATTGAGTAGTTACTGCACATGGTTGAATTCTGTACATGGAAATCCACAGGTAGTATATACTGAAGAATAGCCCTGGAGAGAAATGAAAAAATTTGCAAAAATGAACTGGATTTTTTATGTAAATGCATTATGTTTTCTGTGTAGTACCATATTTCTTTGAATGAAAGAAGGATTCTACAAAGATTATGAACTTGTGGGTACTGGGGAGAGAGGATTCACTAATTGCTGTCCATGGATCAATGAAATTAAAGGTGCACTACAAGCAAGAACTGTTCATACCCCTGCATGAGGGCCTCTGGTAGTAGTGCACCACCTGAGAGCCCAAGCTGCTGAGAGCAAAATGTGTGACCTGATTTTATTTTGATTTTTGTCTCCTTTACACAGTTTGGTGTTTTACCTCTGTCGACCTGTGGGGGAAGGCAGTCTTTGCTCAATGGACTGGCATAAGTGGCAGATATTTTTTCCAAACATTTCAGTAATGAATATAAAACACAGTTTAAATTTGACTTTTCCTCGAGGTAAGAGTTTTTTTCTGTCATTTGAGAGAATTGCTTTCCATGTTGGGCCACTTCCAACATCCAAAATGTTTCGGAGGGGGACTTAAAAGGAAACCATTCTGTTTGTTTGTTTCTGCCATGAATATGATGATAGGGATGTTACTTACAACATTCAGAGAGCTAGAGGAAGTGGTAAGAACACATAGTATGGAGGAAGTAGAACCATAAACTCAATCGCGCTTTACAAAGTACTCAGATATGCTGACGAGTATTCACAGTATGTAAACAGTGTTGAAAGAAATTAATTGCAGTGACTACACCAAACACACAAGAGAGAGAACAACACCAAACACACCAGAGAGAGAACAGCACCAAACACACCAGAGAGAGCAACAGCAAATACACCAGATAAAACAACACCAACACACCAGAGAGAACAACACCAAACACACCAGAGAGACAACACCAAACAAACCAGAGAGAGAACAACACCAAACACACCAGAGAGACAACACCAACACACCAGAGAGAGAACAACACCAAACACACCAGAGAGACAACACCAAACACACCAGAGAGAGAACAACACCAAACACACCAGAGAGACAACACCAAACACACCAGAGAGAGAACAGCACCAAACACACCAGAGAGAGCAACAGCAAATACACCAGATAAAACAACACCAACACATCAGAGAGAGAACAACACCAAACACACCAGAGAGACAACACCAAACACACCAGAGAGAGAACAACACCAAACGCACCAGAGAGAGAACACCAAACACACCAGAGAGAGCAACACCAAACACACCAGAGAGAACAAAACCAAACACACCAGAGAGAGAACAACACCAAACACACCAGAGAGAGAACAACACCAAACACACTAGAAAGAACAACACCAAACACACCAGAGAGAGCAACACACCACACCCTTCAGTCTCACAATCATCACACCTAAAGCTATCCCCACACCCTCCCCTTCCCCGACCCTTCTGGCACCTTCAGTCACTGATCTGTGACCCCCAGCTTCAACAAAAGGTACACAGATCTGTATGGGAGGGCATTTGACTTCATGTAGAACTGCCACTACGTACTGTGTGACAATAAGGAAGGTTTCCTTTTTTTTTCATCAGATGTTACGGTGTGTGCTGTATTACAGTCCTGGTACATGATCAATATTTCTTCCTACAGAAGTCTATGGAGGCCTTTTTTTTTTTTTATTATTATTATTTACAATATTATTCTTCAGCAATATTATCGCAGCAATGTTACTGTGTGATAGTTAGGAAGTTAGGTTTTCGTGCAATTAGGGGTGACAGTTATGATTGTGTGTTACATCAAACAATTTTTGTTAATTTTGACAAGTATAAACTTATAAAATTGCAAAAGAGTAGAAGAAGCATAAATGTTAGGCAAGCTGAAGAATATTTTAGTATATAGCTGTACAGTATCCATTGTGTGTACATCTTAACTACCTATCCATTCACAACTACTGTAACAGCAGGTTATGTACACCCACAATATTCTATTTATGGTACTGTAAATTGTGCAGACATTACAGATATATTCTGCTCACATGGTGGTTAGAACATTGGTGAGACATTGGTAAGACATTGGTGAGACATTGGTAAGACATTGGTCTTAAGTTGTAACATATGATCAGACAAGTCTCATTCATGTTCATCATTTATAGAGTGTCATATTAAGACTGAAATACGAGTTCAAAATTTGTCAGGAAAAGTCACATTCAGTGAAATATGTCATAGCCACTACAAAATAACATCATGTAAGCCTTTTTTGCATAGATGATTTTTTTTTTTTATTTCAAGTAGCAGTGTTGACTGCTAGTCTTTCTTGGAATCTGAATTTTAGGGCCAACAAATATGTCACAATTTTCATATTAAGTTATTTGGAAGATGAGGGCATAGTTCTTTCTCAGGGTTTGGGACATGCAATCCTTTCCTCTACTTTCTGTTCCATGAAACACTAACGAAGAACAAAGGTAGATGACCCAGCGATTTACCAGTACAACTAATATTTCAGCCTTAACCTAGGTATCATCAGAGACAATACTCATGGCAAATTGCAAACAAATAAACATTTCAGTTTACATTTAATAATGTACAAGGAAATGATTTAAATAAACAAATCTATGAGAATGTCATGGATGGGATGTTTGGGAATTATTGTTTTTCTTTTATTTTGTCTCTTACATTATTGTTGGTTTTGTGTAGTCAGTGAACTTAATCAACCAGCAGACGCAGGAATTCAACGTTTTGAAATAAAGCAGGATGACCTAGTTACCGTAGCCTGGGTCAAAGTAATGGATGATGGCACGAAATGTATCATAATGATGATGCAACATTAATATCAAAACCCAAGCTATTACTCCATCGAGTATGCTTCACCTTTTCTCATTTGGATTAGCAATAATTTCATATGAGCTTCAAGTCACGATAGCATAGAGCCTGCTGAACAATATTTAGCTAAATTAATAGTCTCTTGAGATAGTCGCGCCTCAGTGATCAGAAAATCAAAATGAGACATTCAGGATCACGTTATTATCTCTCCTGAGTACTCTCTGCCTCAAAACAAATATTGTTTGAATAATCAAGTTTAGGTTCGCAGAAAATTAAAAGGAAACAGGGAAAACCCGAAAAAGTTCCTGCAGCTCAACAGTGTTATCAGCTGGGCAGGATTTCCCAGGGTCACTGTTGTGGTTGTACTGTAAGATGATTGTTTTTATGCTATATTTTTATTTATTGACAAAATATAAAGTTACCCTGAGTTTATGATGTATGTTTGTAGTAACATATTGATGGAGGGGAAAGTTGGTGTGTTTTGAAAACATGCACAAGATAATATCCATATCCTGTTGACCAATCCAAACCTGCAATACATAAGAAGAGATTTTGTATTGCTCACACAAATTTTCAAATGTCATCTATACTCCTCCCCCCCCCCCCTCTCTCTTTGTCTGTAGGTAGAATAACTACCCCCTCTCTCTTTGTCTCTAGAAAGAATAACTATCCCCTTCCCTCTCTCTCTTTGTCTGTAGGTAGAATAACTAGTCAAATTAGACATACATGCAAACAATAAAGTTTTAGATTAATTATGAGTACCTTTCCAGACTGCTGAAACATTGATGCCTCACTCACTGCCTTCACTCTGTACCCTTCTGTTTTGCCCCTTCCCTTTGTCCCCCACCACCTTTGTCCCCCACCACCTTTGTCCCCCCCCCCCTTTAACTTTAAAATAATGTCAGTGAAATTGCATTAAGTCTTTGTAATCGGTCTCTTTTGATTATCAGTTCTGAAATCATTCTCCTCAGGAATAATCTTCTCACTGTTGAAAATCACAAGTAATACTCTACAACAAACTTGAGTATTTATCAAGTCAGTTTTTTTTTTGTCTTTTTTAAGGCAAGGCCAACCCAGTCTTCTTCAGGTAGAGGGTTTAATGTCTAAAAGGGACATCCTGAAAATATAGGGGGTAACTTCTGGAATGAGACTCTGAAAATATCTCACTATAAATGTGTGATAAGGGCACTTTCTGTCAAAGGGGGGAGCAGAGCTCTTTAATCTGAGAATATAAGCTGTCTAGGTTGATGAAGAAGTTTCCGGGGCTTAAGTCTTTCAACAGACTCCCCTCCACGTAATCTCTTCATGATCATTGATCAGTGTTTGAGGATTCCAAGAGTTTCCAAACTTGGACTGTATTTGTGCTTGCATGATGATCATCACGTCTGCGTTGTGTTCAGATTTGACTTTTGGATTTGAACTGACCTTTAAAATGTGCTCGGATTTACAACAGTTATACAAAGAAGCCCCGATTTATTATCTCCGGTAGATATTCTTTTTAACTGTTATTTACTCTGTTGTATTTGTATACTATCTTAATCTTATATATACCAAGTAGTTCTTCATAATGTTTCTATAAACACAGCACAGCAGTCTTTGTTCCACCTCCACTCTCCAGGACCGCTCACGAAACAAGGAACAAGTTCATCGGTCGGACTTTGTCCCGAGATTATTCTCGATCAGTTTGAAATGCAGCTAGATGTAAATTGCTAAGTAAAAATTGACAATCAATTTATTAATGAATGTATTTGAATTTTAAATCCTTGTTGACTGAATGACAAAGTTGGGAGGAATCTTCTTGAAGTTTGCATCTTATTCAGAGAAGTTCTTTGAAAAGATTTTCAGAATTTGGAATAACACACACAACTAATATCTGCATTATCACGTGTTCATGGTCATGTTGACGTTGTGTGATATTAAGTGTGTTGAATGTTCTTACTCCTCAGAGTTGAGGTTACAGTTCCAGTATGTTAAGTTTACAGGTAGGACAAAATGGAAGAGGAGATCATTATTTGCAGTGATGAAAACTTCATAATAATTGATATATTTCTGAAAACTGCAACAAAACAAGTTGATATTCAGTGTCTCATTGAAGTATGTAAAAACACATCTAGGGACAGATTCAATGGTACGTTAATTTACACGTTAAGGAAGACACCACAGTTTATCTTTTCTTGCTATTATAGCGTGGCTCAAAGTCTTTTTTGCTCTGCATTTGAAAACAAAGTAATTTTCTCCTAGACAGGTACAGGTAAAGTTAAAAACATTTCTGTGAATCCTTATTGTTTGTTTCATTTTATGCCTCCTGTAAAATTTCTGTCTGGTTAGATATGAATTATACAGCAATTTTCATGAAGTAACGTAAAACAGTAAAGAAGTGGTTTTCTGCTGCCCAATCAAAACATGTCAAAGCAGGTCTGAAATATGTGTTGTTGTTCAACCTACATGTAGCCCACCAGCATTTAGCTCATCATGTCATCACAAACAAACACTATTTGCTCCAAAGAATGTCTCAGATTTACCCGTCCCCCAATCTTTCTTGTAGGACTTTTTCTTATTTATGATTTGCAATGTTTAGGTAATCATGTTTGTCTCTCATCACATTTTTAGAGGAACACATTGCTGGGTGAACTTTAATGTTTTGAGAGATAACATACTGCCTCCCATCTTGAGAAGTTGGATTTCATCAGCTGCTCTACAAGTCATGACATGTATCTAAAACTGTGACTCATCCCTGTTAGACATTTGATTAGAGGGATGGTAATCAAAAAAAAAAAAGAAATACAGAATAACTATGAAAAGGCAGATGAATGGACTGTTAGCAATATATTTTCTTTTTATTAGAGGTGCCTCATTTCTTAGTCATTAGTAGTAGCAGGTTTTACAACAGCTCTGTGTGAGTTACGTGTGATATCCCCACCTGGAATAAAATGATAATAAGTGCATGGCAGCTGATCCCTTCGAGACAAATATCGCTTTGATATTGTGAATGATTATTACAGTGATGCAGTATCAATAACCGAGAAGGCATTTGAAGGGTAGGTGGTAAACCCTCTTCTCCAGAAACTTGATAATTGGGATGCTACCATAAATAATGCAGCCTTTGACCAAAAATTGTTCTATTCAAAAACGGCATTAGCCTGTTGGCAGTCTTTGTCAGCTGAGAGGAGCTACATTGTAGTGGGAAGGGATTTCTTAGGGGGGGGGGACTGTCACTGTTTCAGGTGGCAACAATTTTCTCTTTGTGCAGGCCCCCTATAACCCCCTCTCCCTCCCAGGAAGATCACTGTGATTAACTTTGTTGTAATTGGTGAATTAGACATGAATGATTTAAACTGATTCAAATATTCTTGAAATTGTTTTCACACAGAGAAACAAATGCTAGGGGTTACAGATGAAGTGATGTTTTATGTTTGGAACAATGGCAGTTAATTTGCTTATCTTTTGCTTGTGAATTTCAAGCAGATATGCAGGTAGTTTATATGTTTAGGCAACAAAAGTCATTTCTATCTTTATCAGGCTCATTTGCGATGATGACACTAATAGTCGCACCATCATATTGACAAGGGCAGTAATTACTATAGACATAATTTGCATATAATACTGTGTCCAAAGAAAATTGAATCAGAGTTTGCAAACTGCCAGGTTGAAATGGTTTCAGATCTTTGGTAAGATGCAGCCAAACTATCATTGGAAAGTTGTAGCAGGTGACTGAGGGGATGGGGCAGACTGTTTCAGGTCCTTGGGAGGATGGAGCAGACCGCTTCAGGTCCTTGGGAGGATGGAGCAGACCACTTCAGGTCCTTGGGAGGATGGATTAGACCGCTTTAGGTCATTGGGAGGATGGATTAGACCGCTTTAGGTCATTGGGAGGATGGAGTAGACCGCTTCAGGTCATTGGGAGGATGGAGTAGACCACTTCAGGTCCTTGGGAGGATGGATTAGACCACTTTAGGTCATTGGGAGGATGGAGTAGACCGCTTCATGTTGTCGGGAGGATGGAGTAGACCGCTTCATGTTGTTGGGAGGATGGAATCAAACTGTTTCAGATTTTGAGGTCACTGCAGGCAATCATTTACATCAGTCTCAGCTATCCTTTTGGTAACATATGACTGTGAAAAGAGAACAGACATTAACTACAGACGTTCTGCAACTGGTAAAGATTTTAAAAGGAAGCAACAGTTTAAAAGTAATTCTGAGGAGAAACTAGTTATTTCCAAGCCTGTAATCAAAAAGGAGGGTGGGGAAACTGGAGGGCAAAGCCCACAAAACTTGTCTCCCTAGAATTTTTTTTAAGTAAAAAATGTGTTTGAGTCCCATGTGCCAGTGGGTTCTTCTAATCTATTTTTTTATGTTGACCCCACCTATACTGGTGGCTATGACCATGGGCCTGGTTATTTCTCAGATATCTTGAGGCAGGTTTTATGCTTTTATCGCTGAATGTTTCACTTTCCAAAATCTGAAAGGAGATGTGTTTTGTTTGGGTTTTTTTTGTTTGCTTATTCACAATGATTGTGTTAGATCTCTTCAATGCATGGTGTTGTTTTTAGTATTTTTTGTACCATTCTTCTTACTCTTGTATTGATGTTTACTCACTTTATTTCTTGATTTCATCATTTTGTTCTTGTTTTAACATTTGTTTACTCACATTGTTTTAACATTTCATCATTCATCTTCTATTTTGTTTACACATATTGTGTTTATGTCCTAGTTCTATTTTACATTGTTTTAACATTACATCAGCTTCCTTGTCCTCATATTTCCTCCTTCATGTTGTATTTCCTCCCCATTCGAAGATTTCCTTCCCCTCATTGTCTTAACGTTTTGTCTTCCTTCAGAGTCCATCTCACATTGACACTCCTTGAGTCGTGTGACTTCCTTTCAAAATTATTGAACCGGGTAGATAACATAGTTTTCATCAAACTGACAGTGATCTGAGGAATGGAAAATTGATGAGTCAGCAGATGTCCTATAATTCAGGAGAGGGGGTGGGGCAGGGAGAAGGGAGTGAAGGGTCACAGGTGAGGGTGGGTTGTTCTATTTTAGAAGTGGTTTTTCCTCTATTGTCCATATGTGTGAGCATTCTGTATCCCACATGTACAGTATGTATAGAATTAGTAAAGTGTTGCAAGAGGTGGGAATTTTTAATTGACCTCTGCAAGTGACAGGGGGGACAGGTGTGTTGCACCGAATGTATAGAAGTGAGATATGTCTTCCTTTAAGTATGTGCTTGTCTCTGTAACTCTCCCGAAAGGGGGGGGAGGACTTCTTAAAGGGAAATAGGGCGTTTAGAATACACCAACATGACATACAAGAGAAAATAGCGGTTATCATTGTTAAACCATTCAGTCTCATCAATAAACATCTACCAAAGCTTCATCTCCTCAAAACATTATGCATATGATGAGTAACAGAAAATGCATCATTTGAATTTTGAAAAGTTTCTGTGAACAAATTAGTGTTGAGCAACAAATAACTGAATTTCTGTCTGTGAGGAGCTTATCTCTTGAAGAGAAGGCTACTGTCCTTATAAACACCCTATTTCCCTTTAAGTGTTTGCCTCTATGCTGCTACCATGGAGCTGCCACCTTAATGGCAGTTCCCTGGTTGTGTCTAGGTAATGTCAAGAAGCTGCCATCTTAATGGCAGCTCCCTGGTTGTTTCTAGGTCATGTCATGTTCTAATGATCAGTGGTTAGGTCAAATCAGCAGGTAGCAACCAACCTTTGGAATGAGGATATCAGGGAAATTAGAAAAGCATAATTGATGGTGGCTGTGCTGTATGCCAACTGTCTTATCCAAAGAACATTTAACATCTGTTTTTATCATCTGGAGGAATTATTCTCTTCATCCGAGAGGATGGTCAGTGTATGGATAGTGGATGGATGGAGAATTCCGGCAGGGGAAAAGAAGTCACCGTCTGGAGGAATTATCCTCTTCATCAGAAAGAAGTGTAAGGTGGATGGGTGGAGAGAGCACAGGATTGTGGTATTGACACCCTGCTATGGCGGAGTCCAAAGTTACATCATCCATACTTTTTTCCTGTCATCCAACCACGTGGAACTATATTGTTTGTTCCTTCTCCTCTGTCTTCCAACTCCTGAAGACATTCAAGTTTTAAGTGTGTCCAGCATTGGCTGAGTTTTCTTGATTTAAGCCTGCATACTCTCTCATTCATGTTTTGAGTACTCACACATGTACCCAGACTCATGCACTAACCTGTCTCTCACTACCTCATCCTCATCGTGGTATCCCTCATCGTGGTATGCCGGCTCATCGTGGTATGCCGGCTCATCGTGGCATGCCGGCTCATCGTGGTATGCAGGTCATCCCCCATCCTGGATATTGTGGGGTGACCTTCCTCCCATTGAGCTATTGATCATCATGTCCATTGTCTGAAGTGGTTTTATCCTGTTTGCTCTGTTACTAAACAAAGTGCAAGACTTACTGTCATGTTCTGATGGTCACGGCTGATAATCCGATGCTTATATTGATCTTGTTCATGGCTACATTATCATGTTACATTATCCTGTTGCAGGATGTGATCTGTGGTCTGATATTAATCAGATTGTGATATCTAGATGTCCAGAGCATTGTATCTCAAGCAGTGTTCTCCATTGGGGCTTAGGGAGTAACCACAAGAGAAAAAAGACCCACTCAAAATGGTGACCACCCACTTAAATGGACCCCCAACAGAATACCTGCTCAGCCGAAAAACAGCTTACAGCAGTCAACAACCATTTCAAATCGATCAAGATGTAGTCTTTCTATAGCAACCTTTAGCATTATTTACCATCTAACTGTTAAACATTTTGGAGGCGAAATTTAACTCCTTCCCCTTAAACCCCTCCTGGCACTTGCTTTGAGATCCCCCCGCCCCTTCTTTTGAATTCTGTGGAGAGTGTTTCCCTTATGTGAATACAACCAGGTAAATGTTTCAATACAGGCCAGGTCAAATTATGTTTTACGTTTCATTTTGTTTTCGTCATCATAGGTTTTCATGAGAGAGACTGAAGAGGGGGGATGTTCTTCCTCTCAGAGGCTGGATTATCAGTGAGATACCTTAAACTATCGAACAGTTATCAAGAATCCTTCGAATCAACTCACAGAGGTAGATTATCAGATCGACAAGAGTCTGGACTGACCAAAGGCTGAACTAAAATTAACATCCAATACTTGATTTTGAATGCATTGCATTATTTGCATAGACCTTTATGACAGAAGTCATGTATCATAATTTTTTTTTTAGTCTTGATAACTTAGCAACAGTAAAACATGTCTGAAGAGAGCAAGATTTTATTTCATTGAAGACAATTTGAAAAGATGTCTTTATTTTCCAAGCAACTATCGTAGCATTAAAACAACTAATGGGAGAGTTTCTGATAAGACTTTGGTCTAAATATTAAAAGTCAGTTCAATTATGGAACCATCATTTGTGACTATCAAAGAAGTCACATAAATCTAATCTGATAATTACCTTCGGTATTTTAATCTGGGAATTATTTATAGAGAGTCAAAGAAGAAGAAGTCAAAGATGTTGTCATCGATCATAGTTAGAGACTGGAATTCTGGGAGTTTCTGTGAAGATATAGAATCAGTTTCCATGGTAACACACAATTCATTCTTGGTTTCTATTTATTAGATGCAAACCATGCCCAGTTTAGTTTGGTCTACGTAATTAATCTATTCAGGATGTATAAGAGGGTATATAGTATGTGGTGAAGGGATATTAAGGGATGAGTCCTGGAGTAGAACAGGCTAGTAGTGCCTGATGAAGGGTGGTAAGGGAGATGTCTGGAGTGAAAAACAAGGTGTGCAGTACCTGATGAATAGGCTTGAGATAACAGGCTGACATTTGCCTGAAATGTTTCAAGGTGAGAATCCTTTGTGAAAAAAGTTATCAAGGAAAACCTGAATTCATTGAATTCACATTCACTAATCGTAATAACTGTTGCATTGTACACAATCCTCAGATCTCCTTCTGTGTCCTACATGTTCACCCTTGTATTGGCCCTCTAATGTTCCTTTGTGGCTACAATCCCCTATCTGTGTCAAACATGTTCACCCATCGATAGCCCTCTCGTGTTCTTATGTGGCTGCTATCCCATCCTTGTACCCTATATGTTCACCCATCAACTGCCCACTTGTGTTCCTTTGCAGCTAAAATCCCCTGCCCCCCCTCTCTCTCTCTCTCTTTGCCCTCCTTGTGTACCCTTCACTTGCCCACCTGTTACCTTTGCAGCTATCACAAAAACTGGTCCTATGATGTAGTCTCCTGTGTCTCAGTGGGGCTTCCCCTATTCATTCATGGCTGTCTGTCACTCAGTTGTCAGTATTTGTGACAGATAATGGACACATTAAGGCTATTAGATGGAAAAGTCACAGCATGTTGCCTGTGAGTTGGTATTAACAGTTTTCCACCACATTCAGTATTACAGACCATGTGCTGAAGTTTCACCTTGTTTGTACAGAATGATAACTGTCTAAACCATTAAATCCACCCATTCCCTGCTATCCCCCCCCCCCTTCTGACCACCTCCATTTCTAGTCCTTTGCAGGTTCTCACTCAGAGAACAGTATTGTAAACTGATCATTTCACGTTATTGAGTTATATTTATTAATATATGTTAGTTGTGAACTGGTAGTGATATACTCACACTGCACTGGGATATTTTTCTTTTGTTATTCTCATAATGATGACTGCAATTGGTGCTCACAGGATATGAAGTTGAAGAGTTCATTACTTGACACTTTTTACAGCTCTTGGTATGTAAGTACTTAGAATCTTGTTCTTGTAGATCAGGACTGTATACTGTCTCCGATCATCTCACGAAATCAAGTTGCTGTAACCATCAATGGGGCCCACAGTGAAAAAAAGGACTACTAGAGGGCATCTTACTTTCAATGACCCCTCATTTGCTAGTTGTAAGGTCTTGTTATACTAAAACCTACCCAAGGGACCCATCACTTTCAATTGGAGATACTCATACTTCTGTTTTTAAGTGTGCTAGTTACAACAACTGCAAGTACCATGTAAGAGCAAGGGGACAGGGTGATGTCAAGGAGAAGGTGTGGTGCCAAGAGGAACTGGGATGGTGTCAAGAGGAAGGGGTGGTATCTAGGGGAAAGGGAGATGGTGTCAAAAGGAAGGGGGTGTTGACCGTGTTGTCAAGAGGAAAGGGGGATGGTATCAGGAATGCATTCTAAGAGGTAAGGTTCATTATTATTCACATCAAGGTTTATTACAACTCAAATTTATATGCTTCACTTTTTATATATTTCTATATCATGAGATAATAATAATAATATCATGTTTAACTATGTTTGAATATTTACTTTGCCTGCGTGCTTTATTGCTTTTATGTTTCTCCTTTTTTTGTATATTCTTCCAGCAAGGTTCATTCTGCTTTTAAAGTCATGATTGGAATTGTCTACATTGTGAGGGCAACTTCCTGTAGCATCACTGGATAAGTGTTAAAAATAACAAAAAAGCTGACTAACCATTTAAAGATGGACCATGAAACAACTACCAAATTCGCTGACATACTTTGATATGAATGAGAAGTGAATATCTAGACAGATTTAAGTAACTATTGCAAATCAAAAACTTTTTTATGAGTTTCCATTGAAATTCATTAGAATGGAAGAGCATGACTTGCTTTATAACTTTCTGTTTAATCTGATTTCAATAGTTCCTCATCTGCTATGATATATGTGGCAATCCGCTAAGCCTGCTAGAAATGAAACCGGCAGACTTTACAGGATTTAGTCTAAGATGGAAAAAATAAAGCAATTACCTAAACTTTGCACCTTCTTTTGTGGAGTTTGTGACTTTGAGAATTTAAAGACTTTTTTCCTGGTCTCCTTCAAAGGTAACAGGAAAGGAAAAGTTTTGAAACGTCCTGGTCCTATAGCTGTAGTTATTACCCGTCACCAGGCCTGTAATCAACTCCCTAAAAAAATTATTGCATCCCCCCTAATAACTTGGGTGGAAAATGTTATTTTGCATCATATTGAGAGCACTTATTTCATATCAATCCCTGAAATATGGAAGACTCTCAATGGATGGAATCTAGTGCACCCAAACAAAACTCCTGGGTCTGGCCCATGAACAAGTTAAGTCACATATGTACAGCGGTGGCTTCTCTCACTCTCTTTTTCTTTGTGGACCCCAGTATGGAATCTGACTTGGCCACAGGCGTGCCCTTACACCACTGATGATTTGTCATGTTAGATTTGCAAATACCTATGAGAGATTACTTTACTCTAAGTAAGATATGATCAGATCAAGGAGGTTCTACAAGGGACTTGTAGAACCTTGTAGAACCTCTTCCTTGTAGAACCTCCGTGATCAGATAGGCTAGTAGTTATATTTTGTGTGTAGCCAGCAAGGGAATGAGTCATTGTAATGGATCAAACTTAAACTGTAATAGGGCTTACTCTCCGGCTGAGGGGATATATACGTTTCTCTATCATGGCATTCACTTGAGTGTCTATATCCTTTAATGAGGCTTCAGAAATCCCAAGGTCTGTGAGAACCTAAATAATAAATTTCCGTTTCATTACCAGCTCGCCTTCGAGTGGATTCAACAATTGCACTCAGCATCCCTTACACGTCAGTTGTATCTACCTGTATTTGTTGGGTCTTCCGTCAGTTAGGAGATTTAAACAGTAGGTTTCACTTCGTTTTTTACTTCGTTTTTTTTTTTTTCTTCGTTCATCTGTATTTTTTTTTCTTTCATCTGTAACCCAACTCTCGCCGCGCAGTCTGTCTGCAGACGACCATCAACTTGTTTGGCCATCGTATAGTACCTGGCAACATACCAAAAACCGCAGACAAACCAAACAACTGTACGTGCACATTCCCAGGAAATATACATAAAGATTAAAAACAAGGATAAGATTCTTTGAAAAAAATCACACTATGTGTGGCTTAGGCTAAGTTGTGCACCCTTTCGTCAGTTTCTCTCTTCCAGGGCAGTTTCTATGGCCTTTGACCGTCGTTTGATCTATAATGTTATGCATGATACGGTTTTCTGTTTTGGCCTTTCACATTGAGAAAGGAATTATTTTGTTGGTGAAGGGCAGTGGGTGCGAGGATTACAACACTCATGTCGGTTGCACTCATGGGGTGCCTAGTATAGCTAGAGAGGAGTTGGAACAGCATCCTAAATTATGGTCTCTTTAATATTCCCTTGAGTTCTCGGCATCATAAAATAATTATGTGAGTTCCCAAGTAATTCTGTGAAATGCCGTACAACTAGCCACCACATTTTTACACATTTTTATAGGTTTTTTTTTTTTTTTCTCTCAACTAATGCTCCTTTAATATCCTGACCTCGTAGTGATTTTTTTCTTCGCTTCCAGACAGTCGCTTTGTAGTGTACGAAATAAAAAGTAGGGAGGAATCGTTAGTGACCTGACAGTGTCACCTCCAAGTACCGTAGCCAATAAGTAACTTAATGGTTCTACCAAAAAAAAAAAAAACATTGTTTCTATGAAAGGCATTTTGCTTTACCACAGTGTTATCCGTGCCGCGACCAGATCAATTCCGTTCAGTTTATGTGATTTCAGCTTGGTACCTCTGGGGACATGCAGAAGATTCTACATTTTAAAGGACTTTCCAATTAAAGTGACCCGACCTAAGGCTACTTGATATGCTAACATGGCCATAAAATCTTGCGAAAATATCCATATACCAGCACTTTGTGTTTTCTTGCACTTATTTTCAAATGGTGAAGTTTACCTGAATTGAATACTGGTACCATTCATCTTTGCGGGTTAAGTGTCGCTTGGTGTTTTGATTGCTATAAATGCACGCAGATACAGATACAAGCTACTACAACCTACCATAGGCTACATATTTCGTGTTATTGTGCGAGGTGAGATATTCATCGTTGCCATAGAAACGGCAGTGACCACTGTTTGAACCTTTCGATGGGGTGACCGCCAACAGCAGGATGCTATCTTTTCCTGTCTGTCGTTGATTAGCGAGAGCGGCCGGATGTAAAAAAAACCAAAAACTACGGTATATTTAACAGACCATTAGATAAACAGTCCCCCTCATTATAAACAACCTTTGTGCGTGCAAACTGTCACGTACTATCAGAAACCGAGAGGTCGCCAGTGAGGCACACAACTCCGTTTACCCATGTATGACGATTCTAATTAAGTTAAATTGTGGTTAATTTCGAGGTATAAGGTTTACGAAAGCTAACTTCTCGTTTAGTTTTGAGTTAGGTTACCTAGTCGAGCAAAGGAAACAAGTAGGCCTATGATTCTGTGCAGGTGAATACCGATAATCAATAGTTCCTGCCGACAAATATAACGCTGATTCCCTGTACATATGACCTCAATCGATCGTCAAATGGTCGGTAGTTTTGGTATAATTAATTTACTATTGAAGAAGTGCCTTAATAAATCATATTTTTACAATGATCTACCACAATACTGGTAGATGGTCTACAATAACATTTTATCATGACGTCATACATGTTTTTTTTTTTTTCTGAAGGTTGTTTTCATATAGCACTACTGCATCGTATTCCCACGAAGAATTCATTCCAAGTCCCCTCGTAGGTAGATAAGTCATCTTTCCCTTTGTCTCTGTGATACAGCAACAATTAACGGTGGGAAGGGCGGGTACATGACAACAAGATTGAGAAAGTATGAGAAGCAATCAATCCGCTGAAGTAAAACAAAAGGATGGTTTGTGCCGCATGATGGGGTTTGTTTACGTCACAAACAGAACGAATGATGGCACCCAACTTAATTAAAAAGTAACGGCCCCAAACCCTGGGAATCCATGCATGTGCCAGTTCACTGACATCTTCAAAATGAGGAAATTTATTATGTCACTGAGCAGAAAAAGTACTGGGGCAGAATGACCCCCTACCCATCATTTCTTCATGACAAGTTCTGAATTGTAATACCAGCTTCATCAATTCATCAATCATTTTTCCTTTTTTTTAACACCATGCATCTGTGAAATTCCACAGAACTTGGATCCCTAAAACATAGAGCTTTCTTACCGTAATAACTCTTAGGCGTTCCATGGAAGTTTCCTAAAATAAGAAAGCTGGCATAGTTGAATCTATTCGCACGTCACAAACAATCTAACCTAATCTTTGTCTTTTGCAGTAACATAGAACTAAAACCCTACACCTTATCCTATTCGTGCTTTTGGGTTGCACACTAACTTAGACCCAAACCCTATACCTTATCCTATTAACAAATGGTATCTTTTTTTTCCTTCGTGCCAATTAGTTGCGAATAAGCTCGTGCGAATCCACTGATTACTATCTGTGTCTGTTTATATCTCCGTCTGCGATTCATGAATGAATTCAGTTACAAACTCATCACTGTACAGCAATTCAGATTAACACCTTTGCGGCATGCCAGATACTTTCGATTACTAATATCATTGGGAGAAACAAACCAAAGATTGACAAAGTGCAGACCGGCTGCAGGTGTGAGTTGAAATGGGGTCACTTGTATGTATATTAACTCCATATGTCTGCCATCAATTGACCTTCCATTGTTGTCTCGCTCATCGCATTGTGATAGTCACGAAAAGTATATAATATTGTGACGTCAAATCTAAACACAGGATGTGACGTGAAGGAAATACATCAGGGTATTATGTTATAACTACGTAGGGTTCCATATACGGTAGCTGATATGTTCCATGACATCATATTGTGTTCAACATTATAGGCTCGTGGACAGTCGGGCAGGAAGTTCAAATGTAAGTGGAATGATACATTATCCATAGTTCCATACCACGATCGATCGATCGATTTTCACAAACAGGAAGTGACACAGTAAATGTCATCTTTCGATTTTCAATCAAAATCGATAAGCCTCACAGCAGTAGCTTCAAGGGCATTTCCTTTTCTAAAATTTACATTATCAAGATTGTAATATCATACCTAGTTGTAAGTTTTATCCCCGCTTGTGTATATTTTACACTTATGTTGTGAAAAAAATGTCCTCGACAGTGTTTCTATTTTGTAAGTCCTCCTGAAAATGCACATTCACATGACCTCTATTATTATTATCACATGACTCAGGGAGCTTCTGTGAAACTGAAAGGCAAATAATAAGGCGTTTGTTTTACAAAAAACAACCACATTTTTAAAACCAATGTTTGCAGACATGGAATGATAGATCACTCAAAATATGGAAGGACTTGGGCCTTCTTGTCAAGAAATACGTTTCTCGCAGATAGAAATTCAGTTATTTTTGCTCAACAATAATTTGTTCACCCAAACTTTCCAAAATGCATGTGATGCATCTTCTGTTACTCATCACATGCATGATGTTTTGAGGAAATGAAATTTTTGTAAATGTTTAGTGATGAGACTGAATGGTAAAAGCTTTTTTTTTTTAATTTGTATTGTGTGTTGTTTTGTTCTAAACGCCCTATGTCCCGTTCATTTAGGCAGAATCATACGCGGGTTACTGCTGACCAGGGAGCGGGAAGATCTGGAGCTGGAATACCCTCTGCTGACTGCCCGGCCAGAGTCTTACTCCCGAAAGTCCAAGTTGTGCGAGGATCTTTCTTTCCGTGATTCGGGTATATGTGTGACGTAACGGGGATCACATGGTCACTCGTTTTGAGTGTGTCATCCGCGAGTCAGGCACCCATCTACGGTTAGATTAATGAGTTAGCTGTAGTATGAGACAAGGGTGGAAGTCAATACGACAGAAGTCAGCAATTAAAATACCCCCCCCCCCCCTACTCTCCCCGTCCACGACGCGGTAATATCTACAAGTCAGTGAAATGGGCCTAAAGTCTTTTTCCCCAAGTATATCCCTCTATGCTATAAACACTAGGCTATGATATGATGTATGTTGTAGCCAGCTTTCTTTTTACGGGCCACTATCCGTGGACTGGGCTTACGATCTCTCAGCACACGCCCAACGGCTTGTGTACTCCTCCCATAGTGTGAGCAAATAAGGTAACCAATTTACCTACATCAAGAAAAGTTAAAGTCTTTGTTCAAGTTTTACTGGATCCATCTTTTCCCAGTCCTTTGTATCCTTCTGTCTCAATTTAGCTCTTGATGCTGTATTCTCTTTTCTTATTTCTTTTACCTCTCCTTCTCCCTTTTTCTTTTCTTGTTATTTTTATTCTGGAAGTCCTGTTGTCTTCCCCCTTTTTTTCAATGATGTTTTTTTTTTTTTTTTCAGATATTTTCTTTTTGCTGAAGCAATTGAATCCGCATCAGTTTGAAGTCAACTAAAGATGTGGTTACATATTGTCCTCGGCGCTCATAGTGGGCTTACATTGCGAAGGCCTGTTCAGACACGCTTCTTGGATTATCTCCCCCTGAATGGCTAAAACCACAATACCCTTGATTATAGGGGGGGGGGGGGGGCAATAGCTAGTCCATGATTACAGATAAGCCTTTACTTGTCTTGCACCTCAAATAACAATTCGATTTGATTCTAGTAAGAAGCTGCTCATATGCACACTCTCCATCGGATGTACAGTCCAGCGTTGAGCCTGTAGGCCTACATCAGTTGAATGGGAGAAGGGGGAGGGGGGGGGGGAGGAGGTGAAGAGGGCGGGCATAGGGGACGGTGGACATAGGGGACCGGTGGGATTGTAATGAGTTATCTGCCCCGTTTTGGACGATAGTACCATGATTACATTATTGAGACAAGTTAGTGTTGTTGAAAAATGGAATTAGTCTCCATTGGGGTGTCTAAAAGTGTTAATAACTTTAAAGAATGTGCTTAATTGTCAGGTATTCCCGACAGTATGGCAGACTGATTTTATCCTTGCTTCAATTGTTTGGTCTTCTCTTCATTTCGTCGTATCTGCGGACCATTTCTCACATCACTAAACAAAGGCGTCATGACCGAATCCTCAGTTGAAAGGAAACATAATCTATGGGCCTAACTATATGATCTATAGGCCTAACTGTATGATCTGTGGGCCTAACTGTATGATCTATGGGTCTAACTGTATGATCTGTGGGCCTAACTGTATGATCTGTGGGCCTAACTGTATGATCTATAGGCCTAACTGTATGATCTGTGGGCCTAACTGTATGATCTATAGGCCTAACTGTATGATCTATAGGCCTAACTGTATGATCTATAGGCCTAACTGTATGATCTATAAGCCTAACTGTATGATCTATAGGCCTAACTGTATGATCTATAGGCCTAACTGTATGATCTATAGGCCTAACTGTATGATCTATAAGCCTAACTGTATGATCTATAAGCCTAACTGTATGATCTATAGGCCTAACTGTATGATATGTGGGCCTAACTGTATGATATGTGGGCCTAAATGTATGATCTATAGGCCTAACTGTACGATATATAGGCCTAAATGTATGATCTGTGGGCCTAACTGCATGATCTATAGGCCCATCTGTATGATATAAAGGCCTAACTGTGTGACCTATATTCCTAACTGTATGATCTGTAGGCCGAACTGTATGATCTATAGGCCTAACTGTGTGATCTATAGACCCGTAACTGTAGCATCCAGTTACATGCTTTTCCAACTACCTCCTCCACAAGAGACGTCCCGCCATCCATGAACGTCTTCAAAACTAGTGGCGGTGAGGTAACTTTGAATTGATCAGTCATGAGGAATTCTTTACTCCCTGAAAAGACCTTGATGACTTGTGGGAGGAGGGGGGGGGGGGGTAACAAACCTTGTCATCAAGTGGGCGGGGGGGGGCTGAAAGGTTAAACGGTTTAAATTTGTAATAAGGCAGTAATTACTCTATGATCTAAACGGAGCGAGACCATCTGATGTCGCGTAGCGCACAGAGAACATTTCCGATAAAAATGCCCCAAATCTGGAAGATGACGTGGAATGATGACTATTCCTAGTGCGTCTCCTCTATTGGCCTGTCAATTTCAGCTAAGCAATCGTCACTCTTTTTTTTTTTTTATTGTGTTATTGTTATGGTTCAGAAATTTACACTTCCAATATGCTTGATGTTATTTATAGGTTAATGTTTCTCTTCTTTCCAGGGGTAAACACCCCTATGCTCCCATCCTACTTATTCATCTTGTTCTGTCTGATTTTGCCCATGGTAGAACTATGTATGAGAATGAATATTCAGTGAATGGATTATATTAATATTGATCGTTCGCGTCGGCAGTCAGAAAGTTACACGCGGATCCAAGATATGAACTCAGCCTTCCTTCAGCCTTCCTCAGGACACTGAAAACACTGTCTACGTCACCCCCTCCCACTCCCCCCTACCTCGGCTAAGTAAGAATGGGTTAGTCCACTCAACATGAAATTGTTCTGTCTTGGGGAAGGGGGACATAAGACAAAGATTCAACGTAGTAACAAAATTTAATCGTTTCATAGCATAAATATAACATTAATCTTAGCGGTCTTCTTGACTGAATGCTCTTTACGTTACTATTTTTGGCAGATTGCGCAATCTGAAGTCTTTCATAAAAAAAAAAAAAAATGAGTTATTTCTCCTTCATACGTCTCCACCATTTTCACTTGAAGAGCCTTATTGAGCTGCTCTCCTTTGGGCGGACTTTCAATCAGCTGTTTTGATTTCGTAGAGATTTATCGATGGAAACGATTTACCAGCTGCTTCAGTCAACCCCCCATCAGCAATGATCAACAAACCGAGCCCTTTTAAGAGGCTTGCCAGGATCCTTCTCCTTTTTGAGCTTTTTGAAGTTTTCTCAGCGCTTCCTTTCTAGATTCGAACCTGTCAAGACTTGCTTTTTAAAATCCTGCAACTAACTTTTTGTTTATTTACAGCTTATGGCTTACATCTGTTGCAGTGCTGGTAGGAAACTCTGTCGTGTGCAGAGAAAAGCGGGTTAAGATTCCCAATTACCATACAAAGCCCTATACTCAAAGGCTTCTTCCATTTTAACCAAGCGACACATTCTGATTCTATTGAAAATCGAATTAGGAGGTAGTTAGGGATAAGAATTTAAAGAGCTCCAGAAACACTGAAAAGAAAGTACAGTATTGAATGAGTTGGATAAAAAAAAAAGACCTGGTGAAACAAAGAAAATATAGGAGGCACACCATAGTTATGAACCCAACATACCGGCAGATAATTATTTGTTACAAATCAATGAGGGCACTCTATCTAGAAATCTTGGTCCCTTTACCCCATTTCCATCCCACTCTGACGTCACACGCCCGACGCCCGTAGTTTGAAGTATACAAACTAAGGTAGCCATTTGATAAAACACGGGGTATTAGGAATAATGTATGGGGAAATGCATAACGATTTTCGTAAGACCAGACTATTTCTTGTTTAGACGGCTGATGAAAAAATCATTTCTTAAATACATGCGAACGTGACCAGATAGAAAACAATGACCGATCAAGCAAGTTCAATGACAGGGTAGATGTTTCTATTTTCAAAGTCCATTGACGTGACTTCACTTGCAAACCTGTATCTGCTGTCAACAAATGACGCAAGGATTATCAAAGATTGGTCTTGTATTAAGATATAGCTGTCACGAATTCTTGAGGATTATAAAAAGAGAATAAGAACAAAGGAAGAAGATTCATCTTATAAACTACTGGTAATTACTATGAAGGAACAGCATATAATTGCCATGAAGTGACGTCATAGATGCGTTGACCTAACTTATACTGTGGGAGTTCGAACAATGGTCAGCAAAGGTGGAAGTAGGCACTACTGTGCCTTATAACAATACAAGTATAGAAAAGAAATAAATTAATCATATTAACAAAATAAATGATAAGTCAACAAGATTTCTTGTAATGTTAATAGTCTTGAACGGTTGATGAGGGAGCGAGCGAGATATGAGTGGTGTAAGATCAACCCGCCAAGCGAGAAACAGTAAATTTACAAATATAGGAGGTGAAAAAAAAAATTCACCGATGATATCTTGAAAGTTTTCAGGTGTATTTCAATCCTTAGATTTTGTGCCTCATCTAGTAGATATAAATGACCCATATAAACCTGGTTCCCGACGATTGTCACATCCGCAGACCACAGGTTACTTTGATTATGGCTATACTGAAAGTATCTGGCAGCAGGATAGCCTGAAGTAGCCACAATTTAATAATGATAGCACCTCACAGCCGGTAGCCCAATCAGGTATCCCCATATATAGCATCTTCCTGCCAGATAGCACGAGGCAGGTATTCTCATGACATCCATCACAGTAGGGTAGCCGGTGAGTAGTTTAATCAAGTACAGTATTAGCATATCAAGGTAAAGCTATCTTCTGTTTCTTGCAGCATTTCACACTAGTCCCATATAGCCTGACATAGCGTGATCAGCTGTTTTCATAGCTATTTCATAGCAAATGGCAGCCTTAGGGTATCAGTCTGATCAGAAATTTTCATAGCATCTCACATCCGAATAGCCTGCAGGGGTTAGTCTAATCAGCTGTTCTGTTATAGCACCTCACAAACTGCTTCTGAATCGTCGTTTACTGCATGAACTGGGTTATCAAGCAGCATGACTGGCAGTCGACACCAGTTTGGTAATTGTAGCATTATGTCTGGACCTGTTTCTGGTCTGTTCGTTCCTGAGATGAAACCGTTATATCCACCTGTCCCACCCCTTGTCCCCACCATCCACTCCTTGGAGTGTAGCGAGGGCACAAATAACCAATGCAATATAAATAGAAATCTGGAATATGAGTTGTGCTGGTAATCGCCCGGATCATCTAGCCTATCTTTTTTCTTCACCAGTGTTTCAGGGGAGAGCACATAGGGTAAAGATAAATCTGTCACAAACTCTGAAAGAGTACTGTGCATTCATCTTCTAGATATTTGAATATGAAAATTGTCTCCACATTTTTTCTTCTTCTTTTTTTTCGCCCTGAAAATTTCAGACTCCAAGAAAGTGTAGCATTCAACCACTATTACTTTAAGTCAAACAGACAATGGATACGAATGTTCATGATCGCCAAAATGGGGCTTAATTTTTTTTTTCTGTTTGTGGTGGCTACAACCATGGGCGTCAGCAGGGTTTCAGAAAGTGAGGGGGACACTATACTATCTAAGCTGAGCGCCACCATTGGTTGGCGGGTAGCGCACCAGAAAATTTTGGGTACATAAGACCGCCTAGATCCCAGGAGACGGCCTTCCTGAGTCGTTTTTAGTTACATCAGAACAAGATCTGTGAGAAGAAATTTTGTCTCACAAAACTAAATTCCTACAGAAAGTACTGGCAGAAAGATGCCGTTTTGACACCAAGGGAGACGAATTACACAGCGTCCATCTCAAACGAAATATTGAAAAAGTGGCGCCGTCACCTCCGAGATGAGTGGAGTGGTATATATAATACATGCATGTAGGTGCGGGACGTCAGTTGTTATGTACCCAGAGCGTGTATAGCGTCTAGATGGCACTCAACAACAAAGATCTACCATATCCGGCGAATATGTAGCCTTAATTACTTAACCCATACACCCCTTTCCGTCCGTCCAGTCTAAGGGACTGTAGGTAGTGATATGAACATAGTGACTCATCACCATCTACCTGTATGGCTTACCTAATCCCTTGGAACCCATACAAACAACATGTGTGCAAGTTCAATACATTTTCAAATGGTCTCTCCCCCCCCCACCTCCACCCGAACAAAATAAATGGGCACATTTAGGATATTGAGAGAATGGGAAATAAAAGTGCAAGTGATAGATAGCAGGGGCCAAGAGAGTGCAGATTTCTTGCAGAATATATGTCACTGAGTCACTCGGTGCTTGTCCGAACACCCAACTTAGGAGGATTCACCGCAGTGTCAGAAGTTCCCAAAAATCTCTACACGACTGTCTGATGATCTGATGAACTCTTCTGCGATTCTCTGTGGATTCAACGCTCAAGTTAAATTCTACTTGAATCAGCTTAGCAATTGTGATAGAAAATCGCGCATATGCATGTGATTTTTTTTAATAACTGCTCTGAAAAGTGGGTGGGACAAATGATATGATATCCCCTCCACTTCTGAAAGTGGGGGGACATGTCCCCCCGTCCCCCCCCCCCGTCCCCCACCTGATTGACGCCCATGGCTACAACACATTCCGCCGAATTCTACTTTCAGTGGCAAGATATGACAAATTTTTAACTCATATTCCAGCTGTAACGACCAGCCTTCCTCTCACTCCGCAATTTGTCGGCCACTGTGCCTAGACATCTGTACTTTTGGTCAGTTCCATCAATCTATTTCAGTCAAGTTATATATGACAAAAGCTTCACCGGCAGCGGCATCTTCAAGTTGAGAAAGATATTGACCAGTGTTCAACAGACAGGACGGTATGAAGCAATTTGCACAAACATAACACTCACTACGTAACAATACATAGGCTACGTCACAATTGAGTAATTGTTTTATAACAGCGTCATGTAATAAATCCACTTGAGCTGTTTCGACTCAGTTCTCATCAGCATCTTTAGTTTTCCTCTTTCGTTTTGTTCTTGTCTGGTTTCCTCGAACATTGACAAAGACAACAGCACCACTCTAATGAATGTATCTATAAATACATGTAAACATAGGGCCTAAGTTTAATCATGGAGCCTATAGGTTCTTGGTTTGATATTTACATTCATTCTCAGTCGTACAAATCTACATACACACTTATCGGCAGACACTCTATTCAGTATATGTATGATGTCCGGCTTGAAAGAGATTCCACTGTACTTGTATTGCAGTTGATGATTTTGGCACGCTAGGCCTATATCAAAGTAAACTTCCTTATCACCCGATAGTACTTGTCATGATGGCCGTAAAAATATCACGCCGGCTACAAATAGCATTTTTGGTTACATTATTACGAAAGGCTATTTATACTACATGACTATATCTAGTTTGTTCTCATGCCGGCCTCATACAGACTTAAAGAACGACAGCCAGGGACGACGGACGCAAAGGACAAACTACTACCCTACTGAGATTCAGGGACAACATTTATCAGCGACACAACAGTACTACAGACTAGTACCACAGACTTAGTGCCACAGACCAGTACCACAGACTAGTAACACAGACCAGTATACCACAGACCAGTATACCACAGACTAGTGCCATATTGCAGAGACTAGTACCAGAAGCTAGAGCTTGTTAAGGGCTAGTGCCACAGATTATTGTCACATACTAGAGCGACTGAATAAAGGACTCAACAGACCAGAGCGACAGACCTCAGAAACATCTATGTTGCCACAGACTTAAAAGGGACAGACTGGTAAGACAGGATAGAAGCTGCAGACCAGTACAAGAGAGACCAGAGTGACGCCGGGCTGCATGTTAGACCAAGAAGCAGCGTGTATTGAAATTCACTCGAGAGTATTGAGTTGTCACGACTTCATATCTTGATTAGAGAAACGCACCGCGAAGTGAATTACTTTACAGTTTGGATACGGATATATACAACCATGCATATATAGAATATCTGCAACTCAGTTCAACCCATATACAGGTGTTATGGTTAAGCGGATGTGCGTGCATATGCATGTAAAGTGGGGGGGGGGGGGGGGGGTTCGGGAAATGAAAACATCCTGTACGATGATAATGCATGTGGTTTCCTGTTAGTCTTTTGCTAGCACGCGTATTGTCTATCCGTAATGATATTATTGTAAGTCCATTTAACACGTTACAAGTGGAACAGACAGCAGCATACCATCACTATATGTCTATGACATTCTGTAATAATGGTTACGTTGATTAATTACCGTACATTCTATGAATGGGTTACGGAACACTGTTTACAAATAGTGTCGGGAAGATTCTTTTCCCTTGTTACCCCACGCATATCTAGATTGCTAGAACTTATAAGGTTTACACTTTCTCTGTTAGCCTCAATTTCTATCTGAATTTCAGAAGGTATAGTTACCTCGAAGATACAGTCATAGCTTTCATGAAACAACTTAAACTTTGGGTACATGATGAGATCAAACACTATTCCACCAGCTGGTAACACATTCCGAGACAGCTCGACCTGTTGAGAGTAACATTTGGGTTTATTTTTATCCCTCCACCCATAAAAAAAAACACCTGGTAGAATTATTCAATAATGGTTTCAAATAATTTGACGCCACTCGAGGACCAACTAATATCTACTTTCCATGTTAATGGAATACATATGGCATACATATGTATGCTGCTATAATACATCATTATATATATGCAGCTTAAAAACCACTTGCCAATATATTTGAAATGTTCTCGCAAACCAAGGTCGATTTCACCGAGGCACTGAAGTCGGAAGTCCGAACTTGCTATAGTCTTCTACGATACCCAGCAGACAGCTCCATACATGGACTGTATGATCATACCACGGAGCTATTGCAGATCGCATGGTAAACACAGCTGAGAAATTTCAGTGAATCATTGCAAATTCTGCAAGGCGACTATAAAATGTTTACATGTGCAAATGTGTTCCTGCTGTTACCACGTCAACCAAACATGGAAGCTTCAAAGCATTCGCGCATCACCCCACGCCAAAAAAAAAAAAAAAAACACCCTAAAAAAAAAAAAAAACACCCTAAAAAAAAGAAAAAAAAACACCCTTCTTCGAACACTGGTATACTTGTTGAAACTTTATAGGCACATACGCATGTACATGATTCTGAGGGGACTAATCGAATATGCTACAAGATCCTCATGAGTATACTGTCAGCATCCAATTTCTCGTGACGTCATAGGTATGTTTTTATCCTATCGAAGAGAGAAACCAAGCAGCCCATGTCATCAAGGAGGTTGTATGCGTTCATTGAGAGAGAGTATAAGCAGCAGTGTTGGAAGTTTCCACGACTGTAACATGTCATGGAACCTTCCCTCCCCCCCCCCTCCTCCCATCTTCTGTCAAAGTTGACTTATACTGTTGAAAATGTAAATTGTAAAATGTAAATATACAGAAAATAAAAATAAGAAATACAAAAAGGAATACAGAAATGTTCGGGTAATTATAGCTTCCAGACAATTTCTGTAATTCTTATATATTTCTTTGTTTTATTTTCTGTAAATTTGCAGACATTTACGTCAGTGTACACGCTTCAAATAAAGAACTAAAAACAAATAAATTTGACTAATCTTCAGTCAAAGTGATGTCCTCTTGAACTAATTAAGTGTGTTTTGACTAATTTGTTTCAAGGCTTAAGGCCGATGTTCTCATGCAGTGGTGGTGTTTAATATATCAGTAATATAAAACAATTAAGAAAATAGTATAAAAAAACGAAAATTATTTTTCTACAACAGACAAACCACAGGATTTTTAGTTTAATTTTCGTCTTGTATATTAAAACGTTTATTATTTCTTTCAATGAGTTTATAAATTTAAATAATCTTGTCATATAAGTGTCTTAATTGTTACTCCACGCACCATGATCATGACTGTTGTTGTATTCTCTCCTGTTTACTACCTTCAGTCCGCCTCCCTTATGGTATGTCCGTCCCTTCAGTGCCTCGGTCCTCTTCAAACGACTTTAGTTTCAGTAACTTTACTATGCGCTCGCAATATTTCTCTATGATAGGTTTGAAATTAGTTTACTTTGTTATAGGTGTGTAATTTCTACGATCGTACTGGCACGATTTAATTTATAACAAAACATTCACTTGCATCGGGAAACATTTGAAAGTCCTAAACAGTGCGTCTATGTCTTACAAAAGGATTCCCGTTATGTTAAGGGATGCCTTCTATTTTTAGTATCTTTAATAAAACACGTGAGAGTATCATCCTGTTTATAAATCATTTCTGCTCGGCCGAAAGGTTATTGCGAAATCCCAGTATTTGAGAAAGAATGAAACCCGTCCCTTTTTCACCATATGTACAGAGGCTCACATGGACATATATGGCGAAATGGGGAATTTCCCAATTGCAAGACTAGCGCAACTCTTGTTCATTGTTTGCATTTACTTTGGAATGACAAATGGGGAAATACCCTCTGTGGTAAAGCAAAGTTCCCTTAGTACCGGATTTTGTTTGATAGGGGACCACATCGGCCATAATGTTGAGAGAGTACAATGAGAATATACCACAGTGAAGCATGACTATATGAAGACTATTTATAGGCTACCATTTTGGATGTATATTACTTCTATTAAATACTATCATTACTACTACAACTTCTATACTACCATTACTACTACCACTATATTAACTACTATTACTGCGACTTTTAAAACTACTGCTACTATACTACTACTACTAGTACTACTACCACCACCACTACTACTACTACTGATAATAATAACTAGAGGGCAATCCACGGAGTTGCGTATCTCATCGCCAACATGCACATTGATTTCAATACAGGGCCTGCACATGGGAATTTGTAATAATTTGTTGCTAAGTACTTACAAACTTTAAGTTAATTGGTTTAATAGTTCTCAAGATATGCTGGAAATACAAATTTTGGGGAAAATTGGCTTGTGGTCTCAAAAATCAGCAAATTTTACTCTCTTTACTACAAAAGTGATATACCTTGAATATTTCATTCTCATGTAAGTTTTTGCAAAATTTTGCATTAAATGCTCAAATATTTCTCAAGATATGCTGGAAATAGCAATTTTGGGACAAAATTGGCTTTTTTTCTCAAAAAACCAGCAAATTTGACTCGATTTACCATTACAGTAATATTATGTTGAACAATGTGTTCTCAGGCAAGTACTTACAAAACTGTAAGTTAATTGGTCCAATAGTTCTCAAGATATGCTGGAAATACAAATTTTGGGGCAAAAATGGCTTTTTTTCCTAACAAATCAGCAAATTTCACTCTCTTTACTACAAAAGTGATATACCTTGAAATGTTTCATTCTCAGGTAAGTCTTTGCAAAATTTTACATTAAATGCTCAAATACTTCTCAAGATATGCTGGAAATAGCAATTTTGGGGCAAAATAGACTTTTTTCTAAAAAGTCAGCAAATTTGACTAAATTTACCATACAATTAATACATCTTGCACATATTGGCATCATGCGCAACCTTACCAAGTTTCAACTTAATCGCTCATATGCTTTTCAAACTATTTTGGAAAAACCACAATTTGGACAGGTCCGGACGCACACACACAAACACACACACACATGGACACGTTTTCATTTATACCACCCAACAGGACCCTCCTGTACCCATGGCCACTCTACCATGGGGTACCCCTGGGGTGTCGCTACTCACCCACTCTAAGCGTTTCCAATGCAACCATTCTCCCATGGGTGCACAGTATAATATATAGCTCCACTAGCCAAGTGACTACAATATCTCATCTAGCCCCTATATATAGAGCGATGAGATAATAATAATACCACTACCGCTACTAGTTGTAAAGTTGTAAAAGAGAATTCAAATTGAGTTAACCAAAGAAAGACACTACGATGATATTTATCTCAATCTATATTGAAAGTAAGAATTACTGTATTAAGAAATAGACCGTAGGAAGCTTCTCAGTTGCAAATAGTGACATCATAGTAATGGTAGTCGTTCTTGATACCCCAGCCAATGGTCTGAAAATGTCATTATAATGCCTGGAGTGTCTGACGTCGTGAAACTACTACCAATATAACGATCGGCTGATGAGCCAAACGAAAATGCAACGATGTTGCTATGGGGATGAATTTGACACAAAGTACTTGAAGGAAAATATAACTATGTCAAACGACTCATAAATCTGTTATAAGTTGCTTTCTTGTTATTCTCTGGTACAATTTCTTGGAATTCCGATTTTAATGTGTTTAAGTCTCTTTTGATGGGATGTCAGTAACTTTACTTTAAGTAGGCCTACTTGTTTTTCACTCGATCTGTGACGTTGGTGTAGCTCATACAATTCAGCTTCGTGCTTCAAATGTTTGTCAGATCGTCTTTTCTACTAAACACTTGTCACTTTACGTTCAAAATAAAATCGTTAATATTATATTTCATTTATACATTTATCAATATGTAATCCGGCGCATGCGTATTTTCATTTTCTTGTACAACGTGAAAACCGCGACTCCCCGTTCTCTATGGCACAGAACGAACAAACACTTCAGACAATTCTTGACGCAAGCCGAAGGTTAGGATTCCATTACCATGGTAACCGTAAAAATACATTAACAACGCAGAAAATCCATTTATAACTCTATGGCATAATCATCATTAGTATGGTAATGGCCGGTGAATATCCATATATGGGTCACGACAAAGTTTTATAGAAGTTACGACCGTGCTTGCCCTCTCCCTCTCATGGCACCTCCCTCCACCACCCCTCCCCCTCCCCCATGAAATGAATGTATAGGAGAATATGCTAACTATAGGAACCTCCCACTATCTAATGTGGAAGCTATATACAGATTGAGAAATACGATGAGGAAGTCTGGAATTGCTGCTGACCGGGATATGCAGACGAAATGCCCAAGAGCAAGGATTTGGCTTCTCTAAACATCATGAACATGTATACGATAATATTAGAGCAAATTTGGATCCAAACTGAAAAGTTTTTCTTTATCATGTCTGACCAGGTAACAACTCTCCATCCTGACCCTGTGAAGTTTGCATCGGTTTTGTTTATGCCTATTGAAACCCTTGAAGCGCCTTCGGTGCAGGCAAAATATCTTAACTTTTATTCAATCTGACGTCACTTAACAAACAATCGTGTTCAGCCTTCAAGGACTACCATAGGTACCGTAATTTTGTTTCTATTATATACGATGAGTATACGTCACTGGCAAAATTTACTGTAAGTGACGTCACAATAGCACTAAATCACTCCTCCCTTGAAGAAGGGCACAGTGAGCAACGGCCTTATTTTATTTTCTTTTTTTAAGAAAGGTATAACAATAGGACTATAGCGGTGCATATGTTATGAATCGAACAATGACACATGTGGAGGGTGAATCGATATATTGTTATGCAAATGACTAGGTTGCTGCATGGATGAATGAATAACAGTGGTACATGGAGGTTAGTGGGAAGGTTAACCAGGGCGGTGGACGATATACAAGAATGTGTTTATCGATCCCGCGTACCTGCACACTCAAAATATGATACACAAGGCCCAGAGTGTCTGGAAATCACATGAAACACGTAGCCAGGACATGATGTATAATACACCAACAGCTTAGGTTGCAATCAACCGTACGGAACCGGCCGTGAAGTGTTTGTGCAAAGCAAGAGAAATAAAAAAATAAAATAAATGGAAGTTGGAGCAACTCATTAACAAAATACTATAGATATGTATAAGTTATATGTACAGTTTTTCGTACTTTTTTCTTCGATTAACTGTTATGACTTCTATACTACTATTTAGTTTCTGTATAGTAATTTGACTTCATTTCTTTTCTTTTTATTTCTGTACAGTTTCATTTTAACTCGGCAGTTTTTTATGGTGTTGTCTGAGGGCTTTATTTTATAGATTAGCTATGAAATCAGTCACCTCCTTAAACAATGTTGAAATAAAACAAAATAAAATGGTATAACACTAATCTGAACTCCAAACTTGGGCACAGCTGTCAACCTTCTTCCACTTAAAGAAGCCAACAATGTACTCAGCAAATCGATTTTCCATTGTGTTTGCATCTAGTCTACTCAATGTGATCAACGTGGACTGGACGCGGACAACCACGGGTAACAAAATTGATTTACGGTTAAAATGGGTGGGAATATTTCATGAGTAAGTAGATATTAGAGTATTATCAAAGAGAAGAGGAGCGTTGGGGTGGGTACGATAAAGGCGAGATAACGCAAGTGCAATTTTTGACCTACGCCTGTGTTGTGTAGACATTGTATGCAGACTGCGATGTTTTTTTGTTTTTTTTTAGAATTTATAAAACATTTTGATAAATGCAGCCCTGATGTATATACCAATCCTCACATGATATCATACATGTTTATGTCTTCTCGAGAGGAACGTATATCTGGATATCAGGTCATGTTCCATCATGCATAAAAGGTCTTCTCGAGACATGATTTCAGTAGCACATTATGTGTATTTTATGAGGACTAGGGTCTGGTGTAAGCCCGTATATAGTGAATGAGCACTGGTGGATAAAGAGAAGTATTAGTCATGTACCTCAGGAGAGATAGGAGGAGTGCATCTTTCCAGGTCTCAACCCAGTTTTTTTTTTTTCTTTGCGACATGAACAATAACAAACTTACCCCAAACTACGGCATAGTAGGCCTAGTCCAGGAGAATATTCCTCAATGGGCTTGTTTCAGACTACTTGTGTATTTTGCTCTTTTACTCTCTTGACTGACTCAAGCATATTGCGTTTTATTTACTGCGTGAAGTTCAGCTCAACTCCCTTCGGAATTTGGCGGGAGCGTTGTTTCCATAGTGACCACCTAGATTGTTGAACTTGGACGATGATCCCCCCTACCATTATACACCGTATAGTGAATTCACACACCTAGGCCGGCTTGAAGTATACAACTAGGTAAATATTTGCTCAGTAACAACCTGTGATACTACACCCATACAGCTGAACAAACAAAACATAATATGACAATGCGAAAGCCGATTCATGGTACGCCCTTTTATGTCAGTGAATATAATATTCAACTGCATGGTCTCGATATCATGGGAGCATTTATAAATACAATGAAAAAAGAAACTTACTCATTGTCGTCTGGGGCAGACATATGTGAAAAGCAAACACAAAATTGGATCCGAATTCAAAACTATTTGATCAAATGACACCTGTGCCACCGAGGGAGTACACTGAGTTATCGTGAAAATCGTATTCTGTGCATTACTGAGACACATCTGGTTATGCCGCCTTTTATGAACAAAGGCGAACAATTAGATGATTTTCTTTTGGATAATAAGAACATCGAAACTGACGGAAAAAGGTCATAGGGTCATTGTTACGTCAGATCTTGAATCTGGTCTATATAGTACTTTCGTTTTTAGTTCTTTCCACTTCTTTTTAGTTTCTGTTTTCTTTCTTATTTCCCTTTTGGTGATGAGCTCGAAACTTCTTTTTTTTCAAACCCAGCCGACTTTCACGAAACTTGTTAACATACTGTAGTTTAACTTATGTTAAATCGGTACAGTATTGTCTCAAAAGCAGAGATGGGAGAGAAATGAATTATCGCAGGCAGAAAGTTATACAAGTTGCATTATAGATCTTCCCTACTTTTAAAATAAGTTTTTTTTTTTTTCATCTCAGTCTCATGACGCGGGTCAGATTCCTGGGGTGAATAAAAATTAGGAAAGTCCAACCGGGACACGTGACATGCACAACCACATTTTTGAACATCCGCCCCCGAAAAAAATTACATGAGGATGGTTGGGACATGTCGTCCACCCCCCCTTCCTTCGGTCTTGATAGGTCTGTTGATGCAGCCCCCCATAGAATGTCTCCCTAAGTCCGGCAGTAGGTATGTATAGTCTATTGAGACTATCACAGTAAGCCACGCAAACCTGCGCTTCACAGACGGTTTACCTATGTGAAGAAACGACATTAGTATAGCCTATAGGCTACTTGACAAATGCCAATGTATGGTAGTAAGCCACGCAGTCTATCTGACCAGTTTACTACACTTCAGAACAGCCTTGGGTGAATGATAAACAAGCACAAAACAGACGTGATGATGTTAAGTTCTTTCGTAGCAGGATTTTACAAATAGAACTGAAACTACATAGCGAAGCGTCTTTCGTTTGCTTTATATTTCGTTGAACCCAAAGGCTTTTGTCTGTTGATAACTTGGGTCTTATAGTAAAGAAGCCACCAACAATAAAAGAATAATAGTGCAGTGAAGTCACAGACGAGTAAGCAGGACACCTACAGATATCACTACCGCCATTATGACGATTTGAACTCTTGCCAAAATCGTGACGTTGCTGGTCTGTTTTCTAAATTACGAACCTAAAGGATTATCTTGAACGGTTACAAGAACTTGCATGTTGTAGAATGTAGAAGAAAGAGGCGAGCTTCCAACATTTTAGGGTAGGCTTACATGGGGAGAACATTGTTTGACTTTCCACTAGAAATTAAATGACATTTTGGGAGATGAGGGTCTCATTTGGGTAGCGGCGGTGGGGGGTGAGTAGAAGTTGACTGGTTTAAAGGGAACCCTCCCAACCCCACATGGTGTGTAACCTCAATACCTTTTCCTCACCCCCCCCCCCCCACCATCCCCCGGAAGAACCACCTTACATGTACAAATCGCTGAGAAGGCTAAACATTGCAGATAACTAACCAACCTTGCACAGCAAAACAGATTCTAGGAGAAATACTACACTACTGTTACTGGGTTATTTCAACGTGGACTCATATCCACACTTACTGGCAGGCCTACCAGCACATTTCACGATTTATCGTTACTACCGAACGTTTCGTGAATGACTGACTCATGCCCGTCCATTGATCATCACGTAAACGCAAACTTTCTGGAAGCTTCTAGGATAGATCGGTGACTGTGCTTATATGTATGGAATTAAGTCACGCACGCAGCTCGGTATCACTGTGTATCATAGGTAAAGGAAAGCCAAATCAACCACAACCTAACACCCCCCCCCTCCCACCCCAAACCGTCACCCATTCACCTGCGTATATTCTTTTATGTCACCACTGCATGGTGCATATTTGTAAAGTTCGTCAACGGTGAACATTTACCCAGCAAAGGCCTGGCTGAGGTAACTCTGCCACGTTACCTCTACGTGCAATACTACAACAGTCTTGCGCTAATGATTGAATGCATTACGTCATAATACGATTGCATGCCAAATAGAAACCCACAAGAAGATAAGAATGCAAAGTTCATCAAGATTGTGGTTGCTAGCTAATGACATGTTGAATTAGTGCCAAAGTACACAATGTCAAAAGTAGTATAGTGAATACGTTTATGCGATACCGAAAGTACACGTACATACATCATATACGTATCAGTGAGGAGTGGTTTGCCTGCACAGTGTACACTAAACGAGTTCAGTAAGCCTATCATATCTATATACAGCTTGGCTATGTTTCCTTCATGTTGCAACTCGCGTAGAGGTACAAGTTCCATTGGTTTCCTTTGCCAACTGGCTGCCTGCCTCACTTCTTAGTGCATAGTTGATATTTTGGAATTTTTGAGGATTTAGATGGGTACAATTATACGGCAATGCTTGTAATTAAAATAAGCAAATTTTACACCCACTGGCTATGGAAACTGTCACAAGGTCCAAATGTCCTGCCTGTGTGCATACGAATTCCTGCTAATTAGTGAAGTTTTTTGCTTCATGTAAGCCAACATCATTGCAACGACTGGGAGATATTCTCTTAGACCAGTTTTAATTACCTATTAGTAGGTGACGGTAACTCGACAGGTTGGGAAAAATTAGGTTAATTTAACAAAAGAATTCAACGACCTCTGGGGGTGATGTGCTGAACATAGAAACATTCACTAAAACAAAATCTAAAGCAAATAAATGTAGAAAGAACATTGTTTTTATTTTATGTATTCACTTTTTTATTTTTCTAAATTTCAGCATCATTTTCATTTTGTCAAAAAAAAAAGTTGTTTTAAATACAAAGAAAGGTTCTCTTCTTCATTTGTACACATTTTATACAAGCGATCACATTTACAACTTCTAAGAACACATACCCAACTTGGGTCACATCCCTATGAACATGTACAGCTCGTGTGAATAATGAATATATATTTATATACAAATGTCATTACTGTTTCAACAGGCATTGTGAGAATAAGGAAATCCAAGAAGGTAACAAATTATGAATATTCAGGAGGTGAGGAAGTCAGGGTTTTGTTGAGTAAGCTTTTTGCAAAACAGCACGTCAGAGGGGAACAACTATTAAAAATAATGTCAAAAGCAAAAACTTTACGGCAAACCTTCAAAAAGATAACTATTCCCTTAACAACAATGGGGTTATATAGTGAGGAGTAGGGGTAACACAGTGTGGTCAGGACTTAACATTCGCCCTTCATTGATTCTGAATGGTGGACTGTGGTGGTATATCTGATATCGGCAGACCTGTATGCTTGCATGCAGGGAAGATATAGTGGAACGTAATCAAAATCCTTTGACCATCATCGTCGTCAGAAGGACATTTCATCGAATATGATACGTGAATGTGGTTCATGAAACGAGATATTATGCTGAAAGCATGGCAGAGTCAAAGCACTAGACCATGAAACTGTACCATATTATATAACATATACATACAATATCTGATAATGCACATATATACCTACAGCAGTACAAAGACTGACTCCAAATATGCTTTGGCATTAATACAGCAACATTCACACAGTTCTTACACCTGAGATGTCCAGGGGACATAGTAACATGTCCACTAAAAACATTCAAGTACACATATTATACAAAATTGCAAAAAAAGGCAGGCACTTCTCTGTTTTGTCGACGAAAGCCCAAATGTGTACCACAATAAATCCAAAGAAAACTGACTCATTGAAGAGACAGCAAAAGCGTGTATCCCCCCCAAGGTGGGCATGGCTCTAAATCTGCACAAGTCACCATTTTTTTGTCCACACATAAAGCAAATTCTTCAGTCTGAAATTTACATATATGCTAAATATATGCTAAATAATTCATTTTGAGTCAAATATCCTAAAACTGTTTCTTTGGAACATTATTCCTGTAGAATTTGTGCTATTCATGATTATGAAATTCATTTACCAATCTCGTTTTTTTTTTAAACTTTTGCAATATCTTTCTCTGAAAATATCCAAAAAATAACTTCTATTTTCGGTAAGATAGTATTTTCCATTTTTTTTTTCCATCTGTCCATAATGCCTTATAAAACATTGTAAAACTATTGCACACTTTATGTGAAGGCTGTTTTAAAATACTGAACAATTGCAAAATAACAAGTACAAATTACTTTGTCCCCCCACTCCTTCCAAAGATACACACTCTTTGCAATGCTTAATATCTGAAGCAAAAATATGAAACTGCATTTTATGAGGCATGCATACAAAAAGTGTTTTTGAACTGAAGCTCCGAATAGAATGAACAATCGTCTCAGCGATACCAGAATCAGAATAGCCACGAAAGGTGAAAAACAAACTGCAGCATTTTTGAGGATATGTCAACGCAATGTATTCTGTGAGATGCCACGCAAAAACCAATTTGAAGGCATAAACTATCGGATGACAAAGGTAGCAAACGATGGCTAATGAATGATAAAAGAATTTTAAACTGACAAACTGGCTCTTGTATGATTACCAATGGGACAAATTACAAGGACGGCAACAGATACTTGCAAAGTGATTTGGCTTTGTCCCCAGACTTAAGAAAAGTTCTTGGCATTAAACAGAAAGAAACACTTGTGCAAACCAATGACTCTTATAAAGAACACCTTGAAGAAAGGAAGCGTGCTCCACAAAAATGCAACAGCGATGTACATGATGTGTGTGTGTGTGCCCATGGACTTGCAGCATTGGCCTACTAATCTAGAGAAACATGATTATATGAAAAAAACAAAAAGCAACTTTAGGAGGAAAGTATCCATGGTTAAGTCATGTACACATTGATTTTCAAACCTTAAAAACACCAGATATCCAAAGAAAAGGATAAAAAATTAAAGGTGTCTTGCAATTGCAGATAGCTTCTAGAAATCTACAAAGACCAAATCTGGAATGTAAAAACATGTTGATAGCACCAACACAGCCATGAATATGCAATACCCATGAAAAAGCAACTTTGGTCAGACTCCAGGAGGGTTCGAATGTATCCACAAAATGAAGAAAAAGAAATATAAAAAAACAAATTTGTTTCACTCGCCTTATGAGAATAGTACTGTGCATGAATGCAAGTTGAAAAATACACCTTTCTCTGTTTCGTAATTAAAACGTATTTTCTGCAGAGACGGAGGGGCGAGCAAACCAGACAATTGTTGTCACGGCTTAAAACTCTCAGCCCTCCCTTCTACAAAGTGGAATTGAGCACATAGTAATTGCTCCATGGCTTCTAGCACAAATCATGACCACAAGATTTGCTAGAAATGCAGAAGACACTGTAACAGCAAAAGCATTCGACCATTCAATTCTGGAAGACTCACAGAACTCTGAAGTTTCAGAAGATTATAGACTTCTGGTAAAGGAAACTGTAAACACACAGGAGAATTTGATGTTAACAAAATAATTATCAATAAGCACATACCGAAGACAGTTGTGACATTGTGGACACATCAATTCCTCAATAGGCATGAACAAGTTAAGAATCAATAAATCATTGGCAGAGGGAAGCGAGAGTTAGAGTGAAAAGGTATTTTGCAACCAATAAATGCAAAGTCATTTCAAATTGCCTCCTAGCTAAATGCAAGAAGATTGGTCGCACGAGTCTGTTACAGTGCCTGCTGAAATGAGATTATAGAATACCAATGAATTTAGCGATTTGCAATCGAGCACAAAAAAAGAAAAAAAAAAAAACCAATCTCAAAACAAAACTAAAAAAACTGAGAACACTCTGATCATATATTAAAAAGGTCAAAATTTGCTCTATTATTTGATTTTTTCTTTTTTGCTATGAAAGAAGAAAATTGCAATAGGCATGAATATTCAGTGATTGGACAGAGCTGAAAAGTGAAATCCTAAAAGGTGTGGTAAGTGAATAAGCCATCAGTTGCTTGCTACAGACCCCCTATATCTGCCAGATGCAGAGGGTGGCGCTAAGACCTGACAGCCACTGGACCATTGTTCGCCCATCTGGGCGGAGGACGTGCACTCCCGGAAGCATAGTATTTATACGAGGGGTTGTAGCCTGAGTAGATGTCGTGGTAATTACTTCGGTGTACTTTGCTACCACCATTGTTCCTGAGCTTATCTCCTTGTTGGCTTTTTTCCATGACTGTCGAAGGTGAAGGTATTCTGATATTGGGATGACTTCTAGGATTCCCGTTGTCATCTACCGAGTCCTCGTCGCTGCTGTCCGTTCTTGTGAACTCGGCGATTGTACAACAGGTACCCCTCTCTCCAAATCTGCGGGGATATAAAAACAATTGGAATCTTTGATCACCCGTGGCAAATGGCAATGTTGGAGAATGTCAAAGGTGATTCAGATTACACTGGAAAAATACAAAGCCTCAGAAATTTAAAAATCCAAAACAAGAAATGTATGTCATGAATTTCTGTTTCCTTAAAAAAAACATACTAGGCATATTAGTCATTATGATAACTAGCATGTTTCAAATCTTACCAAATATAGAGACCAGACATATCTTGGATGGAACTCCCACAGAGTTTTTGATGAGACAGCAGTTTGCCTTTAAACATTTTTAAATGAATTTGACAACAAACATATAAGTTATTTCTTAAAGTGGTCAACACAGAAGCCTATTCCCCATCATGAACATGGAGTGTAGCTGTAACCGTTTCCAATTAAACATACTTTATGTTGGAAAAATATTTTTCAATTTCCACCACTCAATTCTGAACAAAACCAAGTGTTCAGAACAGGGCAGACTTAAAAAGAGGGCAAGGCAAGTCTACATTTACCAGATTCACTCTGTAAAACAAACACCTAATTTAAGAGATTGACTCATGATGCCCCCAATAATTTAAGATGCAGATAGCATTGCTGGGCAAAGGAGGAACATTGACAGGTTGCTAAGCACACACTAGCATACTGTAAAACCAACCATGCTGGAATGCAGTGTTAATTAGTATTTAGTAATTCTTCAAAGTTCAGCAATTGCGCCATAAGTTGACAACCAGCGATCGAGAAGCAAACCAAGTACCACACAAGTGTAGTATGCCATGTGTATGTTAATAGCAATGAACTCTCTAAAGTTCAGTGTAATAATTCAATAGTTAATACAATCAATCAAGTCTAATTTTTAGGCTTAGCCTAAGTTAGACATGGCTACGCCATATCCAGCAATCACTTTTGCAACATTGCGTGTACATTACGAAATAGTCTCACCTGCAAGTTACTTCACGTGGATCGACCCAAAGCGTCATTTCAGCAGGTAAATTGAGAAAATTGTAATCAATTCCTGAAGCTTCGGCAGCTTTTTCCAAAGTACTGTCTCTTGGCTCGTCAATACTGATTCGAATACAACGGTAACCTTGTCCTTTCGATGGGTTATCTTCGTACCAATGATTTTTGAACCTAGACACCAACACCTGGGCTAATTTATCCGAAAAAACTGTAACATCTTGCGAATTTAAATGCTTACTCTTTCGGACAATTTTGGCAATGAATACCACTGCAGCTGAAATTTCGTCTTTCATGATTTACAAATCAAAACAAAAAGTTAAATTTAGAGATAAGTGAAGCTGCATTAAATCTGCATGCATATGTGGTGAACTGTTCCAGTAAGATGCTAACCTAACTGCATAGGCTAAGTTAGAGTCGACGCTTTGTTATGACAATCGAACACGAACTTCTTCACTGAAAAGCTTAATTCGAAAGAGTGGAACATACATAAATCCGTTAAGAATGGTATAAATATTCCTCCCTTGATAAGTGGTGTGGCAGATGAGTAGAATTTTGGAATTTTACTCCAGCGGATGAGATTTACAAGTGATCAAATTTTTGCCGTGCTGTCCCGTTTCCGTGTCAGATCAATGAGTAATGCGCTAAATTGTTTTGGAAACTATTTATAAGGTCAAATGACGTCACAATGTCATATCATGGACAACCAATCATGACACTTGTAGCTCGCGTCACTACGCGAACCTGACAAACAGTCATCTGCGTGGGTTAAATTCCACATGCTATATATGGGGATGCAATATCCTTATTGGGCAATATTATTCAAACGCTAAATATAGCGGCTACGGTTCAGTCAGAAGAAACTACAGAAGCCCTTACAATGCTTTTCCTAGAAGGTACCTCATACAACGTCTTAGCATCGGCTAACACAAAATCAAAGCCCGCATGAAGAGATTCACTTCATTTCAACGCAGTCTGAAATGATCGGATCACAGGGTCAAAGTTATTATTTCCACTCTTCCTCGCAGTATGCTAGAATTTTTTTTTCACTTCAAGTCAAAAAGGATTCTAAATTTTATTTCCCGAGTTTGCAGCATCGAATAACTGTCTACAGCTGTGTTGGTGATGACATCAATTGTCAAGGTTACTTTTAATATTTTAAAATAGTGATTCAGGCTCATTTACAGGCATTTCAAAACGGATAGTTGTGAATAAGACGCCGACTTGAGGATACATACGGGAACAAATTATCGAAGGCCCACTCAGTGTTATAATAAACATGGAATTACATAAGTTAAAAGCAGGTTATTTTTCAACTACTAGACAGTTGACAAGAAAGACGGATGATACACGACAATTGAAAGCATTCTAACGGCTCTCACAACGGTATATTCTGGTCAGAACAAGCTACCGTATTAAGCGGAAACAGCCGATTCCCGAAAACAAAAGATCTTTCTAGGACGTAAGCTGCTAGCTATAGCTGCTAGCTGGCGCTGTGTGTGTCTAGTCTGCGAAAAAGATCAGCTGTTCAAGTTTAGCTAGCTAGCTGCGCTTCGAGGCTTTGTTGTGTACGAATAGAGGTTGCTGTTGCTAAGGGTAGGCGTGGTTTCAAGGGTATTCAGCAATGAGGTGGTCGAATACCTGGGCAGACCATAATAACAAGTGCCTAGTAGACAATAACAGAGTTGCAACCCAGGAGGTCATAGAGGTATACATGCCATTCATCAACTCTTCCGGTGGCAAGGACATGCCTTCACATACTTCAGAATGTACAATACATTTTACATCTAGCTTAGGTCTTGGTCCTATAGGGCCATTACATTGCACAGCAGTAAAGTGAAATCTTGGTTGTTAGGTTTGAAAACTGAATCATCAGGGGCAGCTTAGTCCCGATCTAGTAGTAGGAGCCGGTGTCAAGAGAAGGATTTGAAAACTAGAAGACAAGAAGAAATAACTAAAATAAAAACACGCACATCAAACCAGAACCTGTTAATAACCTTTCAAAATATCCGAGGCAGTCTTAAATCTATTCACATCAGCACCGAATCATTTCTAAAGACAAAGAGGTTATGACAGGTGGTTGATGTTGCACTAAATAGGTTTATGTAACCGTCTCTTCAAGATAGTCATGCGTCGTCACTCCAAAATGAGCAGCAAAGGATCACCGCACCTCAGATACAATTATCATTAAACCTTAGTTCATCGACAAGAGTAGCCTACATGAGTTATTTCTGCTATTGAAATAATGTTTATGATGTACGTTGTCTTTGTCGTAACGGCGCATGCATAAACCTCCTCACTCTGTTACAAGAGAAATAGGGTGTGGAGACACTATAACCACAAGGACTCAATGTGAGTGATATGTTGAGCCCTGGGACAACATGATATAATAACAGCCACACTCACAGTTATCACTGGAGTGAACTAAGTCAGTACAGTTTATACCGAGAGTTTATTTCAATAGTATGGCAACCCCTGCTACAACCGATATGATATGTGGCCCCACCCTTCACCTACATCGTGATACTATGCAATCTCCACACTGTTTGCCCATGGCCTAAATAAACCAATTTGAGAATGCTCCTATTTCGATGAAAGGATATATTTGTTTTACCAGTTAGCCTGCACGGACGAACCACTTAATTACGTAACTATAATTGACACAATACGCAGTTGAGTTGAGTTCCTCATTATACGAGCTAAAGGGCAAAGAGTAACTTGCCAAACAAAAGACGGCGAACGTTTACGTTTCAACGACGGCGCTATTTCGTTTTATGCTTACCTGAGAAAACAAAACGTTTGGCTACAAATGATCTCGTGGACCTTACCTGGAAGTCAGGCTGACAATTTACTTATATTTGTCAACTAGCTGCTTGTCAACAGAATGGTTATATGACGGATTGTGTGATCCTAGCTTCTGTTAGCGCACATTGTACCAGTTTTGCAAGTATATGCTGTTTGTGATTTTTACTCCAAGTCCGTGGTACATCTTTAGAATGTCAAAGACCCCGTCATTTCTTTACTTTTTCTCACTTTTGTTTTTGCTTTTCATGCCCCAACCATGGTGAGAGATCGCGTTTACTTTTATTTGGGTTTGCAATAACCAAACAAGATAGGTTGGTGCCCACTGTTTCTGCTTTACCTGACAAAAAGGTTCTTCCTGGTCTGCATGTGTAAGAAGTGTAACCGCCTCCTCATATTTTCCTTGTTTTTTTTTCAGTATAACAGTAAGTGTCAGAAATGAATCCAAGGTATTGCGCGTGGCAGGTGGCTTGAAATGCCCAAATGAGTAAATAGCTCTTGTAACAAGAAATGAGAGATCTGATCAAACACTGGATAGTAGATGGCGCTAATACAAATCCCTGCAGAAAGTTGTTAAGAATAACAAGGGAAGGAGAGCGCTTTGCTACTACAATTTATTAGGAAAATCGTACTCGAAGTCACGTCACGCCTATGGTCAAAGAAATCGGAAGCTTTTAACAAAACTGTAGGATTTCATCGATAGTATTATGAGTGAGTGACTGAGAGGATAAAGTGAAAGGGGTGGGGTGGAAGGTAAGGGTGGGGGTGCAGGGGAAAAGGAGATGAGGAAATGTTCATCACCAAACTCTTTGTGGTAGGCTTTGTATGTGTAGGCTACACGACATTACGTACACTTGAAGAATGAAAACAGTTTCTCCCATCTCCAAAATTGATTTCAAAATGTTTTCCATCGTCGGTTCTAACTTTAAAGGTTAAAAACCAGCAGGTAACTTTGAGCGGTCATTCTTACCCTCTATGCACACACCGGCTACACTTTGTTATTGTAGGTATAGGCCTATACACAATTATACCATGGCCTCGATTAACATGTCAGTGAAAGTTATATCGCGATGTAAGGCGGTATTTCGTGCTCAAACTCCATGATGCAGTGATGTCAAATTTATTCGATCTAACTTTAATGTTGGCCTCAGGTAAGTGAATGCTTCCGAAGTTAACTGTCGGACTGTGCTTTTATATTGGGCAGTGTAAACGTGAGTGCAGAAGTGTAAAGTATATTTACTATCAATGTGCGACTTTCTGGAGTACCAAAATATTTGACAGTATTAATGAAAATACCAATTAAAAAAGTATTTGATCGTCCTGTCTTGACAATTTTGGCTGTTGTAACATGTTAACCTCGAACAAAGAGTGTCTAAATGCGTAAACGCGAGTATTGTGTCAAAAGTATTTGGCCATGACAATGTTATTGCCCCATATGGGGATAGGGTAGTAACAAATGTTCTGCACTAAAAATATTTTACCTTTGATAGTTCGAACAGTATTCCATTGCTTGCTCTGTATGTGGTGAATTAACGCATAAAATATAGTATAAGATAAAAGTTAATTTATCAAAGAAAAACTAGTTTTCACAAATTTCAACTTAAAATCCATCCATAATCTGCATTAAATATCAGAACCATTGTTGTGCAGATTCAGTGCAACCATCATGATCGAAACTATGGCAACTTTCTTGGCAACTCGATATTGTAGTTGAAACTCTCCCAACTGTTGGTAAAGGAAACATTCTTAATGTGACATTTACATTGTACAAAAATGCCAAATCATGTATCCGGAAACATTGTGTGGAATCAGATAATTGTGACTGTGATATAACAATTAAACTTAAACCAAACGGCTGAATGACACATTCGTAACTCTCAGTTCATTATATTTCAACGTGGTATCTTTAACCTATCAGCGCTATTTGTTTAATAATAAGTGCAATGCACAGTCCATCTGCTCTCCCTTAGGATCCTCTATGCATGAGAAGAAGAGGATTTACCCTCTTGAAAGGAGCGGCGAAAATTGTTTCAGTAGATTTGTGTTGCTCACGAAATTATGTTGTACTCATTGAAATGAGTAAACCAAAAAGACGGCATGGAGCAAAAAGTGAAGCCCTCAAGTAAAACGGACATCCTTTTTCTGTGAGGCAAAAACTTTTCTGATTTACGTAACAGAACTACTAATAACACAGTTCGCCTCGGAACAACATTAGCGTAAAATTTAGGATACTATAACTCCCAAACACTTTCCCCATATATTATCGGTTTACCTCAAAGCATGCATTCAGGTATTTGCATTTAAGACAGAGTGACCGTAGAGTGCGGATGTTAAGGAAAGTTATCATTCTCAGATTGTGACAGTTCCAAATAGAAAAGTCAGAATGTTTTAACTATAAATCAGTATTGTCTTAAACAAAGATGTATTCATCCGGAAAAAATTGTGTCACCACAGGTGAAACTATTCCGCCCTCTTAAAGACAACCTAAAACAAAAGCCATGCAGGATCCTCATTAAGGTGTCTATTGAGTGCACATGTCTCATTTACAAAAGTGGTGGCGTGCTTCATCATTTCAAGATATCAATGTGGCTAACCTACGACGTTCAAACATTGTGATGTGGAATATTAGGCTAGACGCGCATTCGACCGACAAATCATGATACTTCCGTTTTCCAAGACTATGTTGTGTGACTTGATCGAAGACATTCATGGACAGTATGTGTGGTATATGTAGCAAAAGTTGAAGGGAGATCTGTTTTGCCACGGAAAGCAAGGACGCCGCCTATATGTTGGGGGTGATTGGTCCAGTTTGTGAGTAGTTAGCCTGCCGTTTTCTGGTATATTTATTTCTATGGTTGAACGTATATTTGTCTCTAGGAGTTCAGTTTTATAATTCCGTTTTGGCTTCCCTTACTGTTCAAATAGGTTAAGGCAACTGATGATAAAATCTTCTGTTTCTTCTTATTTTCTTTTCTTCTTTGTCTGTTCTATTTCTCTTTTTTTACTCTCTATTTGATTTTGTTTTTGTTTCCTACTTTTTTAGGTCTAATTACCCCGATAAGCTTTCAAAATCTTCTTGTAATCACTCCCCACTCCTTCACTAACATCATTTACCTTATTGTGGGCAGACGCGTCAACTGTGATTTGGTGATATACGTTTTGATTGATGTATCCATTGATCGATACACGTATTGATTTATGTATGTATTAATTGATATATGTATTGATCGATATATATTGATTAATGTATGCATTGACTGACGTATGCATTGATTGATATATGTATTGATTAATATATGCAGTGAATGATATAGGCTATGTATTGATCGATTTATGTATTGATTCATATATTCATTGATCGATATATGTATTGATTGATATATGTATTGATTGATGTATGTATGGATGAGCTTGCATTATGATGGCTCAAAGGATTACTATACCTTTAAACCAGGTTAGAGAAGATATAGTTTGAAAACAGGTTTCACAGAAGTAGCATTTATTAACTTACCCGTTATTTTTATCGGTCAGGTCAAAGCAGACAACTGGGTTAACATTAGAAAGAGGAGCTGAGCTTTTTTGACCAGACTCAATGAAACAGTTAGTAAAACTCTGAATTAATGTGACAGTAGTGTGATTGATTGCCTGTACACAAATATGGATTCATTATATCCTCTGATTGGTGGATGTGGTCATGTGATCATGAATTTTCCGCTTCAAACAAACAAACAAATAAAACTATTCTACTCTATGCTGAAGATGTTAATGATCTACAGTGTGCGTTAATTAATGTGACAAGAGCAAAAGAAAAGCTATTGTGAAACAATTGATTCATGTCGGTGTCTGCAGATCAGACAAAAATAAAAAAATACAAGTCCCACTTCTGGGATTTTTACTTATCTCTTCTTTACAGATTGTTTTCGCAGAATTATGATCGGTTGTATGATAGGTTCATTAATGGGTTGTAAAAAATTCCATAGAAGAAAATATTTATTAAGTCCAGTGGCCTTGCACAATGAAAAAATATATATATTATAACGAATTCCCTAATTAAGGGATAGTTATTCAATGAAAGTGCTTACAGCCGACCGTACGATTGAACCAAATGAAAAAGAGGGCGCTATTACAAAACAACATACGACAGAAACAGCGCCTTACCAAGACAGTGGCACGGTTAATCTTGAATAAGACTTTTGCATTTTTTCTTTCTTTTTTTTTTTCCACACCTAATGCTTTTTCAAGTGGAGGACTACTTTTCATGGTTTTCTAGGGAATTTTGACGAGTTGTGGTGACATGTTTGATAATAAATCAGAGACGGAATCCTCTATAGAAGTTATGTTTGCAGGGTTGCTTTTAAGTGTCCTTCTTGTTCTAGAAGGTATGTAAACTTATTAGCCTGTTGCTTGTCGGCTAAAGAATGTTTTGACTGACTTTGTCAATTTTTCCATATTTTGCCATGTGTTTAATGTAAACAAATGTTTACCAACAACTTACAAAAAAGAAATTGCGTGACCCCCACTCTCCCCCATAAAAAAAAAATGAACAGATCTGTGTCTCACCATTCTTCTAACACTTGAACAAAATCTGAGGGGTTAAGCAAGGGTAAAAATCGTGATTTTTGAATAAATGTTGGCATTTTAGGGCACTACATGCCCCAGCGTAAGCAAAATACTTAACATATCCCTCACGTAGCTATTCTAACAGAGTCGTGTCCGTCAGCTGATTACATGCGAGCTCTATAGCCAAGCGAGGTATGCATATCCGAGGATCTGTTAGTTACAAACGTCTTGGATATTTGTCAAAAATGGGGCGTAACCAAATTAAAAACACTGGACCTTATCAACGTAACAGCAGCCTATACTTACATTCTGGGTCGCAGTCAGATACATACGTTTCTCTCTTCTTCTGCAAGTACGTGACCTCGTCATAAATATTCGCATTAATCTGTTCACTGTATTCTCAACATGTACCGAAACATCGATTTTGAACTTCATTACGTCTTCCCTTCCAAAGCTATAGCGTCAACAAGTGTTCAAAGGCTTTTCATATCAAGACTTCTGATTACCCCATGTAGCCTATGACCTTTGACCTCCAAGAAAACGCTCACAATCTTACTTACTCAAAAGGTACTGCATACCATCCACGTTTGAAGCTCAATTCATTTCAATTTTAATACACAAATGATATCAACACAAAGAGAACACTTGTACAAATAAGAAGAGTTGGGCATCACTTGAGGGGCACTTTCAAAAATCAGACAGACTGTTATCAGGCTAGCAAAACTAGAAGAAAAAGAATGTAAAGAAAAGAAAACAAGAAGAAAGAAGAAGAAATTCATACAACATGTGGCTCCTGCATGATCTTTCAAACATAGTCTGTCTACAGTCTGTCTGCTCGTGACGTCACATGACCTTTAACCCTCACCAAACAATCAACACCGAAATTTTACATGCCCTGCACACACCACACCCCTTTGAGATGAACGTAGAGTGTTCATAATTGTTCACAAGGTCTCAGTATGGTCTCTGATAACTCATATGACCTTTGACCTGAGACAGCCGCCAATATTTTATGTACTCACAAGGCAGTACACACCCTGCAAGTCTGAAGTTCTTTCAACAATTTTTTTTTAGATGACTGCAAACAGAATATGACTACGTCCCACCTGCTGCTGACCTTTGACCCCCACAAAAACAATACCATTTAAAATCTTTACACGTTCCACCCACAAACCCATCTTTCACTCATTGTTTCAAAATCCAAAGTGCTAACAAGATGGTTGTTACACACAAGCAAATACACATGCACCGAATCATTATGGCCTACTTTTCTTGCCTATGCGTTCCTCAATAAAAGAAAAAAAAAGAAGGAAAAGAAAAGGAAAATATCATAAAGACAAATAAACTCTACCTTATAAAAAAAAAAAAAAAAAAACATCGGAAAACACCGTTTCAAAAAAACTTAGGTCAACGCAAAAACTGATTACCCCGGCAAGGAGAAATAGTCACAGAATGTAAACACTATATTGATAACAGAAAATTCTTAATTTCTCATTCAATTACTTCATTAACGGAATTTGTCCTTTCAAAGCACTGAGCAATTGCCACTTTATGTGGTAGTGAGTTCATTAAGTGTAGCATAACGAGATTTTATCCTGGATTTGCGGTAAGAAGTGAAACATATGAAGCCGCACATTAGAACGAGTAAAACTGATGTTACAGATAAAGCTACGCTGAGACCAAGTACAACATTAGCTGACCCTGTGCCGTTACAATCAAATTCACACGGCACTAAGGTAGTTATATCGCTCCCCTTGAGGCAATCTGGACTAAAACAAGTCGCATTAAAAAACATATCTTTATATTGATCTGACGTCATCCATTTCATATTCTGATTACAATTAATGGGATTGCTATATAAATACATTCGTAGAGTTTCGTTTCCAAGGAATTCATCGAAAATATTGCTTGAAAATGTTTCGATTTTATTTTCCTCTAAATGGACATGTGTTTGGTCTTTCACACCAATCAACGACTTGGAGGCCAGTACCCGAATATTGTTCCGTCTCAAGTAGATTGATTTAAGATTTTTGTTCATTTCAAATGCCTTCGCTGGGATTTCTCTGACTTCATTCATATATAACAATATTTCCTCTAGCTTGGGGAATTTTTTGATAAAAGTGATGTCTTCAATAGAGTTATGGTCGGCAGTAAAAATCTTCATACTTTCCATCTCATCAAAGTGACTAGGTTTGACTTCTTTCAAACTACAATTCGATACCGTTAATATTTCTAGCTTACTGAGTCTGGAAAAGTCGTAGTTTTTTACAAACGTCGTACCGTGGAGGTCAAGTATCCGTAGCACTGGGATAATTTGAAATGATAACGGTGCTACCAACATTTCGATATTATTATTTAAGTTTAATATTTCCAGTTTCTCAGCTCCTTTGAATGTTCCAATATTTATCGATTGAATGGTATTTTCATTCAGATAGAGCTCCGTCAGATTTGATAAATTTCCAAAAGTTTCATTTTCTATCGATGTTATGATGTTCGAATGGACGTCTATTACATTCAGTTCTAGCAGGTTTTCAAAATCAGTCGAATTCAAAGAAACTAGAAGGTTATTGGTCAGGTTGAGGGTCTTGGTATCAGATGATATGTCACGTGGGACTGACGTCAGATTGAGATTGGAACAATCGACCATTTTGTTGTCGTCATCACAGTTGCATAGTTCAGGACATCCAGCCCATGACGTCATCTGGGTCTCAAAGATAAGCAATATAGTGAACAGCACCACCACAGGACGAGTGTTAAAGAGAGATTCCATCTTGTGATTTAATTTACAGGATTACGTTGTCTTTAAATCTATGCATTTTAAAAAAGAAGAAAGAGACTGGAGAACTGATAAGACAAAAAAGGATATTCATCATTAATGAAATTAAAAAATTAGTATGAAACAACAGAATGGGATTCTACAATTACTCAACATTTAGTGTAACAAAATACTGGCTTGATCAAAATTATACCTGGATTTTTATGACTGGCTTTATGTGCATGGTAGATGTAAAAATAACACTAGGTCATAGGATCATCAACACAATAACCCCACATGGTACATACACACATACACCGTGGACTTTGACGTATGTGCACACACTCACAAACAAATACACAGAGAAATATATTACATAAAAAGTAAATTAAAGAAAGAGGGGGGGGGGGGGGGAGAAGAAAAAAGCAGAAAGGAAGAATCGAAAAGAAAGTACCAGATTACAGTTTTCACATGAACACTAGTTCTATGTCTATCACAGCCTACTAGTTTTATGTAAATGAACGTAGTTTCAAAAACTGTTCATATTAAGCATAGGTTCAACACTTTTTCGCTGGCAAAGTTAACATACAAATCCAGACACAACTAGCCTTTTACTGATTGGCCTATATGGGTGCAATAGGTATACGCTATGTGTATATTCTTACCGATTTGTATCATTTGGTATATTGCAGCTCTGGAATAATATTCTTGTGCCCAAAATACTTGACTTCATCCACATCACTGTTATAGGTTTTTCAGCTCAGTTAATTAGATGTCCAGCCTGTGTAAGTTAACATTAATACGTCCAATAGTGTTATTGCTTCATCTCTAGCCGGTGTTTGTGCTATCATTAGGGTAATTTGTGTCGACCTTTCCCCACAAATATATTTGTCTTTCATATGTGAACTTGATAACACGTGGACCATATAGGGATGGCAATGGCTACTGGACACTACCGAAGGTTAGAGTTTATACTTCTAAGTAAAGTACAAAGTGTGACTTTGTAACCCGTTTATCACTACATATAGTCACCAAGGTGTATTACGCACGTTCAGTTATACGAGGACAATTGGGTACAGCCCCAAGAGCGGTTTGAAAGGTAGTATATACAACAAACGTGATAACGTCTTGTTATTGGCTGGAATATTACAAATTACCTCCTACTATTGATAACAACAAACTTGAGTCTGACGGTGGAACAGGGTGTTAGTATAGGCTAATGTTACCTTCCATATTATATGTTCAATAGGATACTTATGCTATCAGATAGACACAAAGATGTCCTTTCTTTAAGCATCGTTGTGATTGGCCTACTCCTAGCCTTTTATAAACGATGAATGAATTGGTCCAATACCATTCTGTGTTATACCGTCGTATCGGTAAACCAGATCAAAAATTTAATGTTCATTTGTAAATGACAAACTTATTAAGTTCGAACTATTAAAACTAGAATTTTTCGGATCCGATTAACTGTATAAATATAGGCCTATCATATGTGACATAATGTCGCCATTCCTATATATTATTGTATTGTATTACAAAGCGAGGGAATATGCCTCGTGTTAAGTTAAACACTATCCACTAAAGTAATTACCTGCTATGGTTGTTTGGTCAGAAACTGCAGAGTACAATTACAAGAAATTTGTCTTATGACAGAAATGAAGCCTATCCGTCACACACCTTGACCTGAAAGATGTCATCACAGCAGAGAGTTGCCATAGTGTTGTAAAGAGATGGTCATTCTACCCCACCGTACGCAAAAGGTTGTACAAAGTTCAGTCTTCCGGTGTTTACCCCAGACTTATTTAACTTTTTCTTTATTTCCCTCAGACAGTCAGATTGGACAATACAACACATTAGAAATAGTAAACTTAGACCCTGTTCTCAGAAAGGTTGCGCAATCCTTTCGTGATTGGGTAGATCACGGATGGCAACCGCCTCATTCCATTACGTAGGTCAACTATTTGACCTGTGATTGGTCAGTGTCAGCAATCTATCCCGTGATCCTTAGCAGTTCGGCGTGAGTCGATCCATCGACCTCGCCACGCCGCTGACACTGGTTCTCTGGACATTAAACCCTAAGCTTGGTCGTTTCTCTGTGCACTATGTAGGCCTCCGTCATCTCGTCTTTAAGTTTTCTCTTTCCCTTCATCATCCTCATCTTGATTTTGCTTACTTTGTGTGTGCCAGTCGGATCAACAATAAATGGAACTTTAATCACTAAAAATCTCTTTCTTCGTTCTGACGTCTCTGTCGTTACATCTAATCCGTCGCTGGGGCAGTCACATCACGACTGTGAACCCCTAAAATCCCCCATATTTTACAATAGTACGGAAGCCGGGAATTGCGATATGTTGGAGAAAACGATATTGTTCTTTCTCCACTCGCATTCGTGGAAAACTCGTAAGAGGAGAAAAACCAACAGGAGAGAGAGAAAGGGAGAAGAGAGTACCCAGAAAAGAGAGATTACAATTTTGTCATTTCGTAAAAGCCTCCAAATGGCGATTCCCTAATTACAGCGACCCTTTATTTTCCTGATAGTTGTTGAAATTACCTGACATTGTCAACCTAAACATTGCCTGTTTATTTACAGAAGACAAAATAGCAACGTACCGGTAACCAAACGTTTAAAGGAATTTTCCATCATCGCTTCTCATGTCTCTTGAAACGATGCCAACATTATTGTAGACAAGACATCGTTCTCATTTTCAGGAAATATTTCGAAGAATTCGGAAAGTGAATTATTTTAGTAAATATTCGAGGTACGAGCCTGTTGCCGGAAATCAATCGGTTGTGACGTAGTACTGACAAATGTAGATTGAACATTGCCCTTGATTTTTATCTCAAGCTGTGGGTTACAGTACTGTTCTGATCTCTTATTTGATGATAAAACCTTCGTTTCACCAGGGAAGGGCATAAACCTATACCTTTGAAAGCATTGTTCGGAGCTACCTAATTGTTTAAGGATGGATTAAATGACGTTGTCCTGTGAATGACATTAAACTAGCACCTACTAATAAAGGATAGAAATACCTTTGACCTAATTACACAACTTACCTTCGCTTGGTTTGGTGGGTCTTAAAGTGTAAGCAGCAATTAAATTGTCCATGTCAATTACAGCTCATCTGGTTTCATGATCTTAGTATGTTAGTATTTTGCTGAATGTATCTTACTGAATGTAGACATTCATTGGGTATTTATAATATCTGAACGAAAGAGTTTTTGCGTCCAAGACCTTGCCAGAAACAGGAAGAGTGCAAAAGATGGAAAACGGTATTTGTCGGTTCTACATCACACATTTTCAGGCTCGTACTCAAGCCCAACTTTCAAGGCGTTATTTCACATCTTAGGAAGCCTCTGGTAGAACAGTTATGTTTAACTGATAGAACGGTAAAGAATCTCATATATTATGTTAAGTTTTCTTCTTGTTGAAGAATCCCTTTAAGGATTTGTGCGTAACAACATCCAAATAAATCAGTGCACTTGTCAAATGGTCAGGCACGTTCACGGGTTTTCTTGCTAAAACAATCAACCAAAGATCCTAAGACATCGTGATTGTGCGGAATTCTGTTGTTGTCACTCCCCAAGCTCTTTTAATGTGTTCACATCTATTTATTTAATTGTATGTTCATATTCAAAGAGATTGAAATAAAAGTTCAAAGTTCTTTGACACTAAAATATCACAGGTTTTTTACAATAAACACTTTTTACAGTTATCCTAAGAAGTAATTCCTCCTCAGATACTATCATCATTAGGGTTTCCTCAAAGAATTTATTTCTGGTATCTTATGGGCTGGTAGGTTTTTCACTGCGAGGGGAAGTGAGGGGAATGGTGTTCTGTATTACTGGTGTATAGGTTTCACATCTGTAATTGAGTTATTGAGCGGTTAAGCTCAAGAAAAGTTTGTGCGACCACTCTCTTTTCCCAACTTGCTATTACTAAAATTATGCTTAAGTACAATTACTAACAAGTAAAAACAGTCTCTGTGAAAATAAAACTTCTTTTGCGTTTGGCTCTGGTAAATTTCGCTGTCGAGATGATGTTTATTCAAAGAGAGCTTTGAGTAATCTGACGTAGAACTGTGGAAGAATCGAAGAATGGATATGAATAAAATGGGACCAGTCCTAACGGATAACCTCATGCAGGTTTTAAAGGCCTATGCAACGTGTGAGCTAAGCATGCATTCTTAGCGCAGTATATAGGAAAATATATATATATATCTCCAGAGAAACCGGAAGTTACGAATAAGATTCGATAAATTTAGAATTTTGTCATGAGTGATAAAATTTCTTTCTGTAGATGGAAGCTACTGTTAAGTATTCTACAGTAATTGGAGAAGAAAAGATACATCGCTTTGTTTATTATATGTCCGTGTTTTTTCTTTTTATAGCAGGTCGCTGCAATGCTGTAGTGTATTTACAATCAGTACTTACAGTTCTAATCTAAAGGCTTTTAATATCACTTTCAGCTTTACCGAAGACCGTGGGGGCGGGCACCAGGATGTTAGAGTTGGGGTGGGGGAATGGAGGAGAAAGAAACCGTTGGTGTGGCAAAAAGTTTGACATGTAGTATGAGATCGCTCCCGAAGCTTGAACTTAGAGATTGTGGTCCAAGGGACGAAGTCCCCGGAAGATTTGAGGTTTTAACATATCTCGGCATGAAAAATTAAATCTCAAACTAGAGATATTTTTGTTCAAAGTGCACTATTATAGTCAATGATTAAACAGATTTAAGTATTTGATCTATTTTTCAGCTGAGAGGATGGGTGTGGGTGGGTGGGGGGGGGGGATTGGGGAAAGGTTCTGACTGGGGGACGGTGAATTCCCACTCCCACCTTGGTGCCGCCACTCTGCGAATGTGATTCAAAGTTACCTGAAAGAGCGAGAATCAAGATTTCCCGATGCAAACCATTTCAAGTGAGTCTATCTTTACTTTCATCTATCTATCTTATAATTTACATGATCATGAGAACCAAGTCATTAGATATCACATGATTGGTAATAAATGTGATTTAAATGACTACTTAATTTTATCGAGGTCCTTATCTCCAGACATAAGTTTTTGTTTTCTGAACATCAGTTACATTTGTCTTAATTTCTCATGCCTGTAATGATGGACTAATACATTCACTATGTAACTTCTATGAAAATAGCTCATCTTAGTGTGGGAGCCATTTGGCCAGTAGAATTTTGTACCCAGCTTAACAATACAGACATGCAGATTGTACTTGGACAAGCTGAGCAATTCTCTCCATTTATTCTTCATAGTCCTCTGCCTGAGCTGGCTGAATTTAAAGCATGTTACACATGCAGGCGTAGCACCCCTCCAAGGCCTAGGCTTCTTCTTATCTGTGAGAAAATTTACAACAGTATTTGATATGTTTGCTCCAGAAAGCCCTTAAAGTTAAATTATTCTTCAATGATTCTATTGTGTTTTGGCTTTGCTTTGGTATTGTATTCTTAACAAATTTGAGCATAGTTTCGCATGTTTGCACATTTTTGTTACAGTTTTCACTGCCGGAGACCCTAAAATACATGAATAGACTCCATTCGAGATCTCTGAGCTGAGGTCGTCAAATGTCCAACCTGCATCACCTATTGTCATAAGATGCTAATAAGTTTTGCGGATTACACCACAGACTTATCATGATATCAACGAAACCTACAACGTTCATCAAACTTGTCTCAGTCTATTTCTTTCTACTTTAGTTTCCGATGTATAAAACGTCGTTCAAAAAGAAGAAACATATAAGATAAGAAATTCCGTAAAGAGAAGAGGGCACTATTTCACAAAACATTTGAGCGTTCCTTTTGCTTCGGTCTTACCTTACCGTACCTACACACTAATGTATATGCATCACGATAGGCCTATTTCTCACCTATGGCTTCAAAGGTACGGAAATATATTGAACGCTGGCAAAAACTTAGGCTTAAAACAATGAAACAAATTGTCCAGTGAAAGAAAGAGGATAAAACATATATCTAATGGCGGCAACTTCAGTTTGCCGGCAGTCATAATTTGCGTAAACAAAAACAATATCGCTTCACCATTTAAAGTATTACATTAAAAATAGAGACATTAAGTAATCCATATAAAATATATAAAAATGCTTTAAGTTATAGTTCCATGCTGAGTATAGGCAGGTATGAAATTCGACGAAACTCACGAAATCTTCAGCCGTTTAAAGAATCATTACGGGATACTGGAAACATTATATTACTATTTACTAACCTTGACACGTACATCGTTTGTGAGTAAGTAATATTGCGCTTTAGTCATCTTGAAATATTGTTTTAATAAATATGTAATTAACCGTATGCTGAAAAAAAAAAACACATTAAGAGATTGTGTCAACTTCTATTGTTTATGGTTAGTTTGGTTATATTAGAGTAAGTTCGTTGAGAGTATCATAACGAGATTTTATCCTGGATTTGCGGTAAGAAGTGAAACATATGAAGCCGCACATTAGAACGAGTAAAACTGATGTTGCAGATAAAGCTACGCTAAGACCAAGTACAACATTAGCTGATCCTGTGCCGTTACAATCAAATTCACACGGCACTAAGGTCGTTATATCGCTCCCTTTGAGGCAATCTGGACTAAAACAAGTCGCATTAAAAAACATATCTTTATATTGATATGACGTCATCCATTTCATATTCTGATTACAATTAATGGGATTGCTATATAAATACATTCGTAGAGTTTCGTTTCCAAGGAATTCATCGAAAATATTGCTTGAAAATGTTTCGATTTTATTTTCCTCTAAATGGACATGTGTTTGGTCTCTTACACCAATCAACGACTTGGAAGCCAGTACCCAAATATTGTTCCGTCTCAAAAAGATTGACTTAAGATTTTTGTTCATTTCAAATGCCTTCGCTGGGATTTCTTCGACCTCATTCATATATAACAATATTTCCTCTAGCTTGGGGAATTTTTTGATAAAAGTGATGTCTTCAATAGAGTTATGGTCGGCAGTAAAAATCTTCATACTTTCCATCTCATCAAAGTGACTAGGTTTGACTTCTTTCAAACTACAATTCGATACCGTTAATATTTCTAGCTTACTGAGTCTGGAAAAGTCGTAGTTTTTTACAAACGTGGTACCGTGGAGGTCAAGTATCCGTAGCACTGGGATAATTTGAAATGATAACGGTGCTACCAACATTTCGATGTTATTATTTAAGTTTAATATTTCCAGTTTCTCAGCTCCTTTGAATGTTCCAATATTTATCGATTGAATGGTATTTTCATTCAGATATAGCTCCGTCAGATTTGATAAATTTCCAAAAGTTTCATTTTCTATCGACGTAATGATGTTCGAATGGACGTCTATTACATTCAATTCTAGCAGGTTTTCAAAATCAGTCGAATTCAAAGAAACTAGAAGGTTATTGGTCAGGTTGAGGGTCTCGGTATCAGATGATATGTCACGTGGGACTGACGTCAGATTGAGATTGGAACAATCAACCATTTTGTTGTCGTCATCATCACAGTTGCATTGTTCAGGGCATCCAGCCCATGACGTCATCGGGGTCTCAAAGATAAGCAATATAGTGAACAACATCACGAGAGAACGAGTGTTCAAGAGAGACTCCATCTTGTGATTTAATTTACAGGATTACGTTGCCTTTAAAACCTATGAGTTATAAAAGAAACAAAAATCAGAAGAAAACTGATACGAATTAGATGGGATGCGAAATTTTTCATCATTAATAAAGTGAAAGTTATGGTTCGCTGATACAACGGAGTGGTATTCTGTCATTTTTCGAAATGAAATATAATAATGACTTACTGGCTTGTGAGATGGCGCTGGGTATACTCAAGATTAGCCTATACCTTGATTTTAATAGAATCGTTTCCTTATTCTTAGTTTACGTAAATTGCAGTCTATACTGGAAGTTCTATTGTCTTTATTCACCATTAAGGTACTGCTATTGCTGAGTGCAATTGCTAGTCCCGTAAATGTTATCTGTGAATGCAGCTGTTATGACTGTCACTCACCGTGTTAGGATAATATCCTTGTAGTACCGAGACCTCATCAAGTGATACACCGGACACAGGACACAACGCTCGTCTCTTTGTAGCCTTCCCTGCATGTCTATAACGTATATGTACAGTACTCAATTTAACCGAACGTGGTAGTAACCCAGGTGTTTTATACCATTTCCATGTACAACATTGTTCCGTGCTTGTTAACTTTTAAGACCATGTAAGTAAACATGAGTACGTTATATGGTACCATTGTCATTGAAACTGTTAACTTCTGTGCCATTATGACGATGATAGTTTGTGTCGACCTTTCGCCCTGTATATATTTGCCTTTTATATTTAAAGTTGGTAACACATAGATCATATGATGATGGAGATGTTTACTGGACACTACAGGAAGTTAGAATCTATGCTTCTTTATAAAGTACAAAGTGTAACCCGCTGAGCATGTCATATGTCACCCAGGCATATCAAACAGAGGTCTGTAAAATTAAATGCAACATCATACTCACAGCGAGTTACGTACGTACGTTATAGGATCACCGCTACGACGTAGGTACGCTTTGCAACATCCCTTCAACAAAAATACCAACCAATTACACCTGCAATTTGAAGAATTGATAACGCAGTAACGTGACAGAATCCAGAAAATTGACGTTAGCCTATTACGCGAAGCTGGAACTCAAGAGCTGTGCAGGCAAGCTATAAGAACTCCACCATCACGGCAAGAAATGAATTTAACACTAAACTGATCTCAATTAGGGTGACCCTATGCCCCTAAAGCTGTATGCACTATTAAGGGTGGACACTTTTCATCCAACGCTGTCTGAGTGAATACCATTACTAGTAAATTGAACGTAATGATTGCGATAAAGTTGACACATAAAGAAATTGTGCTATGTACTGGAGACAGCAATTTAGAGAGACTCCTGTTCTGCTTACTGGAGATAGTAAGTTTCCCAAAATAAAAATAAGAAAGTAAAATTAACCGATACTAGCTCCAGGTATTCCGCACCAACTCATACGATGAGTCTAAACCATTCTTGATCATCTTAGACTGTGATCTTCCTACTCTGTGACCATACTAAAATGTGAACTTTATCCACCGGTCAAAATCCCATAATTCCCTACTTTTCCTTTTCAATGCTTCAGAGGAGTCGGATGTCATTTGCTTGAATGATCTGTAATGTGAATCAAGGAACATTGTACGAAATAACTGCCTCTCGAAATGATAATGCCTAGGTACTGTCGATGACATTATGTACAGTAGAATACGTGTAGCAAACAGGTTGTGAACATCGACCTACACAGACGGCTATACATCAAACTAAACGTGTCTTGTTATGATATATGTACCGAATAAACAATAAACTATGTGAGTTATTCCAAGTCTAAGCTTTATGAGGACAAATATTCACAAATTACGGATGCCAAGCACGTGGGTTATAGTTCAATTCAACATATAAATAACAGTTTTGGGGTCAACTGCAAACCGGCAAAATTTGAGGCAAATCATGGCTTCTTCAGAAAGACTAAACCTTTCTCACTGTTGATCGATACTGACGGTAACGTGCTATGTATAATGAAGTAAAAGTACATGGTACCGCGACCTCGACGTTGACCTCTGGCCAAGGATGTTATTTGTTTTGTCTTCTTTTAAATAACACAGAAAATGCTCTTTAGCATCATTGCTATTTTGATTTGTATAATAATTAATTGATTATCAAGGCTTTGGTTGAAAGTTGTGTTAAATTCAACACCACCAATGACATTTGCTTTTTCTATTCCAGAATAAAAGATACAAAATTTGTCAACATTTTTTCAAAGACGGCCCTGGTTTAAATGTCTTTTAATGAATTCTGCAACAATTAAAAAAAATTCAAACACTAAAGAAGGTTCACATAAGTTCCCTTATTTATTGTTACTTTTATTAATACAAACTATCGGAATAATCTGGATTATAACAGTATTACCTCATGTAACCTCTGACTGACTACCCAACACGAATATATCATTAAACATCATCTGCTCATTTACTTCATGTTACGAAGAAATTTATTTAGACTTCACCCCATTCAATCAACTTGACTAAAAAAATTCTGAGCTTTGAAATCGAATAACGTTGTATTTTTCTCTACACAAAATGCTTGCCACAAATTTGACTTGCGGCTATCTTACAAAATGTGTTGCAACAATAAAATTTATATACATTCCTCTTTGGGTTTTAGTAAGTTGGAATATATTTTTACTTTTTTTTCCCCCAAAATTCTTGTCAGTCTCTGCTTTTCTGGTTATTATGTTACCTTGCCTGTGATATTATTCTTACCATATTTGATATTGACTATGAGACAGATTGGACATTAGGATAAACGTCAGTGCCGAATACTTTGTACATATTTTTAATCATTCAAATTGAACCTCAAAATGGAATCTCCTCAATCGACTGTTTAATGGAAGAACCGTTTTGCTTCTAATTGCACAAGATAAAAAAAGAATGATGTGCGAGCAATTGTCACTCTTTGACAGAAAAGACGAAAACTTGAATGCAAAAGTACAATGTACATTTTCTGACTAAAGAAAGAGTATTAAAGTAATCAATGGTACTGCCATTAGTACAGATCACTGAAACATAAAGCAGTTAATACCTTGAAGTACTTGCGTCTCCATTTTAAGAGCATATATTTGCAATCTATTAAATGTGTCAATTTTATCTAGTTTAATGAGGATGAATCTTGACAGGTAATCTATGTCTTATGTTGACAAAACACTTTTGATATGATTTTCTATATTGTGTGGCATTCCTAATAAAGCTAACCAAGTCGCATGAGATCGATTATGATATAGGTAAGGCCTTACATCATAAGTAGCAGAAAGGATTACTTTAAAATTAGTTTCAATTGGTTAGCGTGTCCAACACAATCAAAAGGTTCAGTCTTATTTGTTTTTTTAGCTTCTCATGTTTTTTCTGCATTTCAGTATTTTATTACATTCGATCATTTCCTCTGTACCTTCATCTTAGAGGACAAAGGATGAAACTATTTACGGTTGTATTAAAGATAGTCTCCACAATCTACACATGGATTCAAGAAACAGATGGTAAGTTGGAACAGATTTGCAGTAACAATACCGACAATCTTCGCAATGTACTTAAGGATACAAACCAAACATGGTAACTAGAAACAGATTTACGGTTGTATTACAGGCAATTTTCGAAATCTTCTTACGGATACAAGCAAAAGATGGTAAGTAGGAAAAGATTTGTGGTTGTATTATTGACAATCTTCGCAATCTACAAATTTGCGATAATATTAAAGACAGTTTTTGCGATCTCTTTACGGATAAAAGCAACAGATGGTCAGTATAGGGGCAGTTTTGCGGTTGTACGAAAGACAGTTTGCGCAATCTACTTATGGATGCAATAAAAAATGTAAGCAGGAACAGTTTTGTGGTTATGTTAAACAGAGTCTGCTCAATCTATTTATGGATACAATCAACAAATGGTAAGTAGGAACAGTTATGCAGTTATGTCAAAGACAGTCTACGCAGTCTACTTATGGGTACAATCAACAGATGGTAAGTAGGAACAAATCTAAGATAATATTAAAGACAGTCTGGGCAAACTACTCATGGGTACAAGCAACAGATGGTAAGTAGTGATAACTTTTAATCGCACTGAAAGCAAAATTTTACAATTGCAAGTTGGTACTTGATTCTGAATATTTACGATAAAGTTCAGATTCCAGAAATAATCAAAACGGTTGTTATTTTTCATAGCTGCAGGTCGAATTTGTCACTACTCAGTTCCAGCAGATATGGCCGAAAGGAAGTTGTGTCATAAATTTCCCACAATTTGTGACAAGTTTGGTATTGGCGGTATCGCATTTGGTCAAGACGGCCAGTGGAATTCTCGTGATGATGGAACAAGTAGATCAAATGGTAAGATACAACTAAAATCTACTTCATTCCGCGGATAAAAGGTTATCTGTGTCATATACATTACTTTGGGGTAGACTTAGCTCAAATAATTTCATACACATGGCATGATTTGGTTGTGTCATTATCAGAGGTACCTGTTTTATAAAAGTTTAACAATTCGAACTATATTAAAAGACTTTCTAAAAAGTACGGAGTCAGAATTTTGTCAAAGGAGTGAGAGAAAGCTGTAGACGTTCTACGCGTAGCTCAGTTTAGAAGAAATTTTGAGATTAAATTAAGGGGAAATACCAGCGATATCACAAAAAGTATAAATAGCAAAAAAAAAAAAAAAAAAAACTCTAGTAGGAGTGACCTATTTCAGCGGGAGTTACTTAACGCGTCTTTGAAATACCAACTTTGTTGTAATAATCGCAAGACTTCCTTAAACAGTATTTTTGAACGAAAATGCACGATTTGATTTGTACAAAGAGCTATAGGGAATTTACAAAATAATAACATCTTTTCCAACAAAAATCTATGTTTTCTGTGGATTTCATTGAGCCAATGTGTTAAGTTTGAAGTTTGAAGAATTGGAGACTGGAATAAAGTTATCTTCTTTTAGTTATAAGGTCTATTTCCTAAAGTTGAGTATTTTTTTTCCATATCGAAAAAGTATGAAGTAACAGGTTAATCTAAGATTTTTTGTTTCACTAAAAATAGCATATTCCGAATAAAGTTCTGTTGACAGAGGAAGTGACATGCATCTAGAAAAGAGCTGACTTTATTTTGATGTTGCAGACCGAAATCCTGAAGAAAATGTGTTGGAATTGTTTATATCTATTTCCCCTTTTAAGATATGGTTCTTCAAAGTTTAACGAAAGCGATGATGTTGAATGTCGCACAGCGTCGTAGGTATTTTTGTTTTGTTAGACCTTTGTATGTATCTTGCCTCTTAACTACACACCATCTGACTCACAATTGGTATCAATATAAATATTTTGAAAGAAAAAAAAAGAAAACGGCTGGGCAAATAATGTTCTCGACGGTGCTTAAAATAAAGCTGAAGAAAACAAGGGATGACGTAAGGCATATCATGTGATTTCCTCCCTTGACGTCACAAATTTGCATACTTCGATATGTTTATCTACGATGCAATTGTAAAACAGAAACATTTTTGCAAAATGGTGGTTATTGTTAGATTTGATAGAAATTGCAGCTTCTTTCATTTTTTTTTATGATTAATCAGTCAATACTCACCAATGTGTTTTTCGTGCCATGCATCCCTTACATATCTGTTGCCTCTTTTTCAAACAAAGCCTTTGAGTGTTCGACGACGCGTTTATCCACGCAGCCGACTACTACAATAGAAAACCCACAATGCACTTCAACAACAGTAACCTCAAGTAAAGAAGAAACCGTACAGAGCCCTGGTAAGTGATACCTTACCGATATGATGGTAAAACAGACCCTAGAAAGTATGAATATTATACTGCCACCACAAATTGAAGTAGTAATAGTAAAACAGACACTGCAAAGGAAAGTAGTAATAATGTAACACACTATTTTGAAAGTAGCAATACTGAAGCAAACATACATACAAACGTAAAGATAGTGAAACAGTCACAGGAACCGAAGTACTAATGTAGTAAAACAGACACTATAGAGAAGGTAATAATAGTTAAACGGATCATATAACAAAGTAGTAATAGTAAAGAGAAGCAAAGGATAATATAATGACAGTATTATCGGTAAAACAAGCCCTATAATGAAGGTACTATTACAGTAAGAAATAACAAAAAACGAAAGTGTAATAGTAAAGCGAACACTATGATGGGGAGGAGAAAAACAGACAAAATATCGAAAGTAGTAATAGTGGAACAACCACTGTACAGAAGTAAGACATTGAAACACACACTATAGAGGAAGTAGCAATAGCTAAACAGACTGTTGGGAATCAGTAGGAAAACACACTAAAAGTGAAATACTGTACTAAAGTCATAGTGGTGAAACAACACTATAAAGGAAGTATTACTAATGACGAAGACACTTCAACAATGAGTACTGGGGATATGTGGCAAAATGATCCTTCTGAAGGATTCTGAAGAAATGGAGGATGTAGACGAACGCCATAAAAATTTGTACCTACCTTTATCTTCATTTCGAAGAGAATCCTGCAGAAAGTCCTATGTAGATTTACATGTGACAACATTATCGGCTTTTACTACAGGGCTATTGTTACATTATTTCTGAGTTATAAAAGTTTTGAGTTTCGTAAGGAGAATTCATCTAGGGTCGTTGACATTCGGTACAGACAGGCCTAGTGTTTATCATTTACCTAACATTCTATGATAGGCCCGGTGTGTATATCAGAGACCAACGAAAGGTTTATTGGAACTGAGTCAGTGTGATAATGGTTGTGATGATAACGTAAACTATGACTGGGTTCTGAGAAATGATAGGGCAATTAAAATACGATTATTGACAAATATTCACAATATTTATGAACATATACTTTTGAGGCTTAAGAATCTCTGTCTACCGATTCCCTTCGATATCTCTCTCTCTGTTGAAGTATTAAAAACAATTACCCTAACATTAAAATTATATATCCTATCATATCACTATTGACCATAGACCATTGAAATAATGCATGACCACATATTACTCGAAGATCATAGACAGTTGAGCGTTGACCTCGTATATTTCTAAATACCTCTCATGGGTTAGAAACGTACTTAGTTTTTCTTAACATTGATTTCCAATGAGATTGTATGCCAGCACAAATAGTAGAATTATTTAAGTTAAGATTCTCGAGAAAAAAAGCAATACTTAAAGGATTCGATTTTGTTTTCGAGTTGGCTAAGTACAGAACATCCCACACAAACTTGCTTCAGTACCATTATCTTGAGTGCGCTTTGCAATGTGTATGTGCAAATACTAAAAGGGACAATCTGTGAAGTACCGAAAGAGGGGATATGATAATGTAACTATTATAACATTGTATAAACATTTATTGAAAGTTATCTTATTTTTCTACATAATTTCAGCATGTTTCTGGACTGAACAGGTTTTGGGCTGCATAGTAGGAAATAATGACTGGGTAGAAGGAGGATTGACCATATCAGAATGTCGAGATAAATGCGAAGATGAAAGAGGATTTACTTGTCTGTCGATTGACTACGGAAATGGATTTTGTACCCTCAGTAGCGTCAACCGAGACACGGTTCAACCACGGAGTGATTACCAACAACCGTGTTACAGAGCCAACTTTTACTACCAAGAGAGATTGAACGTAGCCTCGTGGTCGTCCGAGGTGACCGTCTGTATTAAAGAGCATTGTAGCATTCGAAATACTACGGTACCAAATTTAGAGTCCTGTCGTCTGATCTGCAGCCAAGAACCCGGATGTTTTTCGATTTACTTCAAGAACGGAGAATGTTATCTCAATGACAGTTATCGGGAGAATGTGATTCGCTCCTTTGATTACCTTTGTAGTCTTAGCGTATATGGATATCAATATTCCGAGATAACAGAACACGATTCATGTAACTCTGGGTAGGATGTGAAGGGTCCTGCCATTCCTTTAGACACGGTGGCCATTGTGACGTATCTAGAAATCAATAGTCCGAGGTAACTGATAACTGTTTCTATAATTCCTGGTAGTATGTAAATTAGTACTTCCCCTGGATTATTTCAATTTATAAATCTAATGAGTTGCCATCGGTTTAAAATTGGTACCATTAAGCAGAGACTGAAAACACAAATGCTCGTGAATTTGTGCTATTCATTATGCATATCAACCAGCGCGTCCTTTATTTTATTACGTTACACGTACGTTCCTACCATTCATACCAAAAAAGAAAAAAACGTTAATGAACTTTGAATTATATTCAATCGGACACTGACATCATCTTTAATAAGTTTCATTAAACATTGAAAGTTGTTCTCAACCTTATTCTAGCCAGAATGCATGCATTTAACCCTAATGATGTATAGTTGCATTCATAGAATCGTACGGTCGTTGGATACATTTTGACAGCAGAACAGTGTGTGCACATGGGAACCCAAACCGGAGAGGTCGCTACATTTTCTGTTGCAATTCGTGTCACTACATTTAATGCCTTTCAGTTGTAAGTTACTGCAACAGGTAAACACACCTTAGTAACATTTTGAGGTTAATTTACCAGCATTTCGTCTGCAAGGTTATAAACTTTTATAAGAAATGATAGTATATAGTTGTGATTGTTTTGTATCACGTCATGGGTGTGTCAGTGATTGAACAACCATTTATCTTTAAGTCAATCAGTAATTTCCACGAAGTTTGAGAGATACACATTAATAGCTCATTATGCTGATCAGTATATTCAATATTTGAGTCATTGATGGCTATCGATTATTCGATAATAGATCAATATCTAATCATTGATTATTTCAGACATGATAGACTTGGATCTGTCATACATAAGGATTCTATGAGATTAGAATCCAATTATCGACGTTAGACCATGTTCAGATGTTATGCATGGGAAGGGGGGCGGTTCACACATCAATCTGGCGTAATGCAATAGTTCAATATCTAATCAGTTTTCATTACAATATATATTTAACAATGCACATGACAAAGACTTTCATCTGTCATAGACACGCAATATTCGATAATAGACCAATATCTAGTATCACGATACCATGTCGTCGATGTTGTCAGCATATGAGGCTTGCAACTACAGTACATTGTAGTGTTGTATTCGACCAATGTCCTGTTGGTGTCATTATATGTCAGGTCACAACATGTCAGATTTCGAAGTCTTGCAGATATCACACATAGACGTCGATAACATCCCAATATCACCGTAGCTTTGGTGACTGTATACTGATTTGCACATAAGAGCTTTTAGGTCAATGATATTATCCTGCTCACAACAGAAGCTGCAGTGAAGAAAGACTTGTAAAAACTAATTAAAAACTGTAAGATCTTCAGATAAGTATCTTTTTTTTTAATAACGGATGACAAATAAAAAGACTCTAAATCAAATACAACAAAAATATCTGTTTACTAGGATATGACACACAGACCCATATACACACAAAAACAAGCAAGCAAAGTATTTTCTGAATTGATATCAAAATGATTATGGCTGGCCTCTTGGCGTACAAACAATATCGTTACCGAGTCTCATCATAATATTTAAAGTTAAGTAAGTGACATCGTATCTTAATTTATTTGAATAGTACGATGCCGCATGTAAATCTTCATTTGTTTGAATAGTTTCAGCGATTGCTTTCTTTCTATAACAAAGGAACTAGTAAACGGGCGTTACATGACATATAATACTAGATATACACCAGTGTATGTATTAGAACAGGAATATAATCTTCTGAATGTAGTCAAGAAAATCGATCTGTTTATAGGCCTATAGGCGTCTTTCATTATATTTTATGTTATATTCTTTTCTTATGAACGAGCAAAGTTTGGTTTACACTGCACAGTAGTCACATCACGAGTGTAATTAATTAAACGTAGAAAAGGTTCAGGGATATATATCATTCGAAAAAAAATATGACTTTAATACAAACGGACGGAAGCCGGCGTAACATTTATGTATGCGACTGGAAGAAATTAAAGCTGGGACATGAATCGAAAAGTTGTCATATGTTGCCATTGAAAGTCAATTTCCACGAATATGTCATAGTCACTACAAAAAAACATTGTTTCGTCCCTGTCTTTGTATTTATGAATATTCATATCCATTCCTTTTCGTCTCTTTGATTTCAACTAACGGGTATTGACGGTTAGGCTTTCTTGGAGAGTCTAGTCTTTGTAGGGCCAACAAAAATGTCGAGACACTTTCACACTGAAATATCTGGAAGATGAATCCATAGTTCTCTTTCAAATCTTGTAGCAGGTAATCTTTCCCTTACTTTCTCATTCGCGAAACACTGACGAAGAACAAAGATAGATTACAAGGCGATTGCCAGTGCAACTCATATTCCAGCTCTTATTTTCCAGGTTGCCAATGGCTAACGACCATCGAACTACCATTACAGTAAAACTAATTGAAGAAAAATGTATTAACGTTGGTCATAAGCACTTTAGACTTAGGGAGTAAATAAATTAAAAGATTAATTCCCTAATCACAGGACAACCTCAACGCCAATATATACGAGACACAATGGGCCAAGAAACCTCAACCAGATGTCTGGCTGGTATTGCCGTAAACATCTCCAAATAAATAAAGAGACGATTCCAGAAACTGCACACATTTGCTACACGCTTTAGCTGGTTTCAAGTCATTTTTCATTTTAAATGAATGAAATAATAAAATACTTTGAAGAGATCGACTAACTCATCGAAATAGCAAAATTTGGAAAATTATCGTTTCGACTACACAATTTCAGCAAAATGAAAACTTTTAAATTTTCGGCATTTTGACGAGTTGTTCAACTCTGCATATGACAAAAATTTTGTTATTTCGATGAATTCGACGAAGCGACAATTTCCCAAATTCGGCCATTTTGACGAGTTTATCAAATCATTAATTTCAGTTTTTTATCATTTTGTCGAGTTAAGTTAAGACGTCAAAATATCAAGTTTTCGAAAATTGTAATTTTGATCAGATGTTTTTCTCTTTTGCATAAACCTTCTACGTTTTCATAGTCATCCCATAAAAAGAATAATAATAATAATTGCAGGCAGACCGGACGCAAATATGACTCTTGAATTCTGTGAAGCAGTCGGCACTGCATGACCTATATCTTGTTTTTAATTTCTCTTTATTTTTTATCCTTGTTGCGTTTTATAACTGGCAACACAAGTGGACAATTGTCATAAAACCAGTTGAACACAAACATACTTGTGCTGCAACAATTAGATAAGATAGAGAGAGATTTCAGTTTTACAAACACAGAAGGATGACATGACGAAAACGATGTTGGCTAAAATTCAAGCGATTTATCTTGAAGCATGGCTGAATCCTAATTGGTAAAACACTTTATGAAGAGCCAAATCCACATAGAAAATGATACCGTAAGAGAGGAGTGGTTTTTTTTATTAATTTACTTCCCAAGATCAAAGCCAACGACGCTCCAGATGTGGCTGTAAAAAGACTGTTCAGAATGTCCAATCACTCTTCTCTCATTACTTTCATTATTAAAGGGATTATGACGTTACATCAAGCCTATATACCGTAATAGTAGACTCACTCATAGACACACACACACAAATACACGCATGCGCAAAACTAAAAAAAAAAAGACCTATTAGTCAGTATCCAACCTACAGAGCACAAAATTGAATCACAATTTCATTCCCAGCGTCCATTGAACTTCAACCTACCACGTTTAGGGGGTAACTACGCATAGTTGACGATATTCTGTGACAAAGTGTCGTATACTTCTAACTTGATCATTGAGATACAATCTTTTTTGAGAAAGTTGTTATTGTTTTGTAGACTTTCTTCTGCTTTACTTGAGCAAAACTAAAAAAAAAAAGAATGAAACCATTCACCATAATATCAACCACATTATGCGCAACATATTTGTGGATTCAATGGACAGAAGGTAAGTACAGTATTGGTAACTTTATGTCTTACAATGTTCCATTCAAGCACTCTGTATATGACGTTGTTCCTTCGTCATGTGAGCGTATTTGTATTACAGTACAATTTTCAATTAATGTGACTACAGATGATTAAGGAATCATTTCATTAAGAAGGGTAACCTGAACGGCACTGGACTAACTGTGAAAATGGTTAATCTAGTTTTATAAAATGAACATTCATTGCTCATTTGAAGGATGCTGTATAAGCCATAAAAGTAATTATAAAGGTAAATCTGTTACCCAGTATAAATGTAATCATTTTAGCCACAAATCTAATAACATACCCATCTAAATGTATATTACAGACCCACCATGAAAATAATATTTTTAACTACAAATGTTTGACCAACATAATGGGACCTTTGCCTAGGTGAGTGTACAGTTTGGGTATGCATTAAACCAGTAACTGCATAAGAGTGACAATCACACTGTATGAGATTAATCGCTCATGATGATGCTTAGTCAGTAAGTACTCGGGGAGGGATTTAAGTATGGGCCAGGGAGGTACGAACCCACGGACTACATTCAAGGGTGTGGCAGGAGAAAAAAATTCTTACATGTTAACAGAACCCTGGTCGTGTTCCACAAAGTGACTCATAAATTCTTCCCCACACACACAAACACACGCAGACACATGCATACACAAAAACGAAGTTATAGAATTATGGCCATTAATGGCCTTACATTTTTGAAAGTGTAAATTGGGGGTAATGGAACACTGCCTGATAAAGCGACGCCGGCAGAACCCGATTGAAATTGCTGAAGGGGAAGCAGCCTGGGTAAACATGAGCAGTTGTTACATTCACCTGTAGAGAAACAGACTCAATTGTTGTAGGTGAAATTAAAAATTTAATAGTTTCTAATGTTTAACTTAACGGCTGTAACGCATCACCCTAAGCTATATTTTTACTTCCCGGAAAGGAAAATTCTCAACTGGTTCCAAGTTACAGTACTTTTTGATTGACAGCAAATTCGAAAGACGCAGAGCAGTTCGTATTGCACAGGGATCCATTGTTTTGATTACACATGTGGAGGAATTTCAGACAGGCTGAGGGAGGGACTAGACGTTGGTGTGTGGGAGAATTAAAAAAAAAGGGTGATGAGTTTTTGTCTTTACAGTGTTCAAACATTGTACCTTCAGGCCACCAAGACACCAAGGCACCAAGACGATATGAGAGAAAATTTCATTCCCTATCAAATAGAAAAATGTACAGGTCCGTAGATGATTGCTATCGTTTTCTATGTGTTTTTGAATTCTCAACTGCTTCTAAGTTTCAGTACTCTTTGATTCACAGCAAATTCGAAAGATGCAGAGTAGCTCATATTACACAGCGTACACAGGGATCCATTGTTTTGATTGCACATGGGGAGGAATTTCAGACAGGCTGGGGGAGGGACTAGACGTTGGTGGTTGGGAGAATTGAAACTGTCTGGGGTGACGAGTTTTGTCTTTAAAGATTAGAATGACAGAGTATTAATTGCGATGGGTTCTAAAAGAAAAGACATCCTTTATCTCCAATGCAGAAAAGCCCTAAAGTATAAGTTTCTCCATTCATTCAAGTCACGTGGCACTTAAGTATAGGTTTTTCCTCCCACGCAAGTCACATAGGGCTATGCGGATTGCATAAATGTCCATATCACAAGGTAAAATAGGCCATTCAGTACTGATGTGCTTCTCTCTGAAAGGATGTGCCTCAGCTGTATGTTCACTTGTTCACTGGACAGTAATACATAGTAATTAACAAACTTCACCAGAATTATTAAAAGCTCATGATAAAAAAAAAAAAACACTTGAAACATTAGCGACTTCTCTGAGGAATCAAGGGGACTACATTATAGCGTAAAATAATTCAATAAAGCAATAACAATTTTTGTGGTGAAAAAAATGCCCCCCTCCCCACCTGGTAATCTTGCCATGGTGCTGAGCCATATTTCAACGATATTTTCAGACACACAGCAGATTTGATATATGATAAGTGATATAAGAAGAAGGAATCTTGTCGGTTAAATAATCATATTCTATATTAGTCAATAAATGAGTCTTTAGTTTTTTGGTTCAATAAAAATGTGTGAATAGTTGTCTGAAGTGTCAAATATTGCCTGTGGGAAATGGGGATATATCTTTGTCGAAAGAGAAATAAAGTAATAATTTACGTTATTTTAATAAAGATGCTGTTTTTCTCTTGGCCATGAAGTCATCTTTGGTGAACTAAAGACAGGCTCGAAATTAAACTGCATGGGAATTTATTTTGAAGCAATGATCTTTTTTAAATCCGAGATGTCACTGTTAAATGCCTCGAGATTTTTAAATAACCCTGTATTTACTCTCACTTGAAAAGAAAAGTTGTCTTTAATTGCTTAAATCTGCAAAGCGATAGCTGTCCACGAATGTAATCAATGCCGAACGAGCCATATGGTCACTCCTAGGTCACAAAACGTATATAAGTGATACACAACAGAGAATCTATTTGATGCGTCAGGCACAATTCAGCATACATCGGCAAAAACAGGCGAAAAAGCTAACTTGCTGAAATGTGGTTTAAAGGCCATCAAGTTCCAACTCCGTGTCTTCAGAATTTATTACATCTATGGATAAAATTTACTGCATTTGTGGTGGGGTCATTATTACATTCATGGTTGAAAGTTGTTACATTTATTGTAAGTATTAGATTCATACTTAAAAAGTATTACATTTGCAGTGGGTATTTGATTTATGATTGTTGTTACATGTATAGGTTATACACATGTTCAAATAAGCAATATTATACTTTTAATAAAACGATATTTTTTACATTATGAGGAGGTACAGTATGATAAAAGGGTACCCGCCTATCTAATTGGAAAATACGGCTGCGTTATGTGCGATTCATCAACAAAGCACTTGCGTTTTGTTAGATAATAGAAATATTTCTAACAAACTCTTTATATCAGTTACATAAGAGAACAGTATACTATTGCCATTGTGGGAAACATAAAAGCTTTGAGCATACTCGTTATCATTGAAACCGTACTTGTATAACTTAATACATTTGTAGAGGTTAAAGTACTTCTGTTTGGTATATTTTGACATGAAATGCCCAGTAAATCACTAAGTGAAAATCTTAAGTGATTCATATTTTAAATGATATTTTTTTTACACTTTTCATTCTTTCTCTGTGGTGGTAACCATTTCTCAATACCATGTCCCGTTTGGAAGTAAATACTTATTAAATAAACTTTTTGCTTTTGTCAACTTTCAAGGTTAAATAAGCACTTCATTAAAGGTACAACGAATATTAATTTGTTACTGTTACACTACTTTTTATGCAACTACTTTGAACCTTGATGCAACAACTTACTTAAGGCAGCAATATCTTAACCTATCAAGAAGATATATGTGTGGGGTTTGAAAGTGTGTAGAGATGAAATACGATCTTTCGTTTGTAAAGCTTTTCCTAATTCAAAATATAAGAAGCTACTGAACTTACTATGAGTATATTTGCAAAGTAACTGGTGGGAAATAAAAGAGTGCGAATCAAATATAAAAATATCCGCTCATTGGAATATGATAAAATACGGTATCACAAAACAAAAATAAATAAATAAAAAAATGAAAATAAATATGACTATCTGAATTGCTATCCTTATGATCTTGGTTGCCCTCTTGGGGTACAAAAATATTGCTACCGAGTCTCATCATAAGGCATAAAAGTCAAGTCACCCCTCATTTTTTTATTTTGATAATACGTTACGGCAGGTAAATATTGAATTGTTTGAACAGTCTTAACAATTGCTCCTTAATATAATGAAACTACTGAGCCAGCGTAACATGACATAAGCACACCAATCATATATATTAGAACATATAATCTTCTTGATGAAACCAAAAGAATCGATCAGTTGTCACTGCCTTTGTCATTATATTTTGTGTTATATATTTTTAATATTTGTAATATACAGGGCATGAACCTTGCTTCAACACCTGAACCTACCTCAGTCCAGTAAAAGATAAAGTTTGCAAACGTTAACTATTGACATAATAACAATAGACACCGTAAAATGATATTTAAATTTAAAATGTTTATTCGATCTTGAATCTAGCTCTACAAAATTGCACGAAGGTTGCAGTGTAAATATTACGTCTCATCCTCCCCCTACAAAGAAATATATCTGAAATACATTTTGAAGTAATTTTTAGGGTGAAAATATAATCGAGGAGGAGCCATGACGCTCATGCCGTGAGTGGAGGAGTCATCGCTTCCGTGGCAAGCTAAGTCTACCCTGGTAATTGAAGGATACCTTAATGATTAGTGTTTATTTCAGATATTAAATAATTCGTTGTCATAGACAAAGACACTAAAGTGCCGCTTTAACCATAGAAAGATCGGAACTGTCAACCTATCAATAATATCAACGTAACTTTGGTTGATTTTGCAGCATGACCAAAGCAAGTTAAAGAAAAAAGAAATGAAAAGAGCATTTTGTAATCAGTATTCTTTGAATAGAGACTACAGTTTACAGCACAAAACTTACCACATCAAACAATTCAAGCTCTATTAGTGCTAAAATCTATCCGGTGTTTTTCTCCGATAAATGTGAAGAACAAGAGAGACAACGCCAAAAAAAAATTAACCCCTTACCCTAACAGCAGCCAAGTTTTGGGTAACAATTTTCTGGATGCAATCGATTGAGGGTCAGTAACTGTGACTTAAGAGATTCAGTGCCAGTAAGCATACACTACGATGATCGTCGAAATTATCTGAAATCTCCCAATGATTAACACTTCAAATTATTCGAGTGAAGTAATTTTAGATTGAAGTAAAATAGTTTCAGTGATTTTTTAAAGTGATTTTTCGCCACTCCCATGTCCTAGTGGTGAATGTAGAACAAATGGAATTTATGATTTGTTCGATAAATAATACATTGCTCTAACCAGAGAATACAATTTGAACCATGCCCACATATGGTGATGAGTTTTATATTTCTTAGCAACAACAGTGAGAATCAGGGCCGTCTTGCCGGGGGGGGGGGGGGTGTCTCATTCCTCAAAATCTGTCAGAGCGACGATACTAGGAAAATCTGAAATACTAGTTGGAATTTTTCGTATCTCAGTCTAGCTCATTTAGTGACATAGGAAGATACCTACTATTGCACCAGATTGTGCCTAAGGTTACCTGCTAATTGAAAATTTCTCAATTTAAAATACCAGTTGAAATGTTCATATCTCAGTCTAGCTCATTTTATGACTTAGAAATGTGTCTACTATTGCACCAGATTGTGTCTTCGGTTACCTGGTAATTGAAGTATTTCTCAGAGTTCGAATTTCTCATATTAAGGTGTAGAAACGGTGATAGTTAGAAAATCTGAAATACCTGTTGGAATTTTTCATATCTCACTCTAGCTCATTTTTTACTTCACGACAAGCCAAATATTGCACCAGAGTGTGTTTCATTTATCTGGTAATTGAAAAAAAACTTCTCAGTAAGTTTTAAGTGCCAGGCAGCATATTTCATATTTCCCGTGTGAAAAAATGGGCCTTGCGGCGACCAGTCAGGGCGACTTCTCCGTAACTATTTACCGCGACTTCGCCGTGACTTCACTTTTCACATGTAAATGAGATCTGCTGCGACTTCATAGGAGGGAACTTCCCGCGACTTCGCGGAAAGGAATTTCCTGCGACTTCACGGCAAATGACCTCCCGCGACTTCAGGGCCAATGTCTTCCAGCGACTTCACCGAAAGAGGTGTTTGTTGCGACTTTATTAATTCCTAGCCACCCACAGATGAACTCTTTTTATAAGCTGTCATTGGTTTGGATAAAGGCTCCATTGCATCTGTCAAAACCTTTTCCAAAGCTGGCCAGATTTAAATTCCAGAGATAGGCTATACAGTAGATGACTCATAATTACCAGACAAGTGAACTGCAGCAATTAATTATAAGCAGACATGGAAAGACAAACTTGTAGGTTTGTCTGTACAGTATATACGGCACATATTCTGAAAGCTTGCATTTAAAGCAAGTGAAAACTTTGATCTCTTCATGCAAGTGCACAGTGAGTGGGCATATACAGTCAAAATCATTCAAGTCCATAATACTCAGCATTTACATGTACTGTACACTTGTAGTTTACAGGTAAGTCCAGCCTTAAAAGGTCTAATCTCAAAGCTATGCAAACTTCATGAGTGAAATTCATGTTAGCAAATCACATTTATTTAGATAGGTCATAGTTAAATCAACACAATATAATCAAGATTCAGCAAATGGTTTTATCTCTGCAGAGAGTAATTAGAGGTGCTACAAATAATGCAGTCATAACATGCTCATAACTTGTTTAAAGAATATATAGCTCTCAAAATGAAGAACTGGTTGGATGTCTTTCAGGCAGATATCTTATGAAAGGGAAAATTAAAGTACATGTTGTTATTAAAATAGAAGTACAATCAATCCACCTGCTAGCTGGAGCATTGTACAAAACCGTAGGCCTATAGTACAGTGTGAGTACTAAGTGCAGATCACCTCCTCAAAATGTAGCATATCTGGGCAATCCAAAATTCCCAGATCAAGAAGTTCAGTTCTGAAAGCTAATAGCTTACCATGGACAATTTCTCCTGTAAAGATAACAAGTGAAAATATGTCCAATTAATCCAAACTACATGGCAGTACTCCTTGCACTACTGTATATGCAGTTGCACAGAACAAATGTACATGCAGCTAGCATGCCTTCTTGTGACAAATGTCTCTATCAAACTGAAATGCATGCACAAAGCTACTGTGGGAATTTCAAATCTGCCTCCCACTGAAGTATCAAATTACAAGAATGCAGAAATAAAGTTGGTGGAGGTCAGTTGTTCAAAGGCGGACATTTCTGGTGAAGTGTTCGCGACTACAGTCGCAAGAGACAAACTTCCCGCGAAGCAATATTTCTTTAATGTGAAGTGTTCGCAACCAGTCGCAATAAATGGATCTTCTCAGGCTCACGAACTGATTGTTTCCTTGCCGTGACTAAGCGGCGACTAGTTGCAAGAAATACCCCTTCCTGTGAAGTAATATTCCCTCTGTCGCGAAATTTTTGGTGAAGTCGCTGGAAATGTGAAGCACTGAAAAGTCTTGAGGTGAAGGGATCTCTTCACGGCGAAGTCACGGTGAAGTCGCTGCGAAGTAATCATTTTGGTAAGTGTTGAACATAGGTTCGACGACAGTCCAAAAATGTGACATACCAGTTGAAATCATATCTCATATCTTATATTCATATCATATCTCATAATTTCATATCTCGTTCTAGCACATTGTATGACTTCAAAAGACGCAGGATATTGTTTTAGATTGCATCTAAGGTTACGTAGTAGCTGACACATTTCTCAAAAGGGAGTGGGGGACATCTGTAACAACCCTCTTCCAGGCTAACCATCACTGATCTCTGCTTTTCCCACATAACAAAATATTTGATTACATAACATTTTTTTTCTCATCAACCTGTCTATCATTTACAGAGTTGTCGATACCAGAACTAGCTTTATATTTTATTATAGTCGTAGTCGCAGTCTCAGTTCGGTTGTAGCAAAGTGACAAAAACTTTAATGGCCAAAGAGTAAAAATTGTTGGAACTGTGTTGGGGCTATGATTTCTCTGAAAATGTTGAATACAATAAATGCAAAAAATTGCACCATATTTTGTCTGAGGTTACTTGGCAGTTGGAAATTTCTCAAAAAACTAAGTCACAATAAAAGAAAGAATTGTTACCGCCTAAAAGTAAAAGGAGTTGAATTAATTTTTCTGGAAATGTCAATAAATGTTCTAGACAAGATCAATCCAAATTATTATCATTTTTGTGTAAAATGTTTTTATATTTAATTGAGAAATGACAGACATTAGACCCTATTTTAGAGTTGGGTGCATGTAGCTCAGCTACACCCAAAAAGTGTCGTTTCCTGCTATCTGAGGGGCTTGAAAGGTAACAATTTTTTTTATAGAAACCAACCAATCATCCACTGGTAACGATCCGCTTAGATAATCCGGCCGTTACTCACCCCTCCCCTCCCCCAAACTGTTTCTTTTGCTTGTTTTACAGATAACTTGATTGTTTCTTCTGAAAATAACCTTTTCGTGAAGACTGTACCCCTGTAATGAATTTTCACCCCTCTCCTGAGAAGTGCCTATTGCCTGAAACTATCGTGGTGGGGTTGCCATACGGTTGAAAAAAAAAAAAAACCACCGAGCTAGTCGGAAGTTTTTATTTCACACCCCCCTAAAGATGTGACCCTAGCTACGCTCCTGGTTGTGATAATAGATATGAATACAAAATATTAGGCCTACGCATTTCTTAGTGTTTTGAAGAAATCCAGTAAACGCAACAAATTCTTCAAATTAATGAAAGGTTAGTCTGATGCTTTGGTATATCCCCTCTACGTAAAATGTTAAAATATACATCTAAGTCTAAAAGTCTGGTGGGCTGAGTTCATATATTGCAAGACTTCATTAATGGCCTGTAATATTCATGAGTGCAAGCAAGCACAATCCTTCAGCAGGCAATATTAACTGATTTTCAATTAATCGGAGCATTAATCTAAACAGCAATTAGGCACTTAGCAATTAAGTAAATTGTAAAAACGGTAGCAGGTAAAAGTCTTGTATATTCATGTGATAATGGGATTTCTTTTTAGCTGCTTAAAAAAAAATACCTGGCAAACACTTAACGATATTTTGCCTTGTCTTTCCAGGGAAAAAATCTGTTTGTTACTATGAAAGTATGGTAGACGAATCAGGGAATGTTGAGTGTACTACGGGTGAAGAAGATTGTGACGTCATTAAATTAGGAGGGGTTCGATTTGTTCAACCACCCATGGCAGGAACCCCGACCGAAAACGACAACAAGGAGAATCGTAAGAATGAACAAATACATTACATTCTTAGGCGTGTTTGTAAAACCCTTAACCTACGATTAATGAGATGGATTTGGATAAGTGGATAAGCGACTGAGGGGGGCATTTCAAAGTGTGTGTTTGTGTTATGGGGCGGGGGGGGGGGTGCTCATATAGAGAGAGCGGGGATAGAGGGGAAGAGTATCTAAGCAAAGGCGTTCAATGTGACAAGGAAACACATTGAGCCCCTACTACAGTGACGCACTAGTGGGGTGATAATGTAAAATTGTGGGAAGACTTACCACACTGATAGCCACCATCAATTGGCGGGGAGCGTACCCGAAAAGTTGTGGATACAAATATCCCCAATATCACTTGAAATTGTCCTTCCCAGGTTCAGCCGTTGAACTCCAGGAAATTATTGTCAATATCTTCTTGGATGGTAATCCCCCAAATTAATAAACATTATGGTAAGTTGTTTCTCCATGCACTTTATGGGAAACTTCATCGCCATACACCGAGAGTGAAATGTGTTCAGAGTACACATCCCTGCATTGTCCATTTACCTACTCTTTTTTTCTCCTTTTTGTGTTTCGTACTTTCCCTTATTTTTTTTCTACCTTACATTGCTCCCACTGGTCCCACTGTGGAGAGCGGCGACTCTTCCTCCCTGCTCCACTGTTCACTAGTTGTTGTAAAGTAAATCAATTCCCTTCATTTCGTTTATTGTTCTTCGTTTGGTGCTAATTTCTCTGTTGTTTCACGTAACCAGGATATCTTGAGTTGTCGGAGTGAGCTTCGATGCTTGTAGAAGCTGTTGCTAGATTGTGTGTATCCGTAGTTGCACCCCCTTTGTTTATATCTTTGTAATAGCATTACAATATCAGTAACTCAATACTCTGAACTGGCTGATTTAAACCTTGTTGTTGTGAAAAATGAGGCTATGGAGATAGAAAAGCCCTGTAAACGAACACCGGGACTTAGCAAAAAGTAAAAACAAGAGGGCAATCCACGGAGTTGTATATCTCATCGCCAACATGCACATTGATTTCAATAAAAGGCCTGCAAATTGGAATTTGCAGTAGTTTATTGCTAAGTACTTACAAAGCTTGAAGTAAATTGGTTTAATAGTTCTCAAGATATGCTGGAAGTAGCAATTTTAGGGCAAAATTGGCTTTTTTTTTCTCAAAAACCAGCAAATTTGACTCGATTTACCATTACAGTAATATTATGTTGAACAATGTGTTCTCTGGTAAATACTTACAAAACTGTAAGTTAATTGATCTAATAGTCCTCAAGATATGCTGGAAATACAAATTTTGGGGCAAAAGTGGCTTTTTTTTCTCCAAAATCAGCAAATTTCACTCTCTTTACTACAAAAGTGATATACCTTGAAATTTTTCATTCTCAGGTAAGATTTTGCAAAATTTTGCATTACATGCTCAAATACTTCTCAAGATATGCTGGAAATAGCAATTTTGGGGCAAAATAGACTTTTTTCCAAAAAAAATCAGCAAATTTGACTCGATTTACCGTACAACTAATACATCTTGCACGTATTGGCATCATACACAACCTTACCATGTTTCAACTTAATCGCTCATTTGCTTTTCAAACTACTGTGGAAAAACCACAATTTGGACAGGTCCGGACGCACACACACACACACGCACCCACACACACATTGGCACGGACACGTTTTCATTTATACCAACCAACAGGACCCTCCTGTACCCATGGTCACTCTACCATGGGGTACCCTTGGGGTGTCGCTACTCATCCACTCCAAGCGTTTCCATGACAACCATTCTCCCATGGGTGCACAGTATAATATATAGCTTCACTAGCCAAGTGACAACAATATCTCATCTAGCCCCTTTAGGGCGATGAGATAACAAGGACAATGAACAATGGTAATAACGGATAGAGCGGAGACAAAAGCAAACCAAAAAAACCCGAATGTCGTACGAGAAACAGGAATTTGGTATTTGTATTGCAAGGAAGGGAAGAGCGAGTGTGGAAAAGTTTAGCCCATCTTGTTGACTATTATTATGCCAATTTTTGCTTATTTGTTATTGTTAATTTGGCAAAATGGGTGGGGTGACGTTCTGAGTCCAGAAAAGCCCTCTTAGATTCTCGCCTGTGTTTGGTAGTAAGTTTGATTAATTTGAAACATGGTGGGAAAGTGGCTAGGTAGGAGATGTATCCTCCTGACCTATGAGGTTACAAGAAGTGTATTTGCTACAAGACTGTTCAAACAAAGACTTGAAACTTGGCATTAGGTGCCTTGGTATGGGATCAAAGAACGAAGTTAAATGTCAGGAAACCGAAAATCAATTTAATCTGAAAACGTGAATATCATAAAGATGTAAAATATCATTTATGTAATTGTGACGAGACAGAATATTTTGGGAGATGAACATTCGGCCTAATGGTCAAACACAACGAAACATAAGTCACTTAATTAATGCTGTTCTTATAATTTTCTGTATACGAAACCTCCGAGGGTATTATATGTAACGGACACATGTGTAACTCATAGCAACAGTATAGTAGACTCGGATAGAATGTGGTTAATGAGGGTAAACCGGTCATTTTAATAGCGAACTATGTGCTTGGTACTAATGTGACTTTTCCACAAAGTTAAGGTTGGGAACACGAATGTACGTTGCCTATAAGCTCCTTACATTTATTATCAGTGCTTTCAAATGTGGTGTAAGCTAACTTACAAGAAACTTTTCCTTACTATAGAGAATGATTATTGAATGATTATTGATATATGATGGGGATGTGGCTTACTACTGGCTACATATTTTACTTGTTTCTCTTTTTAATGAAAAGCCTTCGAGAGCCCAACGCGGAGTTTCTTGAGCTTTCCATCTACTACGAACTCTCCATCCACTGCGAGCTCTCCAAGCACTGCTAGGTTTTCATCCACTGCGAGCTCTCCATCCACTGAGAGCTCTCCATCCACTGAGAGCTCTCCATCCACTGCGAGCTCTCCATCCACTGCGAGGTTTTCATCCACTGCGAGGTTTTCATCCACTGCGAGCTCTCCATCCACTGAGAGCTCTCCATCCACTGAGAGCTCTCCATCCACTGCGAGCTCTCCATCCACTGCGAGGTTTTCATCCACTGCGAGGTTTTCATCCACTGCGAGCTCTCCATCCACTGAGAGCTCTCCATCCACTGAGAGCTCTCCATCCACTGCGAGCTCTCCATCCACTGCGAGGTTTTCATCCACTGCGAGGTTTTTATCTACTGCGAGCTCTCCATCCACAGCGAGCTCTCCATCCACTGCGAGGTTTTCATCCACTGCGAGGTTTTCATCCACTGCGAGGTTTTCATCCACTGAGAGCTCTCCATCCACTGAGAGCTCTCCATCAACTGCGAGGTCTCCAACCACTGCGAGGTTTTCATCCACTGAGAGCTCTCCATCCACTGCGAGCTCTCCATCCACTGCGAGCTCTGCATCCACTGCGAGCTCTCCAACCACTGCGAGGTTTTCATCCACTGCGAGGTTTTCATCCACTGCGAGCTCTCCATCCACTGCGAGCTCTCCATCCACTGCGAGCTCTCCAACCACTGCGAGGTTTTCATCCACTGCGAGGTTTTCATCCACTGCGAGCTCTCCATCCATTGCGAGTTCTCCATCCACTGCGAGCTCTCCAACCACAGCAATTGGCAGCTCTGACGTTACACCAACATCAGCAATTTCACATTGTAGAGGGAAATTCGCTAAGTCTGGTAAGTATATTGTAGCATATGCGATATATATAGCAATTGTACTAACAGTGGCATTTCGTAGAAATGGTGTGGGCGTCAGTGAAGAAATACTTATTCTTAAGACTTTATTATCACTAAAACGATTTCTCACTTTTATCGTGATGTTATTGTCAATGCTATCATTCAAACTCTGACAAGATTATGTCAATGGGGATCTATATACCATGGTATACTTCAATGGGTTTCGTAAACAAAAACAGATAGACAATCATACCGACAGTAACAGTCTGCAGAGTCCCGTGACATGAAAGGATCTTCAATTATATTTGGCCATTGAGCTTAAAACATTCTATCTACAAAGATACCTTATTCCTTTAACCCAGAGCATACTCATGACAAAATTGTGCCCTTACAGACAAAACACAAAGCATTTCTCATTCTATCACTCTCACTAGGTTATATAATGGATGGCATTGTAATCTGAGGTATCACTCACTTCGGTGGTACTGCGTATGTTTTAATTACGAGAAGAAACTGTGCAGGACTGTGAATACCTTTCTTGGTCTTTTGCGGTTTGAACAATACAATTAATGAAACCATAAGACCACGGGGATATTCGAAAAGGCCGCATGTGGGAAATCTGAACGCAGTTAATGTAAGGGTGAGAACTTTTCACGTCTACACAAATGCAGTAAAATCAACTTCCTTAGTATCGCAAATTGCAAACATAGATAAATACAGACTATCTATAATTTGTTTTAAGGAATTTTGACACCTGGACGTGTATACTGTAATAACGTTGTTGAACAAATCTTTTCTCGCTAAGTCACTATGTTGTTATTGGTTTGATATCTCTATATCATGTTTGGGCTCAGAGGGCTTACGCCTGCATCAAAGGCCATAACATTAGAAATACGACAGTCCCGGATATTGAATCATGTTGTTAGATTTGCAGCCAGGAACCCGGATGCTGCGCTGTTGATTATTTTTGGCTTGAATAAATGCTTCCTGAATGATGTCAACCGAACAAACGTACAAATGTACTTTGGCATAGCCATGCACAATTTACACTCTACATCGAAATAAACATACAGTAAGTGCCTGATTCTGGTAGATGTGGAATTTAACAATAGTGGTAGAAATGAATGCCGACATACGTGGTTGAATACTAAAACGAGTATGTTAAAAATAGATCAGTGTACGCTCAAATTTATCAATGGACTTAACACTAAGCCCATTGGATTTTTAGTCATATTATAATAGGCCGGGATCTAGTTTTAAATGATGAAAGCATGTATTGGAGTAAGCGTTTTAAACAATTTTCATTGTTTGATGACAAACCTATAAATGTTAAAGCATTTTCGCCTTAGATTGACGACTTGTTTATTAGAAAGAAAAGTATCGTTGACGCAAAATGTACAAATTGCAGGAATTTAAATTTCTCATAGGGTCATATTCTCTTATTGATCTGTACTTAATATCCTTATTCTGTGTAATCTGTACATAATATCGAAATGAATTTACCTTGGATTCACTTTAAAAGAGTTGAATATATATGCCTACAAACTATTGTGTAAAATACTCAATTTGCTTAAAATACTCATCGTTGGGTAACGTCTAACCCAAGAACGGTAATTCTTTGGCTAACCTACACATTTTTTACTCAACAGTTTTTAACGAGATATACTGTTACCAACCTGGGTTTAAGTTTACGCAACTGTTTTTAGAGAGAAGAATAGATGTAAAGTTGTCATAACTTGCTTTTTATGTTCATAAACTGTGATTCATGCAGTTCCATGGTTGATTGATGTTTTGTCTAATTTATCATATACCCCTTTATGGCTTAACTAAGTTCCATCTTTTGATACCGTCATATTCTTGGCCAACAATTCAGTTCTTGGTAAATAAGCCCATGAATTACAATGTTCCTTTCTAGTCTTGTTTCCTCCATGAGCTCCTTAGGTAAAACTTTTCTGATGTACTAAAATACTCAACAGGCCTTTTCCGTGCCCGAAAACACGTTTTACCCAATATCCAGTGCAATATAGCTAAGGAAGGCCTAGACATTGGAATGACCCACGTGAACTACTTAACAAGATCTATGTTTAATTGGCCATGTGGATCATCACAGCATGTGGTAATAAAACTGATCTAAGGGGATGAGATGTTGCAACAAGTTGAGCCGCACTAAAACAAAGAAATGGTGTGGTTGCAGATACTGGCTATTTAGAGTGTAAAATAGAGATTACAAAAACTGAGGAAACCACAGAAACCTACCTAGGAGTAAATCACTGAAACGCAGAAGTTTTCTGTAGTAAAAAAGGTTTCTGTAGTAAGAAATTAAAGTGATTGATTTCATAAAGGCATTTGACACTGTTCTCATAGAAGGCGTGTACATAAACTGGAAGTTAATAATATTGCCAGTATTTATCATAGATGGATTGAAACTTTCTTGAAAGAATGCGAACAAAGACTTATAGTTAATTGCTTCATCTCAGACTGGAAACCTGTTGCAATCGGAAAACCTCAATTATCTGTTCTAGGTACAATTCTCTTTGTCATTTATATTAATGACCTCCCGCGGTGTTGACACAATGGCAATGTCTGTTACTTTTTTGCAAATGACACTAACATATTCTACAAAAATAGCAAATGAAAACGATTGTGAGTTTTCAAAAGTAGATATAGTTTTTGCGTGAGTGATCGATGACTTGGTTATTGAATTTTCATCCATATTCCTAAAATCTCCATCACCTCCACAAAGAATTTGCTCAGTTCTACTTCAAACTAAAAGGCTCATTGACATTGGTTGTAATTTTCTGCTACTAATTCCATCGCAAAAAAGTGAAGCGAACCCGATTGGGAACTTTATGAGAGGGCAATTCGAGTATGGCATAGTTGCCATGGGAAACGCTTAGATCAAAAAAGTAGAATCAATGTCACCAAAGTTACTTTTTGTGAGTCAACACACGACCAACGTTCAACTAAACTAGTGAACTTGTGAAAGTTAACTAGTAAAACAAAAAATATAAAAAGCTAATATACAGCTATTATTTATGGTAGAGTAACATAGGATCACTAATACAGCACACACAAACACACACACAAGGTGTCTCGTACATTCTCATTCGCGCACCACGGTTTCTCCGTCCCTGCAAGCAGCGGTAATAAATTCACGCTAGTTCAAAATACAACATGAAGCGTGTGCGCAATTTTGATGTTTATTGGGCTAATGAACACTACATGCGTTCTTTACATATCCTAGTATGTTAGATTATCGCGAATGCGAGTAATAAAACTTGATTAAGTGACCTTTGTTACCAGTACCCTGTGAGAGGGTTTTGACCACTCTAGGTTGCTTCGCAGTCGCGGACATAAAAGAAGACACGAGAAAGGAGAATGGTAACTCCAATTTATACTTACGTTATAATATATAAACTAGAAAACTTGTACTTGCAAGGCAAGTACTAATCGAAGCCACTGAATGTGGTGTTGTGTAGGTAATTGCCATTTGGGTTGGGAGTGGTATGCACATTGCCAATGTACAGGTTAGAGGGCAATATATATGCCAGAGGTGTGAGGCATGCTGCTATCCCCAAACACACAAGATGATGAGAGTAAGGACCAGTCAGAATAGGTTGGTACATAAAAGGCTACAGTAACTGAGTAGGTTTGGACAGACTGGGCCTAGGCCTCACAATATACCCTTGCCTGTAACACCGTACCAATTTACGAATTACAGCGGTAACGTTACTTGGTCACGTTCGTTAGGCAGAGCCTTTAGCTGGTCTATGTTAATATCGGTAAATTCCCCCGTGATAATACTAATACCTCTAGGCTACTACTACTAGCCGCCTGAAACTTGAAATGTATTTATGCCTCCAGAGATAACCCTTTGATCAAGAGTCTAGTTTAATGATCGTCGAATCTTTTCTCCTTCAAAAACTGTGGAATTTGGCGATGGATTTCAACGTACCTTTGGTTTCGTTGGTTCGCAGCTCTTACAACGAGCAATATATCGTGAATGTACTGTATACTATACTGCGAACGGAACGCAGTGCAGACGTGCACACATGGCTATGGTCCTTGCACTGGCAAAGGCAAGAACGCTCAGTACTGTGTTACGTACTACATACGTAAAGCAAAAGCCGTACCTCTTACCTACAATTTGGATGTTATGCTGCGTAACGTATTGCAGCTCTGCTCATTGTACTGAAATGCTACTACAGTTCCCGGGAAGAAGTCAAAAGCTCCATTCGCTACGCAGGACATTCGAGATATCATGCCTGCGCAACGGGTTCATTGTTCTTCGCTCTGTACTGAATTTACGAAAAACTCTACTTGTCGTATCATTGCAGGGTTGAAAAGTTGTATCTGTTCAGTAGGCGATTTGCAAAATTGGTAGAGCAATCCCTACAATCGAAGCTGTGGCTTCGATTAATAACGCAGACATGGATTAAAAAGGAAGCAAGATTACTTGCATCCACAGCTGGTGGCTGGTATCTGGTAATCCTATGGATTAGGTTGGAGAGTAGATGTGGTACAGTGTGGTGAGGTCAGTGTAGTACAGAGGGGGAGTGCCGGCATCGGCTTAGGTTGCGAGATAACGTTGTTCGCGGGACAGATGGATGCTAGGATAACAAACTGAAAGTTTGAAAGTCAGGGAAAGAGGTGTTTAGGCCGGGAAATAAAGCAGAGTCACTCAGGTTGACTGGTGACTAAAGAATCCAAAAACAGGTGAAACGAGCGGTGTTTAGTGTAGATTCAGGTAGAACGTAAAAGCTATGTTGAGGATGTTATAATTATAAACTGCAATGAACCAGACCTAACGTCGTGATGTTGAGAAACTTCTTAGCAAAAGATAAAACTCAGTATAAAATGAATGAAATTAACAGAACGGGAATGGAATAAGAATCAGATAGTCTTCTCTCGTTGGGTGGAAAAAGCAGAAGTAATTCGGAGACAAAGTCAGGTAGACGGTTACATAATCAAGAACGCAACTTTTCACAACAACACATTCTAAAATTGAAAATAAGAACGTACAGAGCGCACAACATCTCTGGAATGCTAATTTCCTTCACAACACCTTTACCAATTTGGTTGAAGAAATAACAGCGCTCTTCAAATAGGTCATTATGTGCATAAGAGAACTTCAGATATTTTTTTATAATCATTACCATCGTTTGTAATATTATTCCTTTCAAAACAATAACATAATAACGTATTTAATTGTAAAGTCCTAACAGTTAAATGCATTATTTCAGTGTTTTTGGCAAAGAAAAAGTCTGCACATTCAACCACGTAAATACACATGTATATTGTAACAGTACTTACCCTTTAAAGTACTTATTATGCTGAGGAACAGTCCGGAAATATTGCGCTCATCTCAAGAATGCAGGCCGTGGCTGCTAGTAATAGATACGCCCATTGTTCAGTTGTTATAGCAAAAACTTGCAAGGCTAGCGAGAGGCACTCTGTTACCCGCTTCCGAAGAGTCAACATACTTACACTTACAGGTGGCAGACCGCCGCGGGCGTGACACCCATTTATGGCATACTTACCTGCGAAACCTCACCTGCGAAACTTTCCTCACCTAAGAAACCTTTTGGTGTGATAGAGAGCACAAGGAGGTACTTGTTTTTTTGTACTTTTTGTACTTTTATGAATTTTTCGTGTACCTTAATTTTAGGTTAAATGAATCGAGACTGGATAGACGTAGAGGAGTCGATGTTTAACGTTTTCGTTTTTCTTGTACTTGTATAATTCCTTAATATTTTGTGTTACATGTTCACCTTATAGTTTGAAAAGTTTGTATAATTTATGAATTTCGCACTTCATTTCAACACAATGTTTGTTTATTAGTAAAATTTTCACGGAGTTCACGAATATATGCAGAAGCAAACTCCAGTCGAGACTCTTGGGTTATTAATTGTCGAGTCCACTTTGGTATATGCGATCACATCACCCTCCGCTGCATATATTTGCCAATGTCTGTCACTGCATGTCCCTTAATGGAGTCTTTATACTTCATCACTTCTTTTACAATGCTATTTATCGCAGTGTTCAGAAATGAATTGGAGACAAAAACACGTAACAGTACTGATTAAGGCCCATATTCATATGAGTTACAGACTATTTATAAGGAAAAGATCATGATGACCATACCACTCTTCATTCAGATATTATATGCAAATACATAAAAATAGCAAGTTTTAGGTAAAAATGTTTTTAGATTCTTAAATATAAGTTATATGAATTCAGACACCGAATGCCTGGGCTGTGAGTTTATCGAAAACGTTCCATTTCCAAATTATAAAGAAGTTAACCAGCTGGCCTTAAGTTAGATGTGCATTTACCACATGCACAAGCGCGGTAAGCAAAATAATTATATAGCAAAAATATCATAGTGTCATTACGTTCAAAGTAAAGTTTGTTACTATAAGTGAACAAGATTTTGTTTTTCATATAGCGGTTATTGTTCTCCATAATGTTGGAGAACTCGTTTTATGCTAAACATTTTCGTAAGTATAACACACAATTACGGCTTCTCATTTGTAACACATTAATCACTATGTTGTGTAGAGTTTGGGCAATGCAATGTCTCGAAGTGACTTTCACCACATAATCATCACTATGTTAGTCACTAGTTTGTTATAATGTTAGTAATCCATATTCGGACATCTGTAAACATATACCATTGTATGTAGGTGGTTTGATCAAATTAATATGTATGCTTTTCACTGATAAAACACCCACAAATAACTATAATTTTGTATGACGGAATGTACTATGGTTCAGAACACAATTGTTTCAAATGTCACAAAACTTATTAAATGAGTTCAAACCGTCCAATTCCACCTTCACGGAATGTTCATGGGCCAAGACTTTAAGTGTTGAAATTTTTTCATTTGAATTAAATTGGAACATTGCATAATAATTTGTAATGTCATATTTGTACTCCTCAAATTCATTTCTTTGTATTTTATTATTTTATTTTGCTATGAAATATGATCACTGTCTTCATGTGATGGGGGGTGACTTTGCTACACATGCCCTCCCCATACAACATACTTTAGAAGAAAACAGTCAAAGTTTTACGGTTGTCTAAACATTTAATTTCAAAAAGGAAACAAAAACAGGTAATGTGAGTTCTGTAAGAAGGACATAACGACCTATTGCGCAATTGATTATTGACTATTTCAAATTAGGTGAAAATCTTTGATCATGTTATATCTTAGCAATGAAGCAGGGTATGAAAATTGAAGTTGGCTGAATGTGATGTATTTTCCAACTTCTGAAATACATTAATCTTGCAATTTCTAAAACTTTACAATGACGTACAATACAGTCTTACTTTTTGATGTCATTAGCAAGAACGTGTCGGAATGCGTAATTTTCTTATTAAACACAAATTGAAACCGAACTTTTACATCTACAATGCAAGTTAAAGAGTCAAGGAATGTACATTTGGCCCTTGGCCTTGTCCCCATCACAGAAGCGTACCCGAAAAGTTGTGGATAGAAATTTCCCCTAGATTACTTGAAATTGTTCTTCCCAGGCTCAGCAAGTGAGCTCCTGGAAATTTATTCTGTCAGTATGATCTTGGATGGTAATCCTCCATCTTAATTAACATTACTGTAAGTTTTTTTCCTCCATGCACTTTATTATTATCATTATACACCGAGTGCGGAAAGCACAAAGGGTACCCATCCTTGCATTTTCCATTTACCCACTCTAGTTGTTTCTCCTTTTTTACGTTTCTTACTTTTTCCCTATTTTTTCTACCTTGATTTGTTCCCACTGGTCTTACTGTAAAGATCGGTGGCTTTTCCTCCCTGCTCCACTGTTCACTAGTTGTTGTCAAGTAAATCAGTTTCCTTCATTTCGTTTAATGTTCTTCGTGTGGTGCTAATTTTCGTTGTGGATTCATGTCACCAGGATATCTGGAATTGTCGGAGTGAGCTTCGATGCCTATAGAGGCTGTTGATAGATTTTGTGTATCCGTGTTTGTACCCCCCGCCTAGTTCATATTATTGTAACACAATTGCAATATCAGGAAAAGCTCTGTAAATGAACACCAGGACAGGACAGTAAAAACTAAAAACAAGGACAATGAATAATGAAAATAATAACGGATAAAACGGAGACGACAAGCAAACCAAAAGAACCCGAATACCGTATACGAGAAGCAGGTACTTAATATTTGTGTTTTGAGGAAAGAGAGAGTGAGTCTGTAAAAGTCTTATCCCTTTTGACAAGTTGTATGCCAATTTTCGCTATTTGTTTTTGTTGATGTGGCGAAAATGGTGGGGTGGATTCTGAGTCCAGAAAAGTCCATTTGGATCATCTCCTGTAGATGGTAGCAAGTTTGGTTAATTTGAAACATTGTGAGGAAAGTGCCGTGACTCCCGAAGTCAGACGTAATTGTGAAATGACAGAATATTTTGGGGGAAATGAACATTCGGTCATTTAGGAGATGGGGGATGTGACCTACAGCTCGTTACATATTTTACTTGTCTTACTCTTTTCTTAATGTAAAGTCTCCCCGAGCCCAACACAACATCTGGTGACGTCTACATCTACTGCAGTAGGCAGGTCTGATATCACATCAACCTTACCTCTTTCGTGTCGTAGAGGGAACATTTCTAAATCTACAATCTTGGACAAAATACATTGGGACACCACGCGCCTCTGTTCAGTGTTGGCTATAGGATTGCTGTTCAAAGGATACATTCACTTCTATATTGCAACATTGGATAGGGGAACAGGGTTTCATGTTATCCTCTCACCTAAAATTCAGTAATATAATTGAAACGTACGACAAAGTGTCCCAACAATTTTGTCCAAGATTGTAGTTCTCGTAAGTACATTTCAGTATATGGTATATATACATCTCTATTGCACTAATTAACAGTAAAGTTTCGTCGAAAACCCAAAGGTGATAGAGTAAGTTAAGAAATGCTTGTCCTTAACACTTTATTATCACCAGGAGGATTGTGCAGTTTTACCTGTTCATGTATTCAATGTTCTCTATGTATCAAGGTGTACTTCAGTGGAAGGGGTGGGAGGGGGGAAAGGTTGTGAACAAAAACATGTAAAAGTCATAGTCTAGGGCAACATGACAACCAAACATCTTTAAACTGTTTGTCCCCCGAGTTCCCAACATTGATCATTTGATCAGAAGTTTTTAATCAGCACATACTTTACAATTGAATAGGGTATGTATACAATGAAACCGAAACCGAAGATGGAAGACAAAAACATGTGAAATCAGGAAGTTGCTTATAATAGCAACTCACTGGTATAACTAAGAGAAAGATTTATTGGCATGAGAAAAAACAGTCTAAACAATGAGATTAACATTTCGTATGAGCATTTATGGACTTCATGCCTTCACATGTCTTCTATCTTCCATCTTGTTTCAGAGGTCTCCGTTTTATACATACCCTAATTGAATATACAATATGCTATATAATTAGCTACTATCCCATATTTACTTTCGTGTATTGGTTACATATAAGTCAAAATATACCTTTGACTAACCTGGCTACCGTTCACTCTCATATTATTTTCTTCTAAGATTTTCGTTCAATCAGTCATGACTAACTGAACATTGATGTGTCTGAGCAGCCATATGTCTAAAGTGTAATCTCCTTGGAAATACTGTAAGGATTATTCACTAAGGTGCTTATTGCTACTATGAAGTATTACCCCCTCACGAAAATACTTTTTTTTTCACCATCGAGTTTTGATTTTACTGCAGTGCATTCTTCACGTACTATCAACGTGGTTTCGTAAGTGAGAGATTTAAAATAATGTAATATAAACATGCATGTATTTTAACAACAAAACTGACAAAGAAAACAAAACTGGTCTGTTTTGTTTTTGTGTGCTTATTTCTGCTGTAATTGTTCCTTTATTCATAACAATCATATACCTACAAATGAAGAAGACAGAAAAATATAGAAAACTACAGGCGCCTATAAATCACTTCAGTTCTTTCAGGATTTTAACACTTTGTAATTGATACTCTAATAATGTTGATAAACTAATCGTTAGTGAAGTAAATACTGTTATTTGTTTGATTTATTTCAGAGTATGTCTGGACTGAGGCAGTTTTGGCCTGCATCAAACACCATAACATAAAAAGAAAGAAAGTACAGGACATTGCATCATGTCTCCAGAGTTGCATCCAAGAATCCAGATGCTGCTCTGTTGATTATTACCAGATGTTATTTGGAGTGAATTGCTACTTAAATGATGTCAATATCGCAAGCGTGATTCCAAGATCAAACTTTCATATGCCTTGCTATGAACCTAATTGGATGTACACGGAAATAGAAATGCAGTAATTTCCTTCTGATTCTGAAAGACGGAGACAATCTAACAATACTGAAGAGACCTAATTTCAACTTTTATGAATGTGATTAAGTTTAGCCTATAAACCAGCCAGTATGAGTTCTGAATTCAATTCGTGGGTATCTATAACATGAAGTGTAAATGAATTAGAAGAAGGTACAATCGCTGACCAAATATCTTTGTAATGTAACCTTGGTAGTGACTACCTGCCTTGGGTACGTTGATTGATGTTTAATAAAATTTGTCATGAAGATCTAAACTTAAGCTTCGATTTCTGTTAGATTGTCGATAACCATGCTGTGCTCAATAAAATTTACCGGCAAATTGCAGTGCTTTTTCTGTTGTTCCTGGGGACTAGGCATATGAGATCATGTCCCCAAGTGGAACAAAAATGTTTTCGGAACTTCTCAAGTGGCGTTTTGCTTGGCATTGCAAGAGGGAAAGCACCCATGAGATTGGTAAGTATATTCTTGTCCGAAAATATTCGTGTTCTTTCCTCGCAAACTGAAGAAGACACCCCAAATAAGAGAATATTCAAGATGGTCCCTCTTAACATGTACAAAATCGACAAAAATGTAAAACTAAATTTCCCAAGATATCAAACGTATCTTTTGAATGCACTAGGAGAAAAAGTGTGACGGTTACTAGCAATTTTTTGAATCAAGGTTGTGATACACTGGATTCATCATCATGAAGCACCTAGAAAGGCAGCATAAGTGTATTATAATACCAACAGCCCCATGATTATATCAGTCAAAATGTAAAAATTCAACAAATTGTCACTTTTGCCAAAATCTAAGTAGTCGAAATGACAATTTTCGAAATTCCGCTATATAGGCGAGATGTTCGATATTATCAACTTTGTCAATTTCGTGAGTTTTCCATTTTGACGTGATATATTTATTTGGCATAATAAAAAGCTTCGGAATTTTGCAATTCTAACCAGTTGGTCTCACTTGGCAAACTGACAGTTTTCTAAATTTTGCTATTTTGACAAAATAATAATCTCGACAAACAGCAATTTTACGAGAAGTGTCATTTTGCTTATTCTCATGTCCCTTCTCCGTAGATCACAGTGGAAGACATGTCCATACTAGCAGTATGACGTCATGCAATTTCTTTGCAAATGCCTTACATAAATTTCTATTGTTTGAAATCATGGTGATATCCATCACGAGTCCGTAAACAAAGCCTAAAATTAATAGTTATTTATATTTGCGATTTAGGTGTCCTAGGATGGGTCTGCGTTGTTCCTGTGATTTCGTAGAAAGGGAATTAAGTTTTTAATTTACTTTCTTCGACTTAGGTGGTTATAACCGCCAGTAATTTAGGTTTTGTTTTAGTAATTAGTTTTAGTATAATGTCAGTTCGATTCTCGTTACACGTTGACAACCTGGAGAATTAGAGCTGGAATACGAGTTGCACTGGCAATAGCCTGGTCATCTATCTTTGTACTTTGCGTCGTCAGTGCTTCGCGAATCAGAAAGTAGGGGAAACGAACACCCCTTACAAAATCTGAAAGAGAACTTTGCATTCTAGATATTTCAGTATGAAAATTGCCTTGACGTGTTTGTTGGCCCTTTAAAATCCAGACTCTCTAATGACTCTCGAATGGACAGGAATAGTCATCAATGCAAAGATAGTGATGTGTTCTGTTGTAGTGACTATAACATATTAAAGTAATTTGACTTTCAATTGCAACATGTGATAAATTTTCAGCTCATGTCCCAGCTTTAATTTCTTCCAGTCGCATACATAAATGTGATGCCGACTTCCGTTAGTTGTTACTAAAATCTGTATTGATTATGTCCTTGAACCTTGACTATGTTTAATTAATTGCAAAAGTCATGTCACCACTGTACAGTGTAAACAAAACTTTTCTCGTTTATAATAAAAGAATATAACATGAAATATAATGAAAGAAGAAGTCTATGGAAACAGATCGATTAACTTTATGTCTTATGATGAGACTCGATACTAACATTGTTTGTACTCCAAGAGGCCAACCAGAATCATTTTAATAGCCATTCAGCTTAGCGTGCTTGTTTTTTTGTTGTAGCGTGTCATATCCTAGCAAACAGATACTTTTACATTTGATTTCGAGTCTTTGTATTTCTTACACGTTCTTAAAGAAAGATACTTATCTGAAGTTCTTACGGTCTTTACTTTGATTTTACAAATGTTTCATCACTCCAGCTGTACCAATTTTTGTGAACTGGACGATATCATTGACCTAAAAGCTCTCAAGTGAAAATCAGTACAGTCACTATAGCCACAGTGATATTGGGAGGTTATCGACCACACGTCTATGTGTGATATCTGCAAGCCTTTGAAGTTTGAGATGTTTAAGACATGACATATAGTGATGCCGAACGGATATTGATCGAATACAATACTTCAATGTACTATAGCTGCAAGCCTCATATGCTGAAGATATCGACATCATGGTATCGTGATACTAGATATTGGTCCATTATCGAATATTGCGTTTCCAAAGCAGATGAAAGTCTTTGTCATGTGCATTGTTAAATATATATTGTAATGAAAACTGATTAGATATTGAACTATTGCACCACGTCCGATTGATGCGTGCCCCCCCCTTCCCATGCATAACATCTGAACATGGTCTAACGTCGTTAATTGGATTCTAATCTCATAGAATCCTTATGTATGACAGATCCAAGTCTATCATGTCTGAAGTACTCAATGATTAGATATTGATTTATTATCGAATAATCGATAGCGATCAATGACTCAAATATTGAATTTACTGATCAGCATAATGAGTATTTAATGTGTATCTCTCGCAAACTTCGTGGAAATAACTGATTAACTTAAAGGGTAAATGGTTGTTCAATCACTGACACACCCTTGACGTGATACAAAACAATCACAACTAATACATTATCATTTCTTTGAAAAGCTTATATCCTTATCGACGAAATGCTGGTAAATTAACCACAAAATGTTACTAAGATGCGTTTCCCTGTTGTAGTAGCTTAAAACTGAAAGGCATTAAATGTAGTGTTGCAACAGAAAATGTAGCGACCTCTTCGTTTTGGGTCCCATGTGCACACACTGTTCAGCTGTCAAAATACATCCAAAGACCGTACGATTCTATGAATGCAATTATATGTGCACACACTGTTCAATGCAACAACCGTGCAACTATGAATGCAATTATACATCACTAGGGTAATAAATGAAAAATGATGCCAGTGTCCCATTAAAACTCATTCAAAATTTCATTAATCTTTTTTGCGATGGTGGCAGCGTATGTGTTACGTAATTAAATAAAGAACGCCCTCGTTGATAGACATAACGAATGCCGAAAATGTACAAGCATTTGTGTTTTTTCAGTCTCTGCATACTGGTACCAATGGTAAACCTATGGCAACTCATTTAGTAAGACTGTCTCGGAGTATTGATTTCTAGATATGTCACAATGGCCACCGTGGTTAAAGGAATGGCAGGACCCTTCACATCCTACTCAGAGTTACATGAACCGTATTCTGTTATCTCAGAATATTGATATCCATATACGCTAGGACTACAAAGGTAATCAAAGGAACGAATCACATTCTCCCGATTACTGTCATTCAGATAACATTCTCCGTTCTTGAAGTAAATCGAAAAACATCCGGGTTCTTGGCAACAGAGCAGACGACAGGACTCTAAATTTGGTACTGTAGTAATTCCAATGCTACAATGCTCTTCAATACATACGGTCACCTCAGAAGACCATGCACCCTACACACAAATGGCCGATTTTGTCTAGAATTCGGTAGCTCAACTCTCACGTCAAATTTGCGCCACCGAACATTAAGCGCAAGGCCTCTACGGGTGAGGTCCTAGTCCAGTAAGTGTATCTGTTCCACGGACAAAAAGAGACTGCAGTGGCGATCATCATGCTAGTTACAATTGTAGAGAGACTATCATGAAAGAATAGTCGAAAAGATAAATCAGACTCAGTTGAAAGAACATAAATAATCTAAAAATCGGAGTCAGACTATGACATTAAAACTTCCCAAAATTTTGGCCCCGAAAATTTTGGACAAAATCGTTTTTGTTCCACTTATGGCGTAGTGGATTTACTATCGATTGCAACAGGGGCGTAACCAGTTTTTTTTTTTCTGTGAGAGGCAAACGCCACTCATCGTTGCTACCTTGAGCGTCCTGATAGCGCAGGGGAATAAGGGAAGGGCCGTTGCTCTACCAAGGCTTAAGCCAGTATTTCAAATCAGTCAGTTCAAAGATAAGTCTATGTGTCATAAGGAGAGGTCTAAGGGATGAGGAATACCACTCCCCTTTGTCTGAAAAGGATCATGTTTGCCCTTCTTATTCCCCGCATCATGGTGAAAAATCGACTTGTTGACACCTGCGTCCATGAATGTTAAAAGCTATTGGAGGGGGTTGGGTCCTGTCTAAGCGCCCTACTATCAGTTGGCAGGGAACGTAGAAGGAACTTCTGGGTTTTTCAAACCCTAAAGATGGCCCGAAAAGTCCCTTCCCTGATTTTCCAAGCTGCATGAAGCCAGCCTAGTAAAAATAATCTCACTGCAATTTCTCAATAGGGCCTAATGAGATAAAAATCAACGTATGAAAAGTGGTAATACATATCAGATGGGTTGAGATGATGTAAGAATCATAATGAATTACTCATCCTGTTTCATTTATTTTTGGAAAAGGTAGGAACTAATAGAGGCTGGTTGCTGAACATACCTTTAGACACCAAAAAGTTGTTTATGACCCATTTCTGAGCTTGAAAATAAAGATGAGAATTGGGGTACACGATTCAGCATTATCTAATGAAATGAAGCAATGCAAAACCTGATTGAAATTTTTTGTGAGGAAAGGTCCAGAAAACAATGAGCTTCTCACATGCGCCCGTTTTAAAACATTACTAACGTTTCTTAAGAAAAGAAATAGTAAAAATAGTTTTAACTATCAGTGGAATTGACACACTTTAAGTAGTAGAAATGACATAAATAGTAATGTGACAGAATATAGTTTTTCAGTGACGAATCCAAGGAGGAGTGGAAGAGATTTCCACCCCCGTTGAGCTTGAGTAACTTTATTACATAGCATTTTTCGCCGGCTTAGGTTATTGGGCTATAATGGGCTATCCCACTTTGAATTTCCAATTAATTAAATCTGAAAAATTAGTAACCATTTTCTTAGGTTCAAACGTTTGAATTATGTAAACCTGGTGGCCAATTTGCATTTACCGTTCCGATATCACAGCACAGCACAGCAGAATCACAGTACAGCAGAGTGCACGTGGGAGGGTCAAGTTGCATGCACAGTATGTGTAAGTACCGTACAAAATGGGGTCGCGAACATAGTCCTGCCATTATTCAGACCAACCACAGATTTTTGTTTTGTTCCGCCGAACCTGATACTGACCTTTTGGTGAAGACTGTCCCCCTCCTTCAATTAACTTCTGGATCCCTTCCAGATAAGACATTGGTAATGTCCGAAACTGTTGAAAAGAAGAAAAAGAAAACAACAGCCAGCCAGTATGAACTGGGACCTTCACACCCCGAAAGATATGACACTAGCTACTGCTCTGCATGCACATGACAGAGACATAGGCTGAAAATCTACTGGCATTTTTTTTTCTGTGACAGAGGGTCACAAACCAGTGGGGCAATGTGGTACATAGATCTTTTTAATGCTCTGCCTGAACTGCCCACATTTTCATTCTTAATTTCCGAAGTAAGTTGTAGTAGTGGATATTTCATCACACGAGATAAAAAATAAATCACTAAAAGAAATAAAAATTCTGGAGATATGCTCAAACTCTAGCATCAAAAGTAACGCCAATACGACCACCATACGTGAGCAAATTTTGTAAGTGGTTCACGTATACTCCTGCAGGTGTAACCCCCAGCATCATTCATCTACAAGCCATCGTCAGCCATCCCCCCCCCCCCCCAGCCTAAGGAGAAAACCTGGATCCGGTTGTTGGTAGTGTCAATAGCTTTAGTTTTCATAGACAAACAATACTTTTTGCGGGTTAATTTATTTTCGTTTTAAATCCAGCGTTAGGATTGGTAGTTAATAGAGGAACATTGTTTCTAGAACCCATATCATCATTAATATCCAAGGTCTTAATTGGCAGCTCGGGGAAGCGTATTGCCAAAGCTTGAAATAAAAATGTCGACCGTTCTGCTGCGGATTCTTTCTGCTAGCCGCATGCTCGCATAATGCGTTTAAGCAAGAGACGCATGTGTGGCTAATCGAAATCTCGAACCAACGATTTCGCGCCTTTATGAATACATTATGAAATGCTTGCAAGACTACTGCAATCGGAAACCCCCAGTACTTCTGTAACGTTTCCGCTTTATACACAGCGTTGCCGAATGCTTTGCGGAGTTACGACGACTTTCCAGTACATGTGATTTTAGCTGATGCTTAAACGACGCGTTGAGGGATATTTGCCTGTGGTCTCTTCGATACAGCAATTTAGAAGGAACTCCTTCGAGAGGGTGCTTCATTTATATTAGACAAATCAGTTAAGACCGCCATGAGTATGGAATCAGCCAGCAAGAATGCAGCTATCATAAAAGGTGGGACGGATACTGTGCAACGAATTCCTCATAAGTCTCCGAATGCTAGTAAACTACAGTGTTGGTGTTGTGGGGAGACAAGTTACATTAACGGGTGAAAAAGTGAAAAACTTTAAATGTTTTTATTGGGGACGTATTGGACATTTAAAAAAAAGAGTTGCATGAAATTATAAAGGAAAGTGATGTATTTGACGGGAACCGTAGGAACTGTAACAGGAGTTCAAGCAAAACTTCTTGTGAAACACGGGGTGTTGCCGAAGTTTTTCATCCCACCCCCAATTCCTTTTTCAACAAGGGAAAGGGTATCCCAAGAACGTACTCTATAAGTCAAAGAAGGAATTTTACAGAAGATTGAATTTTCAGAATGAGCTGCACCAATAGTGCCAGTTAGGAAAGGTGACGGCAATATTCGAATTGGTGTAGAATACAAAGTCACCACAAATCCTGTCTTACAACAGCACAGCACACTTCGGGGGGGGGGGGGTAAAAAGTTTTTAGAACTTGATGTATTGAATGCTTACCCTCAAATTCCAATAGATCCACCAGAGTCTCAGAAATATGTAACCATTAATACGCAATTACACGGTTACCGTTCGAAGTCAATTCAAGTCCGGCAATATTTCAAAAATGTATTGAGCAAGTGGTCGGTGGTCTTATCGGGGTTGGTTGTTATCTCGATGGTATAATATTTACCGATAAGAACGATAAGCAACACATCACGAATTTGAATTTGGTGCTGAATAGACCTCTAAACCATCAAGTCATCTTATGTGAACTAAGGACAGGTTCGAATTTAAACTGCTTGGGAATTTATTTTGAAGCAATGTTCTTTTTTAAATATAAGATTTCACTGTTGCATGTCCTCGAGATTTTTTAGTAACACTGCATCTGCTGTCACTTTAAAACAATAGAAAAAAAAAACGTTGCGTTCAATGGCTTAAGTCTTCAGTGCCGAACAAGCCATATGGTCACACCTACAATCTTGGACAAAATTGTTGGGACACTTTGTCGTACGTTGCAAATATAATACTAAATTTTAGGTGAGAGGATAACATGAAACCCCGCGCCCCTTTCCAATGTTGTCCTATAGAAGTGAATGTACCCTTTGAACAGCAATCCTATAGCCAACATTGAACGAGGGAGCGGGGTGTCCCAAGGTATTTTGTCCAAGATTGTAGGTCACAAAACGTATATAAGTGATACACAACAGAGAATCCACTTGATGCGTTATATATATGTATCATCTATGTAACCCACTACTGTGTGACCATTTTTTTTCTTAAAGTGGCAAATATGGGTTTTAACAATTTGGTAAATATTTCTGGAGCAGAAGCTAACCCGTTTGGTAAGCATTTATATTCATAGATGTTACGATTCCACAGAAAACGTAAATATTTTCTGTAATTTTCATCAATTGAAACACAATAGTAAGCATCCTTCAAATCTACTGATGCCATATAACAACTGGGGCGCATCAAATCTGATATAGCTGGCAGCCCCTCCATTTTGAAATGGTGGTATTTAACGAACTTGTTGAAGGATTTTAGATTTAGGATCAACCTTTGAGATCCATCATTTTTTGAAATAAAGAAAATTGGAGAGAGAATATCTCCTGCAGACCTCAAAGTCTTGCATAAAACTCCCTTTCCCACCAATTTCTGAATTTCCATGTCATATACTGTATTAAATTCCAAACAAGGTGGAAAAGACATTTGGTATGGTTCCTGTGTCAATTCAATTTTCAAACCTCTGACAGTTTGCAAAATTTCATCATCTGATAAAATTGTCGTCCAAACTTTATAGAATTTGGACAGTCTACCAGCTACATTCAAAATAGAAGACAAATTTGACTTTGGAAGTGACGAACACACCTCACCTGTAGTCACTGTATTCAGTATTTCTTTACTCCCTCTCTCTCTGGCGGTCTGGTTAAACCTCTGCCTCTGCCCAAAAAATATTGGCCTCGGCCTCGACCGCCACGACCTCTGAATGGTCTTCCACGGTACCGTTGATACCCTGTGTTAGCCACAGTACCACTACCAGTGACTCTTGCTGATATTTTTTTTTGCTTCAGCTATCTCTTTTAGCTCTTTGGAAATATCATCCCCAAACAAATTTCTTGTTATCGGAACTTTATCCGAATATAGCATCTTGAACTCTTTATTTAAGTCGGCTTTAATAAACTCTCTTCGAGCTAAATTTAGCTCCAAGTTCCCCTGGGCTACTAAACCCAAAGCATCAAATAATCCATGAATTATTTCCTTATTTGCCGAGTTTTGACTCTCCAATAAACCTTTTATCGATACAGACAGAGCAATTATGCCTTTCACAACAGCCGACTGTGACTTTTGGAACTTTATATCTTTGCTTCGAGTTGCTGTTTTCAACTTGTTCCAAATGAGCTGATTTACTCGAGTTTGTTGTAGTAGCTCACAATTCTTAGGCTGTGGATATTTCTCACTTTTTTCTTTTATATTTTCATCAGACAGTTTTTCTGTCAGCATTTTGTGAATGAAATCTGCCATCTTTTTAGACAATTCTGGGCCCTTCTTATCAGTTGTGAATGAATCTACAACAGAATCAAACAATAACTCGCTCTATTCATCTACGGTTTCCATATAAGCAGTGAAAATGCTTGAAACATCATCATCATATGATTCTAGTTTGGCCCGTTTTGATTCTGGTTCAGTACCAGTAAAATCATCTTCCTGGGATAATAAATCTACATTAGTATTTATCCCAGCAGGCTCGGTAGCCTCACGAATAGCCTGTCTTATAAATTTTGATATTTCCGGGGTAACACCCTCCGGAAAGGTATTTGTCTCCTTTTGAGACGAAGTTCCAGGCTCGTTACCTAGCTGATGAGTAAATTGAACTTCATCGCCGTAGTCTAATTCCTCTTCCATGGTTACTTGTAGGCTAAATTTGTTCCAACCTCTCAGGAATATAAACAATTATGTCTTTCCTGATATTCTGTACTGTTATTGTTAGGCTCAAGTTAAGCCTACATTTGTAGGCGGCCTAAACGTAGGAGTTATGCAATTATGCCTCTCCTGTTTTTTTTTTTAAACAACCGACAACGTAGGACTGCTTAACATAGGACTAATGCAATTATGCCTGTCACCAAAGTATAGGCGTATAGCCAAGTAATATCTAACTCACCCTAAGCTGTGTAGATATCTCTAAATACTGAAGTACTTGCACAGAATTGCACAAAGAAGCAGCATAGTCAGCAACAATAAATCTTTAGTATGCTGGCTTATATAGCCAGTCATGCAGTACAGGTAGTGTCCACTAGAACTGCATAAGCACAATGCAGTTCTTCTAATGAATCAGGAGCAGTCTGAATAAGCGGCTGCTCGTAAAGACGGTCAAGCAACACAATGATGGTCAGTCACTCAACACGCTCTCACGTAGTTCCGGAATGCAAGGCATGTGATGAGATAGAATCCACTTGATGCATTAGACATAATACAGCATACATCGGTAAAACCTTAGACAAACTAGAAAAGTGGTTACGAAAATTGCAACCACACTGTATATGAGTTCGTGTAAAGGGGAAGTCATGTACGTTCTTTTGTGACCGTCGGTTGGTAGTAGAAGGGGAATTTCTATGTTTGTTTTCCAGATAGGACCACATAAATATATTTAAGAAGATGCAAGCCTGATTTGCCGCATTCTTTATTATACTAGATAAATAATAGACTGTCAAATGCCTGGAGAAAATGAAAAAGTAACATGTGATTGAAGTTGAGGGTGGAATAATGGTTAGTAGGACAGTACTTGCTTTCAATGTCTGAAGAAGAATTATAGGGCCTACATGAGAGAATTTATTTTGCTTTTTGCTCTTCGTGTACTGTACTAGTAAACTCAGTGCTACTACTAATTTCTGCAAGTGTTATTTTTAATATTTTGACAAGCCGAGACTGAATAGGTCCTATATATTTTATACAAGAAGCACTTCTTTCACCTTTGTATATGCTTCGTAGTTTGAATATCAAGGTACATTGCAGCCTTCACCTTGGAGGGTAGAGTAGGATAGTGTGACATTTCCAAAAAGAAATTCAAAAGATGCAACATGTGGCTATAGTTCCAGTCTGTCTTTTCCCAAATTTTACTCTCCTTTTTAGATGATTAATAGCAATCTTGCTCCTATAGTTATATATGTTAGCTGTATATTAAAACATCTGTATATGTGAACAAAAAAGGTTATAGCAAATATAAAACATAATACAAATAAGTCAAATGTCCGACGAAGTATAGTCTCTTTTCAGAGTGTGGCAGGTAGCCAGGCTCTTACGTCCTTAATTCACTAGGCTGCTCAGTCACTAAGTTAAGGCCTTAGATTAAGGGAGTAGGCTAATTTTAATAACTTTTGTACACCCTTTATGTCCAGCTGACTGATCTGCAAAAATATTCTAGTTCATCGTTTCAGTCAACCACTGCCACATGTGAATTAATTAAGTGCATGACGAGGTCCTTAAATAAATCAGTCATGCCCCTAACTCGTGCTCAGTCTATGCTTCAGAAATGATAAAAAAAAGAAAAGAAAAGCAAACCCTATAGAAACCACTCCCCATCCATGTATTTTTAGTAGAATAAAACATGAATGTGCCTTCCTATTTTACATTCAGTAGCCATTTCCACTGAACACGAGAGAAGTGTCACGCATGGCTTACAAAACTTCAAATTCATAGGAGGGCGACTTGTCTCCTACCTCGAGGAGATGCCATATCTGACGAGCTGTCTGAATAGTCAACTTCGGACGCCGAGTTGCCCTATGTGTATATGCACTAAGTACATGCCTAGTTGTCAGACCTCACAAAGGCACTGAAAAGTGTCATGGGCGAGTTGTCCATGCCTTCATGTGTGTGTTCTTTGAACGTTACTCTTTTTAAACTGAAAAACAAATTTAAACCCCTTTCAACAATTTCTGTTGACAAGACAAGTTGGAAAATACTTTTACTCGTCATATTCAACAGCCAAAGACACTTTTTTAGGCCAAAATACACATTTTACAGGCGCAAATAAATCTTCAGGAATTGGCGGCATCGATTTCTGCCGTACAGTTTGCACACAAGATATGTAATTTTTAATCTTCGAAACGAGGGTTATGGTTGTCACAGAGATGTCATACTGGTTACCATATATGTCATAATTATTTCTCAAAATTCCAGACTTATTGGAGCTGTGTAACTGGAGATAAACTGAACGAAAGAACCTGTCACGTGACTGAAAGGCACTAGCAGGAACGCTATACTGTTTATGATGACTCATAAACAGTAAAAAGCTAACTTTCTGAAATGTGGTTTAACATGTCAGATTGCGCTCTTTATAGTTCCACTGCCATGTTTTGGAGGACAAATACTTTCTCTAGTCAGTGACTTATTACGCAAACGCTACTACGCGGAGTGCCAAGTATATCATAAATACAGAAAAAGAAAGAAGGGTATCAGAAAAAATCCAGTATATCAGAAACAAATCCAGTATATCAGAAACGAATCTAGTATATCAGAAATATATCCAGTATATCAGAAATAAATTTAGCATGTTAGAAAGAAATCAGCTTGTTAAAAAACAAATCATGAAGTCCAACCATAAAGTCTGATATGCTGATTTCATCGTGTAGTTTTTATACGCTACGACGAGACTGTGACGTGCCAAGTGTATCAAATAAAAATCAGCAAGTCAAAAGCATAATTAGGGTATCAGAAGCTGGTCTACAGTGATATTGACATGGCGATATCGTTGCTGAGCTAGCACCGTGGTATCGCGTGAGACGTACCCTATCGGCAAAGTATACGCAGTTTTTTGTATGCCATTTTATTACATCACACCTGCACCAAACACTCGGCACATGCATCACAGGAAACAACACTTAACAGTCACCTTTGCTGAAGACCTAAGGCTGCCTGCCACCGAAAATTGAGAGCAAGTCCTTGAGGGATCTGGACAGATGCGGTAATTTTTGTTGTCTTTAACCGTCACTGAAGTGGTGCTTGAGTTAGCAATATCAGACTAAATCCGGTTGCCACAACTGCCATTTTTTACTTCAGCCTTTTAGGGCCAGCCTATAGGCCTCGAAGGCCTATGCAAAGTACTAATGTAATTTAGTACTAACGTGATTCTTTCAAATTTCATGACATAAAGAAGAAGTTGGTTGATACCAGCTCGGACGGTATCGTCAAGCTGAAGACAGTTCAAGATCTGATTGAGCAACTGCACCGTGTCTTCCACTCGTTTCAACATGCGTTGGTAGGCAGTCACGTCCGTTTCAAGTATAATCCGGTTTATCTCTCTAGCAAGATTTGGAATTGCCTGAAAAAATTCCCCCACGATTTATAAGTGATCCATCACTTTCCCTGGTGAAGTCCAACCCACTGCCGTATTTTGATTGTGGATTATAACAGAAATCAGTTCAGTCTCACTACTGTACTGTACATATGTCAGTTAGGCCTACAGTACCTGTACTGTATAGTGTCTTCTGACACAGCCGGGCCTGCCTCATGCTCATTCATTGCTGAACACGTGGGGAGCTACAATACCGAGAGAAAGACAGACTTACTGTGTATCGCGATCTCTTCTGATACCCTGATTTCGAGTTTGATTTTTGTTACACCCCGCACACCACTGTCTGGCCGTTGTGTTTCAAAAATGACACGATGAAATCAGCACATTAAACCTAGGTGATTGGGCGTGCAGGTTTGTCTTTAAACAAGCTGAATTTTTTTCTAACATGCTAAATTTATTTTTGATAGACTGTTTTTTTTTTCTGATACGCTGATTTTTTTTCTGATATACTGGATTTTTTTCTGATGTGTTGAAATTATTTCTGATACTCTACTTTTTTTTTTGTATTTATGATACACTTGGCACTCTGTACGCTATCTACGCGATGCAGACAGATTGTTTTTCATTTTTGGACCTGATTTGCAATCCATTTTTGTGCCCCGTTCTTGAGAGCCCAGTTTTTGGGTCCCCAGTTTTGAGGACCAAACTTTTCTCTTGCCCTAATTTCTTCGCAAGGAACACAGTGCCCATTGGGCTCTTGTTCTTGTTGCTGTTAGCTCCGTTGCAGTAAGTCAGATGTGATCATTCGGCCCATTTTCAGATAATGCAAATGTTTAAAATATCACAGTTTGGATGGTAACTACTTTAGTATATATTTGAATTTTATGAAAAGCTTCCAAATATTCAACGAGACTTAAATGGACTACTCAAACTCCTCAAGGGGAAGTGTCACAAATGGATCCCTTACACAATGAAGATATCGTCAGTTCAACTTCTCAAGGTGAGGTGTCAAAAATGAATACCTCACACGCCCCATGGAATGTTCCCCAAATGTATACTTCACACGATGACATGTCGGTCAGCTCTAGTAAGTGCATTGCTGTCATAATACATGCTTTCTATGTTTTGAGGAATTAGTCACTATTTCGAAATAATCTACTGCAAATCAATAATGTAGTCTAAGAAGAATGACATGTAGGACTGACGTTATCAATATCAGGATGATTCCTCAGTTTACTTGACTAGGTATAAAAGGTACAGTGTATGGATGAGTGACCGAATTTCATTTTGAGGAGTTATGTTATCTTCTGCAGATTTTGTAAAAGGGTAAGTGTCAATACAGTTTTCATTTTACTTTTTGAAAAGCTCTTCATGCTTAATATATAAGACCTTCAGTTACAATTGCCAACATAATACATGCTTATATGTTTGGTATTCAAGTGAATTCTGCTGGCCAGTAATTCTAGTCTGCAAAATTACAGCTTAAGACGCAGAGCGTACAGGAAAGTGATTAATGTATCCTTTTATATTGAACTCTCTCAAGAGTTTCCAGAGATATTTTTCAAGTTTGTCAGTTGAGGAGTGTTATTTACTCCATATTAGTAAAATCTTTGAAAGCTAAACGTGACCTTTATTGGTATCTTCTAATCAGCAGAGAACAACTCGCAAATGGCACACCATGTACTGAGGAGAACAAAGTCAACTCTCGTAAGTGAATATAATAAAACATGTGATTTCAATCTTGAAATTCCAGGTAGTGAAGGCAGAGTTGACGGAGTAGAGGCTTATACCTTGACTGCGGCAAGGAGGCGTCCAGCTGTAAAAAAAAAAATAATCAGGTTTTCATATACTTCTATCACTGACCTGCATAACAATTTTTCCAATATTTATATTCATCTCTGTATGAAATTCTCCAAAGAGCATTTCAGTGGATGTTGTCGGACGTGAAGCTATAACGTCGTGAAAATTGCAAGGTCCTTGTCTTGAAGGAAAATACAGTATCTATAAACAAAGACAGTTTTGAACTGAGTAAAAAATCATGCTTGTAGAAAGAACGAAGAGTATACATTTTCATTTTGATACATTCCTTTTGCTAGTTGACAATTACACAGACTCACAAAAAAATCAGTTCCCGAGTATGTAACTCCCAGTTTATAGTCCCTGTAGGACTGTGGTGTAAATTGGACGTGCATTTAACATAAATCTGTTCGTGTCATTATTGATTGCAAAATGTGTTCGGCGATAAAAAGGAAATTAGTTCAACGTAGTAGTATTACCTGTTTCATTTGTCTTTGCTTCATGGATTCGTCACAGATCGTAGTTCCCACAGCTGTACTTTAACAGTTGAATTCCTTTTTAAGTTGTTCGTACTTAAGAGCAACATATATATTATTGCGACACTCTACGTGTTTACTTATCGCAGTAACTAGGATCCGAGTTGAATTTATGTTTCTTTCCATTTCATTCGTTTCTTCTTAATTTATTTTTTCGAGATTAATTTACACACAATTTAGGCATACAAAGAAGTTGCCAAAAGAAGTGTTGTAAAATCCTTTAGTTAGGTTAACAAGTGCACACTACATAATAACGAGCAAAACAGATGAAAAAGAGTAAAAAAAAAGGAAAGTCTAATACTCCAAGACCAAACATCTTACATCCTTTTCCCGTTTTTACAACACCTCCCTCTGCCACATCCGCTTGACCCCAATATAACAGCCAAGAATCAAAAGAAACGAAACAAATCAATAAGCTGTGACAACGTTACGTTTGATCGTATTTCTAATTGACACCATTTACAATTCTGAATGTTTCCTTATTTTCTGAAATGCAATAAAATGCAAATATAGTGATACATAGCCCATTATTACATACGATTGCGTTTCCAGTCTTCATAAGTCTTTACAATCTTGCCCATTTCAGAGTGCTTCTGGACAGAAATGATTTCAGACTGTGTAAAGACTGACAGACAGCGAAGCATGACGTCAAGTTGTTTTGAGAACTGTAAAAAACAATGTGAAGATCAACGAGATGCCTCTTGCCTTTCCGTTTATTACAAAAGTGGCGTATGTCTTCTGAACCAAAACACAGTGTTGGTCTCCACTGGTTATACACAACCTTGTCATGGGAAAAAATGGAATTACGCAGAGAGGACCAACACAGCGTCGTGGACGTCGGAAATAAACGCCTGTATTTTGGGGCACAACATTCGAAGTACGATAGTCCCAAACATCGAATCATGTCGTTTGATTTGCAGCCAAGAGGATGGATGCCTATCGATTGAACACAAACATGGACTGTGTAAGCTAAATGACAAAAAAGAAGCAAAAGTACCTCGGTATGAATATCTTCAACCTTGTATTCCGAGGATTATATACTGTGAGATAATAAACAAGTCATGTACTTCTCTTGAAAATTTGTCATCAACCACAAAAGCATAGGCTATGTTCTTGCTTTTAATTATTCATTAAGGAATTCTTCTATGAAAAGCATTTGTCGTGCTCAAGAAGTGGATAAATAAGGAACCAAGCTATTGGTCTCAATGAAGTATTAACTTTTGTTAAAGCACTTTGGTCAAGCAGATAAACGCATGGCTACGTGAATGAGTTGAGTTAAGATACCAAGGCAAAAGTCATCTCCTGTCTGTCTCTTTTCTCTGTATAATAGTTACATATAAAATTTATCTCCTATCTTCTTTGTTTGCAAAAGTTCTATAACTGAGAAAATTTTGTTTAACGAGAATTCTATCTGCTAATAAATAGAGGCTCAACTTTATTATTTACATATGCATTAGTCGAGATGCATTTTAGACGCTGAAAACTCTTACATCTTACATAATATGTAAGATTTTATCTAATTTGCCCATTTCTCTTTGTTCTCCCGAGTTGCATGTTTTCCTCTCTCTCTTATGAAGTGCCTGATGCACTGGTTCTAATTCGGTAGCCTCTCGAAGTTATTTGTATGTAATATATACTACTATTATTTCTATATAATATATACTCACTTAAAGGCATATACTGTGTTTGTTTTACAGAAAAAATCTTACTTTTAAAACCAATATTTATGGCACAGAATGATAGAATATCCACAATAAGTCAGAATGGTAGCCAAGAAATAAGTTTCCTACTGATTGAAATTATGTTACATGTTTCTCAAGAATGATTTGTTCATCAAGCCATCCAAAAGTGACGCATCTTCTGTAACTTATACATAACGTTTTGAGGAGATCTGTCTATGATGTTCATTGATGAGACTGAATGGTTGAATACTCATTAGAGTTATCTTCTTTGTTTGCATTGTTGGTGCATTTACATGGCAATATTTCCCTTTACAGAAGTTTTCTTGTCCCCCAAATGCCGTTAGTCCCCAATTGCAACTACCGGTGAGTGAGTTACCTATCCCATTTAAAACTAAAATTGTAGAATTTCTTTGGTCGTACACAATAATACTTATTAGAAGGAACAAACTAGTTTATAAATCACGAATAGTTTATACTATATGTTGATGAGCTTGGGTGATTGCAATACATTTGACTTACTTCATTTTTTGAATGACGTCATACAGACCTCAGTCGAATAAAAACCAGAAAAAGACTGACTTTATTTTTTAAATTTCTTTGGATTTTCATTTCTCTCTTTAGAATTTTATTGTCTTCCATATATTTTTATTTGTACGTTATGTCACATTAAAAATATGAAATGTATTTGACATAGAACTTAGATAAACGATTTAACATTCCAGATTAAAATTATACATCGACTGCTTCAAACTGCATCAAATGTTTAACAACAGTACCAACGGAAATGGATACCCACTATTTAAAGAGATTTGCCACAAAAGGCGATTGCATTTTATTTAGAACTTATTCTTCCTCTGTGATAGTAACCATATCCAACGTCATGTCCCGTTAGTCATGGATTTTTAAATAAACTTTTTTACTTGTGTCAACTTTCAGATTAAATAAGTTCTTCATTCAAAGTATTGCAAAGACTAATTGCAGTAATTTGGTACTGTAACCAATGACTTTTTAACATTGAGGGAACTAGAATTCTTTCTTGACCAGACCTATTTATCTTACTTCCAGCAGCAAAGGCTTGACTTATCAAAAAATATCGGTGTGGGGTTTGAAAGTGTGCAGAGATGAAATATGATATTTCATTTGAAAAGCTCTTTACATTTTCCTTTAAGAGTGCCATTTGGCTTGATGGAGGATTCTGTTGCTTTTAATTTTATAATGTTACCTAACGATGCTCTGAACAGTACAGTCTCAGTATTAGTCACATAATCACTGTCATTCTCTCACTAACCTTGAACCCACTCCCAACGTGGGGGTCGGACGAGGAGGGTGATAGCAGCCCAGACGTATGGCTCAATCAGACAAATAAATCACTCGGCAAATTAAGAAAAATAAAAAGAGAAGCCCACATTTGCTGCCTTTTGCCCTAGAAACTTTACCTTGTGCAAGAATGTACCTTATCTTTCACTTTTATTTGATAAGCTTTAAAAGTTATGTCTTCCATCACTAAATCATTATCACTTGCTCGCCTTTTACTGCCGAAGTAAGTTGTGGAAACCAGTTCGAACGTGAATCGAGGAGCTGCGCCAATCGTGCCAGATTGTTTTATGGCCGGAGTGGCCAAAATAAACCCTAAACGTACCTAGAGCAATCACGGTTTAATTTAGTAATCAAAATGTTGCAACTACAGATCTTTCATATAACAATACTTGTTTGTACAATTAAATCATCTGTGAATAATGCTTTTGATATATCTTGCCCATTTGTGTAGAACTGACTAAAGTCTCAACTGAATACGTTGATGTTGGTTATATCTAAAGCACATAGTAAGTACCCTAAGACACATGATTGGTTGTCCAATCACAACAAATACAGTACGTTGCCACCGCAACACTACGTTGTGGTAAACAATCTTTCTCTAGAAGAGCTAAAAGTTAATGTACAACACTGCTGTATGCATGTATCTACAGAAAAGTCCAACGAAAAATTCACAGAAGCATGCAACCATTATAATAAATATATCATTATTAAAATTGCTCTAAATCACAGGGCATGAGCAGTAAGTCTGACAGCTTACAAAAGGGAGTGATGAACTGGCATTGGAGCTTGTTGAAAAGGGATTTACATATGGTGACTACATGAATAACACTACGCCAACCAAGTTTTCATCAAAGGAGTAGTGGTGGTGGTATTACCCAAAGAGTTTAGTGTGGAGATTTTCAGTGGCTTATAGAACAGGTTCAGCAATGTAATAGTACTTAGGATGGGTTGTATTAAGATCAAAATGAAATGTAAGTTACAGGCTCACCTCAGTTGGCCCTTATAAATCTGGAAGGGTATGTGGTACACTGAACATTTTTTTAATGTGATCTCTGTTGGAATGTTATTTTAATGAGAGAGCAATTGCTTGTTTTTTACTGTAAACTGCCATTTAATTCTGATCACTTCACTCGAAATAAATAATGATGCTTCCATGTAATGCTACTTCAATGCTCATGTCGCACACACACACACATGCACGCACCCGCACATACACACACGCACAATGAAACAGTCCTTAGTATCATTCAGGCACCTGGACAGACCTGAGACTGACTGAAGAAATCTGTAGGTCTATGTCACACTGTGCCCCTGCTTCCAATATGTGTGCATCGCATTTTAAAGTCATTTTCTTGCAGGACATTAAGATAAAAGACCCGAAAGACCATCTGTTCACATGACATGTATTAGGTGCAGACCGAGCTATCCTTGATAATATGCTTTCAAAGCCAAGGCATCCTTGTTTCAAAGATGCATGCTCCAGGCAACTACTTGGGGCCAGTTAGTCACACCAAAATAGTAGAAATACTACAGAGATGAAGTAAGTTGGGACTATTGTAAGCGTTACAGCTTACTTATGCAGGGCAAGCTTATTCGGGATCCCTGTCGACAGACAGATGGATATTGTAAGATTCACACATTATGTTGTACTGAGAAAACTTCAACTGCAAGTTCTTTATAGTCATTACAAGATATGGATTATAATAGGCACAAAGTTTTATCAATCAATAACCTGTTTAGGCAATTGGTGCGTCATTCTAGGTGCCACCAACGCCAAGTTATTAAACCGTTCCTACTCTTATCAATTAGTGGAACTGTCACAGTCTTGAAAAAAAAAAAAACAGATTTCTGTAAGTGCTCGTTCGACGGTCACCCCATTATATTATTGCTAAGTTACAGTAGGCTATAGGCCTAATGTCGAGGTCTTATAGTTTTCCACACAAGACCTGCAGATGTTTCAACGTGTAGGCTAAGTTACTACTGTCACGGACTTGTAACAGCTATGATGAATAAATATAGAATCTGTAACTTTAAGGCTTTTAAAGAATTACTGTTACCTTCGTGGTTGGTTGGTCGACAACAGGATTCATCGTCGTAAGATCGCAGGGAGCAGATCACAGAAACCTTCATAGCATATTATTGTAGCGGACATGTGCACTACAATAATGAAAAACATTCACGGACCAGGCAAGCAGTTAATCGTGTCTGCCATAAATACCAATATTGTAGCGCGCATATGCACTACAATAACGATGAGCTGAGGAGAAATGGCATAACCTAAGCAAACAGCCTGAGGTGAACCATCGTATCTTTCAGCGCCACTGTTCAAAGCACAATGCTGATGAAGGCGTAGCTAAATGAAAAGTTTTCTGACATTTTTGAGACGACTCATGAGGGACATTAAATTTGTTTCTCAACTTAAGTCAGCAATAACTCCAATGTAAGCCTACTGAGTTATATCATTCATTTTAAGAATGAATAACCTTTCGTAATTTACACACTTAACCAACTCAGTTTACTTAACTCCATTAGGTTTAGTGCAGCGGCGAATGATAATTCTGTAGAGCGCCACCAACCTTGTAGAGAGAATATGGTGCAGGTTGATACACGAAACGTTTGCAATCATGATGTCATATAATTCGTTTTGGTGTTTGTCGTGCGAGATGCGAAAATCGGTAATATTATTCATATCGTTAGCAGTAAAGGCACTGTTTGTTTTATTCTTAGGGAGAATTTGTCATTAAGGGGGTTTTAACTGATGAGATTATTCTTTAAGTTTGGCCTAGGCACCATCATGTGTTGTATACTAGGTAGCAGTAGTCACTTATTATGCAAGATATATACACATGGTGTATATGTGTATATGGCGTCTTATGCAGTATTACTCGTGGTTGTGGTGTTCGTTATGTGGGCGACAGTTTCGAGTAATGAATATATCAGGACGCTCGACTCAAATACTTGCAAGGGCTTTCAGGAGGGCCGATAGACTTTATTATTATCATTAGGGACCCTGGCCTAGGGCTGTTGGCAAGGTTCACGTGCTTGTATCTTATACTGTTACCAAGGGCTATTATCTAATTTACGTCTTTTCGTGTTATTTGCAGTGAACCGTATGTACATTGGTTGTTCGTTGGCCAGTCCATTCGTTCGTGTGCGTCCAAGGAGAGAATCATCAGCGAAACTGATGAGAAAGGCAAATACATCCAGTTCACAGCTCAGAAGATTGGTGTCGTGTGCTTTCATTTGCCATACCACTCGGTCACATGCAATTATCTATGTAGACGCTACAGTTAGGACATTGGGGAATAAAAAGAAAAGTGTTTCAACACTGCGTAGTGTCAACCTTTACGCAGAGGCAAATGAACATATCATCTGGTACGTCCAACTAGCGACGACACGGGCATCAAATGCTTTTTTCTAGACCACTTGAATTGCTATGGGAAAATATAGGGAACAAGAACAATGAGATCCTTCAGGCACTGGCTGCGGGTTGGTTGGTTGGTTGTCCCCTTGAGGTATTTCGCGACATTGTTTGATCGGAGCTGTGCACAGCGGCGTCGACAGATACTTCATTTCGAAGGGGCCCAGAGGGGGGGGGGGGGGGGAGCCTGGTGATTGTGAAGGAAGGCACTAACAGTCACCACTGATGGTGGCGACACCGAACGGTGGGGTTCATGGGTCCGCCTTAGGCCCTCTGAAGGTGTCCAAGGGCGAAGAGACCTCGGACACCGTTGGATATGCTTGTATTTGTGATGTAATATGAAAGTCATGACTTTAAAGGTAACTTTCAGTTTCTATAAGTTCATTGTATATGATGATCCAAACAAATTTTCCTATAATATATATCTCCTGTACTCACAGAAGTCACACGTTATTCAACTCCCATTTTCACTTTAGACCTGTGTTTGAGTAATATAATTACCCTTCAGATGATGACTCTAATTCACTACAAAAGTACCATAAAATTCAAGGGCTTTCGGGCTTCACTCTATATATGGGTCCCCACCAGGATCTTGTCCCTGGACCAAACAGGGGTCCTTAGACAGACCACTTAACAACATCCTTTACAGGGCTTGCGCTTCATGTTTGGTGGACCAAATGGACCGGGGAGTGGGGCCACTGTATTTCATAAACCAAGGAGGTTCCTTGTAAAACCTCCTTGCATAAACTATCTAAAACAGGTAGATGCACTCTTCCATTCGTATGTATGGTGGGCCTCGTGGTCGTCCGAGATGATCATCTGTATTATAGAGCATTGCAGCATTCGAAATACTAAAGTAACAAAATTAGAGTCCTGTCGTCTGATCTGGGGTCAATTGCCCGGACGTTCATCAATTTACATCAAGAACGGAAAATGTTATCTTGAAGATGGTAATCGGAAGAATGTAGCTCTTTTGACTACAAAGATTACCTTTGTGGTCCCAACGTAAATGTATATAAATACTCCGAGATAACAGATTACGGTTCGTGTGTAATTTTGACAGGGATGTGAATATTCCTTGCACCGAGTCATATCACATTAAATCTAGACTACCCGACGATAACGGTTGCCCTTGAGTTTACCATTGCTTTCGAAATTTACATTTTTCAAATACAATACGTAGAAACCGACAACATAGCTGCCCATGCATTTATGTCATTAATATCATAGAAAATTAGTGACAATACAGTATAACCATTGAAAAATAAAAACCCTCGTAGGAATGTCAATGTACTGTTTGATATGTCTTAACATAGCTCTTGCTGAGCTAGCGTTGTTGCAAATATATTCAACTTGATAATGCCACGCTAACATCGTGTCAACTCTTACCCGTAGTAGTTAACATAATCCATTTCGATAGGAACAAGTATAAGTTAAACCGGAGAAACTTACGACATCAAATTGTAGCATACATAGACTCATTTTAATCTCTAGTTTATTTTCATCTTTGATTTATAGAAATTCTGTGTTTTGGGTTCACTTTCAACAGGAGAAATGTTTCGCTTTCAAAAAAAAAGAGAAAAAATCTAAAAGTAAATATTGATCTTTCTTTGCTTATAGGGTGGATAGGTAGGTTTCACTTAATTCTGAAGATGATCGAGGCTCGTCACCTTTGTGCAACAGGTATTGCTTCCGGATGTCAGACCAAATAAGACGTCAAGTTTTATTTTATCAACCTTCGAAATAACACCGTAAACTTTGAAAAGTATATCACTTACGTCTCTCTAACTTAACAGACTTTACTGAAAAATCTATTAATGACATATTCAACAGTATATTAGAAAGAAAAACATCATCATACTAATAAAACCAAAATTAATCGATCTATTCGTTCCGCTTTCTTTTCGTTAGTTTATATTTTCAGTGCTTTTCAAAGTCAATATTTCCAAACTCACAGGTTGAATTAAATCTTATTCAATGAAGGAGGATAGATAGTTTTTTAATATACAGCGTATATGACTTTTTGCACTTTCTTTTACCAAATCAGGTAAAAGCACATCTCTTTACCAGATTTGTGGCTAAAATGATCTCCCGACTGGCATATGGGTCAGATAGTGCCAAGAAGAAACATACAAAAAATAACCAATGGATACTTAATACAGAAAGGACACTTTACTAAGAAATAATATCATAATAAACAAAATATGAGGGGCTGGCCTAATATTATATGTATGATACAAATGATACTTACACACAAATGTCTCGTCAAAACTCTGAAGTTTTTATGAAGATGTGACTCCACGGAATAACCCCTCGATTGGTGCATTGATCATTACTTTGATCATTGATCATTACTTTCCTTACTTACTTACTTATATATACGATATATGTCTGGTATGTTACTATTTTCTTATAAAATTTACTGTTCTTTACATCATGGCAGATTATTACCTGTTAGTGTAAAAATAAAGAAGGAAAGATTTGGTTCCATTTCAGCCATGTTTGTTCAATACTACTACTTGTGTTGTTACTTTCCTTTATGACGGTAGGACTACGTGAAGTAAAAAAATGATCTTTTTGACAATATGAGGATTCCATGGTACGTGATGCTGTTTCATAATGACATACAACAAATCCAATTCAATTGGGAGGGGAGGGAGACGTCAGCTATGAGGTAAAGACGTAAATCAATGTAAAATAATACTTTAATGGACGTACTAACCACCAAGATATAATACAGACACTGGGCAATGTATTCGGTAAAATGATTGATGAATTTGTTGTAACCATCCAACTTTAAAACTTGACGGATTCACTGAAAATATTGACTTTATCAAAAAGTCAAAATGTTGCATCTCATAACAAAAAAAAACGCCTTTAACTTTTCATGTAACACTGTTATGAAACTATCCAATGATAGCTGCAAATGACTCTATATGAGAAATGGGTACTGTATCCTTGTCAGATGTAATTCACTTGTTACTCTTAGTGTTCTGCGACTGGCCGGACATTCTACCCTAGAAATAGGGAAAAGGTAGGACCTCGAAATATCAGACCACGTTTCTCTTATACATTATATTGGTATTAAAGGCAGTCTCATCCATTATATGGACGCATGAGATTTATGTTTTGCTATCTGTATTTATACACCAATCCACGGATTCTAATACATACATACATACATACATACATACATACATACATACATACATACATACATACATACATACATACATACATACATACATACATACATACATACATACATACATACATACATACATACATACATACATACATACATACATACATACATATATACATATATACATATATACATATATACATATATATATATGTACATATATATATATGTATATATATATATATGTATATATATATATATGTATATATATATATATATATATATATATATATATTACTTTAAGACATATCATGACCTGCAAGTTCAGATATGTCCGATTGTTATTGGAACTTGAATAACCGTTTTGTTAGCTGAACTTTTGTAAATTTGCTGTAAGGAGACTCCAGTTGACTTCTACCAGAGTGCGGGAGATATCATCTTTCCCAAAGGCTTCAAAAGCTTCAAGGGTTGTATCGGTTGACAAATTAATCGAGCACCGACAACCGAGCACGATATCTGTATATGTCCTTCAACGACACTAACCCTTGAACGCTGGACTTTCAGTGTTATACAAAATGAACTATCAAATTTCATATTATCATATTATTAAGTCATCTTACAAGTGGTTGGTGTGATACACATAAATATCAAACAGAGCTCACACACACACACACATACACACCCACACACACACAAAATGATATGTTATTTCATATTGTCTCTGCTATTTTCTTGTTATCTGTGAATCATTCGTACCGTACCTCGTTCTTTCTGCCAACTTTTTAATTTAAACAGCTTTTTAATGTTTCCTTTATCTCGCGAACGTTACCTTATTGCACATCATGGGTGGTGAACATGTCGTAGATAAGAGAAAATGTGTTGGTATAGACACATTTTTTTTATGTATTGATGTATTGATGTTTTCTGTGCTGATACACGTTAGAGCGACAACTGCAAGATATATGAGTTTTAATATTGCCCGAACTAAAAAAAACGACCCTCTAGACAATATAAGGAGACTCAACAATTGATATTGCTACTTGTTAACAAGTAAGCGTACCAACTAAAACTGAATAGATAAGTTATCCATATGAAGTGCTAGACTTGGATTATTACAAAATATGACCAATGAAAATAAGAAAAGTACTCATACACAGTGCCAGTACAATATGGAAAGTTACCTTTATCACAGTGAAACGATTCTTTAATTAAACGTTAACGTTGAAGCAATGTAACATCCCTACAGTTGAAAAACCGTGTAAAGAAGTTGACAAACACCGATAACACTTTCTTAATCACACAAATACAAATGTCAAATTTTATAAAATAAAGATATACGCCGTGGGATAATCACGGGAAGTATTATGTAAACTATTTAATGATGATGTGACTCAATTAAGAATTAACTACTCGTATGATGTATAAATCATTGCTTTACATCTTCTTCGCAAGATCTAGTGATTAGGAAAGGGGTGGGGGGGGGGGGGATAGCAGGTGCGTGCCCAGTATTTTCCACTGTGGAGTCTCTCACAAAGATGAAGTCTTCCTTGCGCCCACCTCGTGGGTGGATTATCTAATCGGATCAACTATCAGTTGGCGTAGAGCGCCCAATAAATGTTTGGCCTGAAAAACTACCCAGATGGCCAGACAGGGCATCCCCGGTTCTCGAAACTGACTGCATGTGCACAGCCTAGAAAACAGTGATCTCATGTATGCAATTTTTTAATTAAAGAGTTTAGAAAAACATCAGACTACGGGAAACGGTAATAAAGTCCGTTTCTTTTATCTAGAATATTTTCATCTATTTGATCGCGTTCCATTGTTCAGCGGCAGGGTGATAACCTTTTCTGAAAATAGCCGGATATTTCATTGGTTTCCGAGGAGCCTACCGGAAATTTTTTACCCAAAAACAACGCCCTGATCACCGAAAATTGCATTTCCGAAACCGTTATATCTAACAGGTTAAGTTTTCTCTTATCTATACAGCTACAAATAAATGCAGCTCAAATACTTTTTTAAGTTATTTTATATTTGGGGGTAGACATATGTTTTGGGGGCAAGTGATCCATGCCTCCATCTCTAAACGATACCATACGATTGCTGTTTTCTCGTTTAATTAATTCGCTTTCTTAGGTCTCAGCCTGCAACCAAAACGCCGCTTTAACCATCGAAACATCAAAACTGCATGTCAGTCTTTGACTAATATCAATATAATGTTGGTTGATTTGGCAGTATCACTACAACGAGTTAATGAGGAGAAGTGAAAGGAAGCATTTGATAATCAGAATTCATTTAATATGACATATCATATAAAGAACACCATAACTACCATAAATTAATCGATTCGTGTTCTTTTTTCAGCTGGTGTTTTCTTCTGGTTGGATTTGTAAAACAATTTAGACAGAAGAAGAAATACAATGAAATCTTTTACCGTAATAGCAGCCACGTTCTGGGTAACATTTTTCTGGTTCCAATGGATCGAAGGTAGATTTACATCAAGTCTCGGTAAGCATAATGTGTATTGGTTTTCGAAATTCAATTTTCTTGAACGATTCAACTTATTCCATTTCATTTTCATTTACAAAAATTATTCGAGTGAAATTATTTTAGATTGAAGTAAAATAGTCTGAAAAATCCATATGTATTTTGTTTCCCATTCTCATGTCATAGTGCAAAAAGTAGAAAAACCTACGTTATAATTTGCTTGATAATTTGCTCGATAAGTAGAGCATATTTTTTAACAGGGGATAAAATTTGAAGCATGCCCAAATATGGTGATAGATTAATATTGCTCACTTGATCATGTAGTTGCCTTCAATGGTTTGTAAATCTATTGAGTGAAAACAGTATGAATATCATTTACAATACTAACTTAATTGTTTAAACTTAAAGCTAAAAAAATGAGCTAAAAATGTCCAATTTTCTGTGTAGAAAGATAAGCATCAGCCGTGAAACGATGTTTTAGTAATAAATATGACAAGAAAATATTAGACATTTCTAATCGTTTTGGAGGAACTCAATCAAACGTAACATATTCTGGAAATTAATGAAAAGTTAGTGAGATACCTTGGTTCATATTCTCAACCTAAAATGTTAACACATATGTAAGTGTAAATCTCATCTGGATTGACTTTATATATTTCAAAGAGTTCATTAATGTTGTGTATGATTCATAAGTGCAAACAAGTATAATCCTTCAATAGGCAATATTAACTGTGTTTAAATTGATCGGAGCGTTGTTAGCAGGCAACTGAACTGAAAAACTGCAGCAATTAAGTAAATTGTAGTAATGATAGCAGGTAAAAGTTTTGTAGGTTCATGTGATAATGGGATTTCTTTTAAATGTTTCGTTACTATCTAAATAAAAATAGCAAAACTATCAAGGAAATATAATGATATTTCGTCTTATCTTTTCAGGCAAAACATCTGTTTGTTATTATGAAACTATGACAGACGAATCAGGAAATGTTGAGTGGACTACGGGTGAAGAAGATTGTGACGTCATCAAATTAGGAGGGGTTCGATTTGTTCACCCACCCATGGCAGGAACCCCGACCGATAACGAAAACAAGGAGAATCGTAAGAATGAACAAATGCATTACATTCTTAGGCGTGTTTGTAAAACCCTTAACCTATGATTAATAATATGGATTTGGATTAGTTTATCTATTTAGGTCAGTTGTGACATCTTTGATTTATATGTGTGCATTTGATTTTGTGTGCTTGGGATTATTTGCACGGTAAAAAGCGTGTAACATGTGTGTGCGCGTGTGTGTGGTGGGGTGCTCACATAGAGATAGCGGGGATAGAGGGGAAGAGTATCTAAGCAAAGCGTTCAAAGGAAACACATTGAGCCTCTACCACAGTGGAGTATCCAGCTTGTTCGACTAGTGGGGTGAGAATATAAATTTGTCGGAAGACTTACTACACGATGAGCCAACATCAGTTGGCGAGGAGCGTACCCAAAAAGTTGTGGATAAAAGTATCCCCCATATCAATTGAAATTGTCCTTCCTAGACTAAGCCAGTGAACTCCCGGAAATAATTATGTCCGCTTCCTTTGGATGGTAACCCATCCAAATAAATAAACATTACGGTAAGATTTTTTCTCCACGCACTTTATTGGAAATCATCATTACACATCGATGGCGGAAAGGGTTAATGGTACCCATCGTTGCCTTTTTCATTTACATACTCTAGTTTTTTTTCTCCAATTCTATGTTTCTTACTTTTCCTTATTTTTTCAAAGTTGATTTGCTCCCATTGGTCCCTCTGTAGACAGCGGCTGCTTCTCTTCCCTGCTCCACTATTCACAAATTGTTGTAAACTAAATCAATTCCCTTCATTTCGTTTATCGTTCTTCTTGTGCTGGTGATTTTGATGTTGCTTCATATAGGCTAAGCAAGGTATCTTGAGTTGTAGGAGTGAGCTTCGATGCTCTGAGGAGCTGTTGCTAGATCGTGTGTATCAGTGTTTGTAACCCCCTGTTCATATCATTGCAACACAATTACAATATCAGTAACTCAATACTCTGAACTAGTCTGGTCATTAAAACTTGTTGTTGTGAAAAAAGTCTATGGATATGGAAAAGTCCGTAAATGAACACTTAGTAAAAAAGGAAAAACAAGAACAATGAGAAATGGAAATAATAAACGCAAATAGAATGAAGATAAAAGCAAACCAAAAAACCCGAATACCGTACGAGAATCAGGAATTTGGTATTTGAATTGTGAGGAAAGGAAGGGCGAGTCCGTAAAATGTCAGGCCCCTCTTTGTGAATATTATTTAGCCAATTTTTGCTTATTTTGTTATTGTTGATGTGGTGAAATGGGTGGGTTGAGTGTCTGAGTCCAGGAAAGCCATCTTGAATCCTCGCCTGCCGATGGTAGTAAGTATAATTGATTTGAAACATGGTGGGAAAGTGCCTAGGCAGGAGATGTGTCCTCCTGACCTATGAGGTTACAAGAAGTGTGTTTGCTACAAGACTGTTAAAAAAAAAAAAAAGACTTGAAACTTGGCATTAGGTGCCTTGGTATGTGATCAAAGGTCAAAGTTAAATGTCAGGAAGCAATCACTTTAACCTGAAAACGCGAATATCCTGAAGACATAAAATATTATTTATGTAATTGTGATGAGGCAGAATATTTGAGAATTGAACATTCGGTCTAATGGTCAAACACAACGAAACATAGGTCACTAAAAAAATGCTGTTCTTATTATTTTCTGTATACGAAAATTCCGAGGGTATCTTATGTACAGGACATGTGTGTAACCCATCGCAAGAGTATGTTCAACTCGGATGGAATGACTAACACATGTTAATTAGGCTAAATCGGTCATTTTTATAGCGCACTATTTGCTTGTTATTAACAGGGCTTTTTCAAGAAGGTGAAGGTGGGAGCAGGCCTAGAAATGTACGTTGCCTATTGTGTTTCTCACATTCATTATTCAGTGCTCTCGAATTTGATGTGTGATAACTTAGAATGAACTTAATCTTAGTAGAGCGAATGATATTGAAGAGGTGGGGATATGATCTACAACCCGTTACATATTTTCTTGTTTCTGTTTTCTTAATGAAAAGACCAACAGCGTCTGTTGATCTCTCCATCCACAGCAATTGGCAGCTCTAACGTCACACCGGGATCAGCTGTTTCACATTGTAGAGGGAAATCCTCTACCTCTCGTAAGTAAATTGTAGCGTACGCGGTGTACCGCACTTGCACTAGCAGTGGCATTTCGCAGAAGTGGTGAGAGCGCCAGTGAAGAAATACTTGTTCTTAAAACTTCATTTTCACCAAAACGGTTGCTCACTCTTACCATGATGTTGCTGTCAATACTGTAATTAAACCCCTGACAAGATGAATTTAACGGGGATCTATATACCATGGTATACTTCTATGGGTTTCGTAAACAAAAACAGATAGACATTCATACCGACAGTAATAGTCTGCAGGGTAGTGTGACACGAAACGATCTTCAGTTATATTTGGCCATTGAGTTTCCAACGTTTTACCTATAGAGATACCTGCTTCTTTACGTCAGAGCATACTCATGCTAAACTTGTGACTTTATAGAAAAAAAAAAAACATTTCTCATTCCACTACTTTTACTTGGTTACATTATGGGTTGCATTGTAATCTGAGGTAACCCCCACTTTGATGGTACTGCGTATGTTTTAATTACGACATGAAACCGTATAAGATTGTAAATATCTTTTTGGTCTTCGGCGGTTTCAACAATAAAATTAATGAAATCATAAGACCATGGATATTCGAAAAGGCCACATGTGAGAAATCTGAACGCAGTTAATGTAAGGGCGAGAACTTTTCACGTTTACACAAAATGCAGTAAAGTCAACTTGCTTAGTGTCGCAAATTGCAAACATAGAAAAATACAGACGTCTATAAACTGTTTTCAGGAATTTTGACAACTAGACGTGTATACTCTAATAATGTTGTTAAATGAATCTTTTATCAATAATTCACTATGCTGCTCTTTGTTTGATTTATTTAGATCATGTTTGGACTCAGAACGTTAACGGCTGCATTAGAGGTCATGACATTAGAAGAATGAAAGTCCCGGATATTGAATCATGTAGACAGATTTGCAGTCAAGAACCCGGATGCTGCTCTGTTGATTATTACTCTGGTTCTAGCCGCAATACATGCTACCTGAATGATGTCAACCAAGCAAACGTGATTCCTATGAAAGACTTTCGTAAACCTTGCCATTCACAACCTACATTGTGCACCGAAATAAGTACATTGAGCGCCTGATTCTGGTAAATGTGGGAACTTAACGATAGTGGAAGAAATGAATGCCGACCTACATGGTTGAATAGAGTAATATGTTAGAAATAAATCACTGTAAGCTCAACTCTACCTTGGACTTAATACCTAGTCCATTGGATATTTAGTCATATTATAATAGGCCTGAAATCTAATTTTAAATCATGAAAGCATATATTGGCGTGATCGAATGTTTGATGAGAAACCTATAAATTTTATAGCATTTTCGCCTCAATTTGACGGCTTGTACATAGATAGCAGAGTTTTGTTGACAAAAATGTACAAGTTGCAGTTATTTGGGGTGCGAGATTTAAATGTCTCAAATGGCCATATGCAAGGTGCACAAGCTCAATGAGTGGCCGAAGAACACATTACTTCTTAGTAAAATATAACATAATGTCCAAATGAATTTACCTGGGGTTCACTCTCAAAGGGTTGGATATGTATGCCTACATATTATTGGGCAAAAAATACCCAATAGTATGTAGGTATGATGCATACGAACCCGGGAATAAGTTTAAGCAACTGTTTTTAGAGTGTAAAGTTGATGATAGATGCAAAGTTTTCATGACTTGCCTTTCTTGTATACAGAGTTTGATTCATGTAGTTTCATGGTTGATTGGTGTTTTTTTTTTTATAATTTATTATGCGCTCCTTAATGGCGTAACTAGATTTTATGACATTTTGCAACAAGTTCAACGTCACTAAAACAAAGAAATGGCGTGGTTACTGATACTGGCTACTTAGTGTATAATAGAAAATTAGAGATGTTACAAAAAATGAGGAAACTACAGAAACCTACCTAGGAGTAAATAACTGAAAGGCAGAAGTTACGCAAAATTTATTTCTGTAGTTAAGAGAAAATAAAAAGTAAGCATGGCGAAAACAACAGGATTGATTTCATGACGTCAGTTAACACTCTTCCTCATAGAAGGCATACACATAAACTGGAAGTGAATAATATTGGCAATATTTATTCTAAATGGATTGAGGCATTCTTGATTGAACGCGAACAAAGAGTTACAGTTAATGTAATATCACAGGCTAGAAAGCTATTAAAAGTGGAATACAATGTTCTTGGTACAATTTTCCTTGTTATTTGTATTAATGACCTCCAGCAGTCTTAACAAAATGGCAGTGTCCCTTACCTTTTTGCCGATGACACTAAAATACACCACAAAATAGCAGATCTAAACGATTGTGTGTTTTCAGAAGAATATATTTTTGTTGTGTGAGTGGTCGAAGACTTGGTTATTGAATATTCATCTACATAAATGTAAAATAATGAGAACTTACGAACACCAGTAGATTAGTATGATTACGCTTGGTTACTTGACAACAGACATATTTAGACAGACTCTTAGTTCCTAAGACCCTCATTTCAATACTGAGGAAAAAAATATTTTCTAATAATGATTGGTAACAGTCACAGGGAGAGCAAGTCTACCAGTGTCTCTGTTGAAACGCTAATGGTACTGGAGTGATGGAATATACAATCAGTGAACAGGATATATTGGGGTAATAGTTGACGGTAAGTTTTCCTTTGACAAACACATAATGGGAAAGGTGAACAAAACTAATTCAGAAATGGTTCTTATAAGAAGGGCTTTTGCATGTCCAAAACATTCATCATTCGGGTTACTTTATTCTAGTCTTGTAGGTTTACAAATAGAATACGCTAACCAGGTATGGAATCCATCTTTAATGAACCATATCGACCTTTTTCGAAAATATGCAACGGCGAGCCACAAAATGAATTCCTGACTTAGAGAAGATTTATCCTATCAAGGGAGGCTGGAAATCTTAGATACTTACCATGAGTTACAGCCAGCTATGGTGAAATATGAGTTTTGACCACTCTAGGTTGCTTCACAGTCGCCGACATAAAAGGAGACACGAGAAAGGAGAATATTAACTCCAGCTTATAATTACATCATAAAATATAAATAACGCATACATGGATTAAAAAGGAAGAAAGACTACTTGTATCTACAACTGGTTGCTGGTATCTGGTAGGCCCATGAATCAGGTTGAAGAGCAGATGAGGTACAGTATGGTGAGGTGAGTGTAGTACAGAGGGGCGAGTGCCGGTATCTGTACAGTCGGCTGAGGTTGGCGAGTTAACGTTGTTCGCGGGACAGATGGATACTAGGATAACAAATTGAAAGTTTGAAAGTCAGGAAAAGAGGTGCTTAGGGCGGAAAATAAAGAAGAGTCACTCACGTTGACTCGTGACTGGAGAATCCAATAATGATAAAAACAGGTGAAACGAGCGGTGTTTAGTGTATCAGACCTAACGTCGTGATGTGGAGAAACTTCTTAGCAAAAGATAAAACTCAGTATAAAATGAGTGAAATTAACAGAACGGGAGTGGAATAAGAATCAGGTAGTCTTCTCTCATTGGGTGGAAAAAAACAGAAGTAATTCGGAGACAAACTCAGGGAGACTGTACATAATCAAGAACGCAACAATTCACAACAACACATTCTAAAATTGAAAATAAGAACGTACATCTCTGGGATGCGGATTTCCTTCACAACACCTTTACCAATTTGGTTCTAGAAATAACAGCGCTCTTCAAATAGGTCATTATGTCATTATGTGCATATTAACTTCAGATATTTTTTATCATTATTACCATCGTTTCTGATATTATTCCTTTCAAAACAATAGCATAATAATGTATTTAATTGTAAAGTCATAGCAGTTAAATGAATTATTTCATTACTGCTGTTTTTGGCAAAGAAAAATTCTGCACATTCGAACACGTAAATACATATGTATATTGTAACAGTACTTACTCTTTAAAGTACTTATTATGCTGAGGAACAGCCCGAAAATATTGCGCTCATCTCAAGAATGCAGGCCGTGGCTGCTAGTAATAGATACGCTCATTGTTTAGTTGTTATAGCAAAAACTTGCAAGGCTAGCGAAAGGCACTCTGTTACCCGCTTCCGAAGAGTCAACATACTTACACTTACAGGCGGCAGACCGCCGCGGGCGTGACAGCCCTTTAGACATACCTGCAAAACCTCACTTGCGAAACTTTCCTCACCTAAGAATCCTTTTGGTGTGATAGAGAGCCCACGGAGGTACGTGCATTTTTTGTACTTTTATGAATTTTTCGTGTACCTTAATTTTAGGTCAAATAAATTGAGACTGGAGAGACGCAGAGGAGTCGATGTTTAACGTTTTCGTTTTTCTTGTACTTGTATAATTCCTTTATATTTTGTGTTACATGTTTACCTATATAGTTTGAAATGTTTGTATAATTTATGCATTTCGCACTTCATTTCTCCAAAATGTTTGTTTATTAGTACAGTTTTCACGGAGTTCACGAATATATGCAGAAGCAAACTGCAGTCGAGACTCTTGGGTTATTAATTGTCGAGTCCACTTTGGTATATGCGACCACACCACATTAGTCACTATGTTGTGTAGACTTTGGGCAATGCAATTTCTCTAAGTGACTTTCATTTTTTTATTTTATTATTTTGTTTTTGCTTTTCGAAAGCCATTACACCGTGTTATGAAATATGATCACTGCCTTCCTGTGATGGGGGTGACTTGACTGCACATGCCCACCCCATACACTCCAAAATATGGTCAACATGATCAAACAATTTGACCAATATTTTGGGTCTCTGCATAGCTGACCAATCTATGGTCAATTTAGACCATAGTGAATTTATAGAGTACAACATGCTCTAGAAGAAAACAGTCAAAGTTTTAAGGTTCTCTAAACATTTAATTTAAAAAAAGGAAACAAAACTGCTAATTTGAGGTCTATAAGAAGGACATAACGACCCATTGCGCAATTGACTATTTCAAATTATGTGTAAATCTTTGATCGTTGAATGTGATGTATTTTTCAACTTCTGAAATACATTAATCTTGTAATTTCTAAAAAATTACAATGACGTACCATACAGTCTTACTCAATTTGCTGTCATTAGCGAGAACGTGGCGGAATGCGTAATTTTCGTAAAATTGAAACCGAACTTATATATACAACGTAGGTTAATTATATCCCGTTCAAATGTACAGCTAGCTTCACGGTGACTGAGTGTGTTGTGATAAATATTTACTGCATATTAATATATATGTATATATATTAAGTACAAAGACGGTCGTGGATTAAACAGATGAAAGGAGACGTCCACAGAGCGGAAGAGTTGTAAAAATAAGACTGGAGATACAGTTTAAGAAATGATTAAAGTAATTATATAATTGTAGATATATTTGTCGAGTAATTCCGTTTACATTATCTTCATTGTAGCTAAAATCAATTTAAACTGTGACAGTACTAATGGCGACAAGTGATGAAAATTAATTTTAAAAAGCCTGTTGTTTGTATTATCGTAAATCATTGATGCAATTTATTTCTTTAAGGTATGTTGTGCATTAAAGTCTTGTGTTGAAAGATTTTTTGTTGAGTCGACAACAACTGTGCGAGATTACTGTGAAATTACTTATGCTATCTCAACTCAGTCTGTAATCTTTTTTAAATATTATTTTGAATAGTCTTTTAACATTTCTAGCTAACAGGTAAGTGATGATGGGTGGTACTTCAGCATCCCACGATAAACCACGTGGCCACAGTCTGATGGCAGTCAGTGCTAGAAAGATTACAAAGTGCCACCATTCATATCACTTGCAGTTATGTTCCCCCCCCCCCCAAAAAAAAAAATCAACAGACCTGGATCATCTAGAGCCTTCATAAGCTACGTATCTTCACGAAATTTGAAAACGTGAAAATTGTCATTCTATCAACAAAAACTGGGTAAATTCACTGCATTTATTGATGAATAATAACTTTATATCGTCATAAAATGAGGATTCCAGTAATCAACTGGGTGGACTTTCAAGAAATGAAATAATCGTCAGCCTTAGATGTTATCTTTGTTATCTTTCCTTGCTTTTTATTGATGAACTACCTCTATTTATGTCACTTCAGAAAGCCTTTTGCTTTCTATGGTGTTTTGAACAACTTTCATTGGGGCTGACGTTTGTTGCCACAGAACTCAAAAGTAGATGGTGCTGCGGGTGGGTCATTGGTCGCCATCTTTGTTCTCGGCATCTTATGAGCAAAGAGGAAACGAACCGTATGTAAGTAAAATGTGTTGTTCTCAGTCATGGTGAAGCATGGAAAGTCTGTGCTTAAAATGGAAACAAAATCACTTTATAGATTTATGTAACTTTAAAGGACAACGAAAGTCAGAAAAGATATATCAGTGTTAAGTGAGATTCTCACCTCCAACTGAAATTTCCTAAGAAAATAAAATAATCACGAAGCTGCTTTTCTAAGATTAATGACACGTAACCCCATGTCATGCAAAAGCTTCTTTCTCTTTATAACTCATGGTTCTTTTTGAAGTTTTAATATGAAGTATTCACCATACCTAATATAACGTTTGCAAACTACCCCAGCTATCCACCTCTAACCAAGAATGAAAATGAAACGATTTGGTAATAAATACGGTTCCTTTATAGAGGATCTATTTATCAGAACCCTAGTAATAAAATGGAAAGAGCGCCACACTACCGTCTTGAGCCAATCATCCTTATATGCTGTGTATAAATTGCCGCAAGAGCGTTGTAAGGCTGTCACATGAATGAGGGGGCGTACGTTGCAAAAATACACTCATTCTTTAAATGTCAGTATATGTAATCCTCATTTTGGGGTGGTCTGGGTTGCCTACCCCACCCCCATCTTAGCTACGCTACTCCTTCACTCGTTGAAAGTGTCACATTTTTCCTGTAAGGAGAATGCTATTAGGGCATATTTGCAACTTTCAATGTAGACAATAATCGCTTATCAAATTGCCAACATTTATCAGAATATACTTAGCATATAATGGTTTATTTAATATTAAAATCTAGGTAGTTGCGGGGAAAAGTAACGTCTTGAAGTCTTATAGGTCAGAAATAGTAACTTGAATAGATATTGACCGAACAGGTCAAACTCCAAACACAGAATTCACAAATTATATATTTTGGATGAAACGTGAGACACTAACTTAAAAAAGATTTTGAATTTAAACTGTTTTCAATGAAACGAAAGAAGATTTGTAAGAAATGTCGGCTTGTACTTGTATGCGTACCCTTCTAATGTTTATTGCATAATGTTGATTACGATTGTACAAAATGATAAACTGCAACGGACTCGAAATGTGAAATACTTAGTGCACTTACTTTTATAACCTGTATGCTCTCCAGCGCCTGAATATCTTCGCCTTAATGCTTTGAATATGTGTGAATATGGACATTAATATCATGCTATAGATAGGCACATGTTGTGTGCAAGATGTACCAGTCATTTAGAACGGATCCTTACGAAAATTAAAAAAAGACACTGCTGTCACTGTACTAGGGCGTAGCCCTTTAACCCAAATTGTTTTCTCGGATTATCTACCCGCCCTTATGTCTAGAAGACTCTGACGATATGATTAAGGGTACCAAAATAATTCAACAAGATTTTATCGTATTCTCTGGTTGGTAAATCTACTCTCCGTGAGCTGGAGTTCTTGACGGGACTTTCTACATACATTCTACGATCATGGAAAGAACTTGCACTGAATGTATAAAATTTCACAATGTCGATTTAATGGAACCAAAGTTAACTCATTTGAACCTTTGATTTGACAGGCCTCCGTAATAGTCAATGAAAACACGCTCTGTTGTTAAGATGTGTACTTATATATTAAGGATCTAACTGTCTCCTGGGGGCTTCAGCACTAGATTGATGCTAGAACATTGAAAGTCCCCTAGAGGAGTCTTTTAACTACCTCATATCGTGATTATGTTATTATGCCAAGCTGCTATATTACCACGTCACGTAATATTTCCAAGTTCCATTATGGCTGTAGTGCGGTGAGGCCAATAGAACAAATCTCTAACGAATGACGACAGGAAATTCAAGTCATCGTTTTCGTTATTTCTGTGATCAACGCAGTACGTATCTGGTGAATTCAGCATCAATATATGTGGCACTTATTTATAGACAGGATGGCAAGAGGCAATGGATGACTATGCCTGAGGCGAAGTGAATAAATTATTACTTTGTAAATCTTTTTCGCATCATGATTTGTCATTTAACATAATATATTGACAAATTGTTGTAAATTTCAATAATAAGAAACACATTCTGATGCATGATCCTTCCTGACAGTCGCGTTCTGTCCTGTGGAATTTGCAGGAGTTATCAGAGTTATCACAGATAATTGTAGGATCGAGACTTCAGGGGACAGGGGAAGATGCATTTACATTGCATCAGGTAAGATGGAAGCAATGAGTGCGTCGAAATTAGTGGTCGGTACATGGACTGCGATCTTGGAAGTTCCTCATCACATATGCTAGAAACAGTAGTTAGCATAATGTTCAAGTTATCCTGTAATCAATATCTACGTTAATTATATCTATAGAACTATTTGTTTGCATCCAGTACCCGAGTACCCGTCCAACGATGTCTCAACCCCGGTTCTGAAATTGCTACTGAGTCCAAAGTTTCATAAACATCCATTGCAGGTGTACCAAAATTCAGGTTATATGGAACTGAAATCACTTCACTGAGATACATACGGTAGTACTGTTATGTGAGCGTGCAAAACAAAATGTCGAATTATGATTCGTACCATATGGCATTCATACCATACCGGAACTTATGCATTCGGTTACCCTGGTAAGAAACCGACTGGCTCTCAGATTGCAGGAAATGGCTCTTCCCAGTCTCTCTGGCGTTGTGGGTTCCAGCTAACATTTTCTTTATACTGACGGCAGTTTGCACTCTGGTGCATGGACTCCTACCTTGAAGGTAAAACTTCCAAGCCATATGGTCGATGCCAAGGACTTGCGGATAAGTAGGTTCTGCGTTGTACGTTTATGAAGTTTTCAAAACTTCTGTCATAGAAAAATTTCAAAACTTCTCTTTTGTCAGTAACCTTTTTCCCATGCAAATGCTTAAAAAACTTTCAATGACAGTTTGGGAGGCTCTTTTCTTTTACAAATTTTGCCCTATATTTTTTACCTTCAAATTTCATGGGTGGGGGATGCAAGACATTTGACAGGGGGACTCTGGCCTCCGCTGGTTATGCCACCAATGAGTAGTGATGTCTTTTATGCCTCCCACTAGCTTGAACATGAAATGTTGTTTGGTCAAAGGCTGTAAATATTTTCCTGGACTCTGCAGACAGACATTATTGGCTTTCAGTCAAAAACATTCCTGCTGCGCATGTCTAATAAGATTGTTCCGTATGACGTCACAAATTCCCTGTAATGCATTGAACGATCTGACCACTGTGAAGTAGAAATTTGTTTAAAAATTTTGCATTTCCAACAGGACATACTATCGTTTACACCAGTACAGAGACAAAATTTTCCCTTTCAAAATATTTCATTCACTACACATATTGTTATTTATCCTTCTGAAGTGTTGTATGAGGAGTATTCTCAAATTAGTTTCTTCTCCAATCGTTTACTGGAATGAACCCTCCATCGTGTCATGCTATTCATTTTTCATGAGTCTTGGCGTCTTTTAAATGCACATATTTCGATTTATAGTGTCCACATCAACTAAGTAATGAATACTGATGTGAAATTCACACCTAAGTTATGCATCAAAGAAATAGGTTTTTGTCTCTCATAAATGACATTATGAAAAACAAATAAAACTATAAAAAAAAAAATCGTTAACGTTCAAACATATGTGCGTCCTCAGCTATGTTGACAAGTTTTAAAGCAATGTTATAAAATTTGTTTCTAATTATATATGTTTATTTCTTAGATTAGTCTTGAAGAAATAAAGAAAATAAAGAATAATCTTGGATAATTCAATATTTGGAACCTAGACCAATTTGTGACAACGTATTTTGTATTCTTACCATCTAATGAATCTAATACGTTGTGTATGGTATATTCACTTCACTGCCAACTTTATTTCTTGACACCGAACAAAAATTTTTCGATTATCAAACTGTCGAGGGGTCATGGTGTGTCTACACTTAACAAACATAACGTTTGTGACAAACTCACTTTTTAGTCTTTGAATGTTACCTAAAATTTTCATTCTTATTGTGCAAGTGGTAAAAGACTTCGTTTTAAAAGGAAAAACAAATACAAAGTAAACTAAGCAATATAAAATAGAATATCATTGTTGCGTGGATGCCTTCGTTAAGCACTGAGTTGCATACTGATTTGTAGTCGACATTTCATGTGAATGATTACTCCATATTGTTGTTTAAAGTTTTCGATCATCATGAAAATCACCATCTAAGAGGGTCCAAATAATTAAAGGTTACTCAAAGCTGAACCTATGCATTAAGAAGCGGAATTGGATAAAGCAGGACCGGGGTCAACGCAAGCGATGCACGAGGGCGTAGCCCAAATGCGTCTAGAAATAGCCGCGATGCACAGGTTTAGTGATGATAAATGTAACAAGTTCGTTCATGCACAGTATATTTCGAAGAAAAATACGAAAACAAACAACGTTTGGGTTTGTCAATAACCACATTTATCAAAAAAGAACACACACACACACACACACGAACAAATTAACGCGATTAACCAACAACGCTGTGTGCCAACAATGTTCGTGCCCGATTGAAAAAGTACATCATTGTTTTGTGCAAATTAGGGACCAAAACACTGGCCATCTATGTTTTCATTGAATTCATCTGTCGGTGATTTTACTCAGTCTAAAATTGACCATGCTCTATTCCAGCATATTGCGCTGTCACCTGACTGTATTGGCCCAATAGGAGTTGAAGATTATTACCAAGAATGAATGAATATTTTCAAACTGTACATATGTCAAATTCAATAACAGGTCGTACTTTCATTTTGTAAATATACTGGGAAAATGTAGGTTTTTTCTTTATGAATTAACAAGTGAACAGCTACAAATCTCGAGACTCTCAGTCCAACCTATCTCTTCAGGCATGAACTCTGATGAAAATTTTGTAATATCAAATGAAATCAAAGTTTGTCTTTAAATTTGCGACAGAATATTAGAGACGTTATGCTTATGAACCTGAGAAAGTTTCCTGTTTGAACATTAAATTGTCTCCAAAGATGGTCTCACTGAAACAGTTTCTCCAACAAACAAATCATCCATTTGCAATTAGATAAACCTGATTATAGGTGATTGATCATTTTAGTAAACCTCGCGTGATGTCCGTCTGTTTTATAACTCTCTGCAAACGTTACTAGGTTATGGTTACTTTTAAGCCCTCAGGGAATAATACTATCATGAAAGCAAAGCGGAATACACGAACGCACACGCAAACACACACACATACACGCAGAAACTAGTGATATTTAATTGCTTGGCTTAATGGTCATAAACTAGTGGCTTATGCAGAGATTTATTAAGCAGAGACCAAAAAAAAAAAAAGGGCCAATCACCTCTAACCTTGTAATTTTGCATTCTCTGTAGAAGGAAAAAAATCACTGATTTTCGAAATAATCAGGAAATAACTGCATCGCCCAATTTAACTGACTTTTAATCGACAACGGATTGTCTTCTACATATCCAATGTATCATAAAGAGATAACAACTTGTTTCAAGCTAATTGTTAATAACTTTTCCCTTTCACGATTGAGCTTTAAGTTTGTTCAACATCATAAGCATTTGGTTTTATTTCGCCCTAGTCATCTTATGTGGTATGGAACTTTTTATTTTTCTGGTCACCATGGCAACAGCAGTAATATTCAGTGAGCTATATGTGTTACTATTGCCGCATGTTGATCATCGGAAGTTGATCTGAGTCTGATCTTTGTGTGGTTGAGTTAAAGCTGTGTTTTGACTAATTTGTTTTAAGAGTGTAAAGTCACTATAAATATTCAACATTGGCAAATGATATCCTGCAATATTTCCAAATTGTTATTTTTTGCAGTCCTTTATCTAAGTCTTAACTATATACGATAGTCTTAACAATGAAATAGGACTGTACAAGAAAACGACTGGTTGTTGTAGTCTTATAGATACCAACTCAACTAATAAAGGCTGATCGTCCAGCAGAAAATGCTATCGCATTTCCAATCTTTAGATTAATTAACTTCTCTCGATTATGAAAAAGTTCATTAATATTTTTGTTTTCTCTCTTAATACTTTTCAAAGGCTGACGTTATTAGTTTTCATTAAAGTTGTTATTGAATAATAATATTTGACGCCTTTCTTATTAATCTTAATTTGATGCTTTTACATAAAATCCATCAACACGGATACAAGCGACGACAGGTTATTTCAAATTCTTTCTTTCATTTTGTTGTTTTCGGATCCAGTTACTGAAGTTACTTATTGAGATAAACTATCTCTATTATTAATGTTGATCGTGATATTGATGCTTTCCCTCTACAGACGTTTGGATAATGTAACTGTAGGTTGCATGGATAATGTAACTGTAGGTTGCATGGATAATGTAACTGTAGGTTGCATGGATAATGTAACTGTAGGTTGCACGTTGTTTTTCATTGTTTTATTTTTTTATTTATACTCTTGGCAATTTAAAGTTTATTGTCAGTAGATTATTTTATACTTAATGAGTATCGTAGTAATATAACTTTAAAAATAATTTCCCCCTGATATTTATCATTTTATCTCCACTTGTGTGGAATAACGGCTTTGTATATTGCTCGAGATTTACGTTTATTATTACTGTAGTTTTTATTTATTACCGTAAAATGTTATATCCTTCAGTGTTTATAGATCATTACCTTACATTTAATTATTACCGTAAACATGGTAATTTAAAAACAATGGTCATCAACTGGAATAGATTAACCACTGGGGTAGCATTGGTTGTTGGGTTAAGGTCAGTGTAACACTTGCCCTCTGCATCAATAGAGGGACAGGAACATAACTTTATGTTATAGTTTACAATATGTACTATTGTTTACTAATGTAAAATGATTATTCTAGCTATAGGTAAGACTGTCCTACATTCAGGGAGGTGCTGCTACGATAATTAGCTCACAATATGAACTTCTATATTACTCAGGACGTTAAAAACCTTTCACTTATCCTTATCACTTTTGTCCTATTTCAACTTCAAAATGAGCTTTTCATCCGAAAAGCTTCAATTAACCTGGATACATTCTGCGATCGTATTAACCCTTATAATTGATTATTGGTACACTTGAATCAGATTGCCGCTATTAAAAATACTCAGTTGGCGTTTCAGAAGCACTCTTCAATTTTCCAAACCTGTAAATGCTGGGAAAGATTCAAACAAAACTATTTAAGGTATTGATTGTTTTCTATTCTCTTTAAGATGATTTAGGCAACTTAACAATTCTTAATCGACATCTAGCAATGTGTGCGATCATAGTATACATGGTTGTAGTATTTCCCGTAAGAAGTATTTCACTTACTGCTAGCAAGATTATTTATTATTCATCTCAAATCATCAGACTGTATTATGGAAAATATACAATTTTAAAGGATTACAGATTAAGACCGTTACATTTTTTGCGGGCTAGGTAAAGATGTTGGATGATGCAGTAGCAGCTTTGTTTACACCAATTGCAAAATGTCAAAAACTTCCATTAATTACCTGTACGCAAAGGCTAAAAAAAGAAAAAAAAAACTAATGTGCTAAGGGCCAAGTCCGTTTGAAAAATTCTCATGACGCATCACTGCCCTGGCCGTTGATATCTTGCGCGAACAGAAGAGCAATGCCTAGGCTGATAAACACAAAAACTTGGACATTTTTTCTGTAATGGTAGTCTTGAAGTAAACACAGAATTACCCACAGCGATGCGAAATACATACATACATTTTAATATTATTCTTATAATTTTGATTGTTATTATTATTATGATGATGATTATTATTATAATTGTTGTTATTATTGTACAGCTGTATTCTATGTTGTATTAAATAAATCGTCATCCTCAGATTCACCTTGTTTGAAAGTGTAAAGCTTTCATTTATTAATTGATAGTATAGTTCGTACAGAGGATGTGTTGCGCACTAATCATACAGAGTGATCCGCATATTTCAGTGTAACGTTTAAAAGTGTTCACGTCCCTCATTTAGTTACTGTTTTTTCACCATATATAGACACGTAAACATTTCTTATCTATTAAGAGTGATAATTTCCGATCTGCAAAATAATAGTTTTGTATAACACTTTTTATAAATAAATGTAACAAAATAATGAACACGTTGAGTTATTCAGTGGTATTTGTTCTATTAATATTTTTTCAACCATATCGTTGTAATGTAAGAAGCACTCTTGTTAATTACGGCAGATATCTGCATTACTGCATAAATATGTGAATTAATTGCTGTCATTTCTATACAACGAGTTAGCCATATTAAGGAAAAAACAGAGTGGATCAAAGTTAAGCGCTCTGATTTAATCTAAGGTGAACTTTTAAAATTCTAGCAAGATACGTAACATTTCATTGCATTAACACCTTCAACATTTAATTATTTAAATTAAATCACTTGACTCTTCTAGCAGTTGGAGACAAGAGCATATCTTTTACAAAGTCAACAGTACAGTTGAGTTCACAAGTGGTAAAAGAGATTGCTGTGAGATAGAAAAACACCTTTTCCAAGTCCAATGGAATATTGACAGAAATAAATTTACGTTTGCTGAAGTGATAAAGATTGAGAGGACCTGCTTTAGATAACAGCGTTGTATTGTGTCACTCAAATTCGCGATATGGTGTCCAGATATTGTCCACTTGCAATCTCGAGATGTTAGGATCTAAATAAAACAAATTAATTCGCTTTCATTTAATCCGGAGTATAGTACTTTAGTCAGAATCAAGGTTAACAGGTTAACGAAATCCAAGTTCCGTGTTCTGCCAAACACTTTCCATTTTAATAGAAGTCATTCTGTGTCGTTGCCGATTTTGTAGTTTTTCTCCAGACCACATCCGAAAGATGCAAATGAAGACGTGATAAATATTTACCAACACGATACACTGGAAACCCATGAATGATCTTTCGACGACATTATATTGGAACATTACGATGTTGTACTGATTAGCATTAAATTCATCGTTGCATAAAATTACACTGGACGATTATAACGTCATATTAATTAGATCTAAATTCGTCGTTGACGATGCATAATAGTAAACATATTTTACGTGGAACAGAATTGAAATTGACCCGATTCTTTTTCAAATATTAACAATAACCATTACCGTTACCCGTCGGTTCAGAAGAACCTATGCAAATATTGAAACTGAATATGGGGCCTTCACGAGAATTTGGGAATTCACAGGATTCCTGATTCATAATTCTGAGGGTATACATATCTCAGGAATGATTACCTTACCACGGCCCAGATATAAAGTAACTAGAGCTGAAAGCGCCATGGGAGGTCACAAATGTCCCAGAAACGTTTCAGAGTTCTAACCTTTTCAAAGGCTTTGATGTGATTTGTTGTAGGATTTTAGAACTAAAAGTGTTAGGACTGAAAACAGCACTGAATCTCTGTTATCAATATTGCAACTCAGAAGAACTAAACGCAAGTACATATCCAATATGGAACTTTTCAATGCACAAGCGCATCTTTTTAGAGTTCGGTTGAGGGGCGCCTCATCAAAGTTCGTTGCAAAATAAGGAATCTGCCGCTTTCGATAAACTGAACACAAACACACACACAAAAAAGAAAATAGTTTCTTCTGATTTGGGAGTTTGCTTTTTGCATATTTATGCAAAAACATAACCACTGTGCAAGGGGATCGACTATGTGAGTTATCTAGTTTGACTTGCTTCGCATTTATTGCGTTTCATTTGCATGATGTATTCTGTATAACAGTTTAACTGAGACCTTGCTATATCGAAATCTAAGATTCCTCAGAACCACGACTCCTGCCCAGGGTACTCATGAGATACACACTCCAGAATTCAGTGCTAGTCATTACTCTGTAATCAATTCAGGAGATAACTTGATCCAGTTTTCACGCCACTTGTAAAAACTAATAACCGAAGAATCGTGGCAAGGGATTCACATAGAAGTGATGGTTACTTCCAGCCATCTAAACTTACTATATGTGGTGATATAACGATACGTCTGTTCTGTGCTCCGTGTTCTTGGTTTTATTCATTGTTTATTACTTTCTAAGGTGGATGAACTTTCGAGACCAACTTAATTCAATTCAAACGAATCCCTAGAAACTCTTGAGAAGTGTCCTCTTGTTACAATTCGAACTTTGGTTACGTTTGTGTAAGAAGGACAGATAAATCTTTCTTAATTATGGTAGCGCATCAATTTATTACTGACTAATATAAATGCTAAGAAGATTGGAACATCCTATGAGTAAAATAATGTGGAAGTCCTTACTGACAAATTGGTAATTCTAAAAGTTAGATAAGTCAGCTGGATAAAATACACCTGTCAGGCAAATATAATTATTTTCAATTGTTTTGGCTAGCATACATTAACAACAATGAAATTATTAATTTTCTTGGAGAGTAGGAGCATGAATTGGTAGGCTGCTGCCTCTTCATCGTCTGTTGCATACAATTTCTATCGTTTTCGTGGATTTGAAGTGTATTTAAATATATAGTAATATGTGAAATGTATTAATAGCGTAAACAAGTTAAACACGACTCATCGTTGGGTTATAAAATAATCATGTCTGTTATTGTTATTATTATAAGTTGCTTTGACTGACACCATACAACGAACTGTTTTTGGTACAATAATAACTTTATCTGTTTGACTCAGCAAGATGAATCATATATTTTGCATCTCCTTTTAATTTGTTCCTTTGATGTGAATTGAAAGAGTGAGAAAGGGACGGGGTATGAATCCAGTTTAAAGAGATGGCCCGAGTTTGGAGAGAAAATGCAGTCATAGAAACGTCATGGACAACATGATTGTCTCTCGTTTTAATGACAAATAATGAGAATTAGTAAATAAATAGGAAAGAGAATGAGGTTGAAACTGTCAATCCCGTTCAGACTCTTCGAATTTTACCAGAGATTTTGCCCAAATGAGGGAAATCTAACATGTGCTGCAGACCATTTTTTCCCCCAGTATCCCAACGTCCTTTGCTTGAACAGGCCAATGAATATGTAGTACTATTTTGTGGTTCACTTTGTAAAGTTGCTGATCGCAATTGTCCAACTCAACGTAGATACGTAAAGGGCAGTAGTACACATGTGTTGTTCAATGAATTGAGTGAGTTAATGTCTTACACATAGTACATTATCATCGATAGTATAGTGCCATAGCATGTTTGCACACAAAACTTGATCAATCAAAATACTGTAGCTTTTACAACTTACAGTCTGTCGATAGTTACTTGTGTAACAAATTCCAACAAACATAATAAAAGAACTGAAGGACTGGGTACTCCTCAGCGTAAAGGACAGGAAAAGGAGAGCAGAGGTTCGAATACAATAAAAATGATTTCTAACTGCAGAACAACACACTATGACAAAGTGTGTGGAACCGTATTGTGGGCGGACAATTATTTTCAAAACAATTCAACTTTTAACAGTTTTACGCAATTTATGTCAGTTTAAGAATTTCTCAGAATCATTTATTTTTTATTACTACGTAATTTGAGTCAATAATGCAAAGCATCTGTGGGGCATTGAAGAATGGGGAGAAACGTAACGATGAAGCAAAACTTTGGGTTTTTAGTTTTGTCAAACTCACTTTATCATTTTATGTAAGTGCTCTAATATATTTTAAACTTGTTCCGGAGTAAGAAATATCACTTCAAAGCAAAGAAAAGTCGATGGCTCTCTGGACGTGACAAGCAGTTTGAATGTTTGATTTGCTTATTACCTTCATGGTCAAATTCAAAGCAAATCGAAGTCTGAATCTCGTATCTTCGAAAGATATCTTCAAAGACTGGAACCCCTAATTCCCAGGAACTATTAGAATACCCTTTTAATTATATATTGCATTTTATTTTAGAATAAGAGGAAATATTACTTAAGTTAATCATTCTTAAATCCAAACCTGCTCAAATTAGATGATTTAGCGAAGAATTATACTTAATGTAAATCTTAGAGAGAATTGGGGAATTGGGTTAATTTATTCTAACGATTCACAGGAGAAACCCGTCATGCCCTATCAAGTCTTCCTATTTAACGTATATTGTAGCTTATGTGTTTAATGCTATCATAGAATTTACACTATAACATTCTAAATTACTATGCGATGCCAGATTTTCATAGAAGTCCTTGACGTACTTCGTTTACTTTAATCTGTTGAGTAATACAGTTGATTAAAAACGTTGTCTTGACGTAAATATTAGCCAATATCTTTGCCATTTTTTTAATGTCAGGTTCTTGATATCACCTGAAACGTCATACTATCAATGTACATTAAGCATGTATTTGATTTTTATCAATATATATCTGTTTAGTATCTTGGTATGTACATTTACCATGTGTCTATGTGCGCTAACTTGTATCTATCATACATAGCTTGTAAACACCACACAGGTATCTGATATGAATCTAAATTTACCAACCTAAGATCGACTTTGTACCTACTTTATATTTATCGTGTATCTGTGATACAATTTGTTTATATCATATATCTACCTTAATCTTGCATCTAAAATATACATATCCACATCGCATCTGTCTTTCATCAACCTTATGTCTACTATGAATCTACCATAAGTCCAGATGTGGTTATATTCTATATACACCCAATTTTAATTTACGTTATATCTGCCTATCGTCAAAAGTGTTTAACTCACATTTTTATGTAAATCATATATACCCTTCCATCTTGAATCTTTCATATTTTTTTGTCTTTGTTACATCTACCTTGTATTTACTATATATACTATATCTTGCATCTATTATACATTGTATGTTTACTGTAATACACTGCATATACCGTACTGTACTATATCTTGCAATGACTACTATATCTGATATTAACTAATACGTCTACTTGCATCAAATGCTGCTACTAATCCTTGCGCTAGCAAAAAGTTTGAATATGTTCTAAGTTAGATTTTGATATTTCTTAACTGGTGATAAGCCTATCCAAAGAAAAGCTACCAGTGAAAATGTTGAAAGAAATGTGAAGACAAACTATAAGACTGAAAAACATTTTGATTTATATTGTACATATACAGAGCATTCACACAAAAAAGATAAATAACGTAATTATGACCACATTATCTTTAAATCAAATAACAATTTGAATTCCAAGCAGCCAATAATTACAGCAAAAGACAGCCCAATCTCTCTTAAGCATGGAAATTTCTTAACATGTATGTGATGTTATATTTATTTCCACAAAAGTGATGATAAAGTTTTTATTATTAAAAGTACTTTATTTTATACCAAAGCGCTTTTCATGAACTTGTTCTTTTGTCCTTATTTAAACAAGGTCCTTGTTTACAGAAGGTTGCCAATTGTTGGTAAAAAGAATATTTTCTACAGTCTTTCGAATCCCGTCAAGGTAGCAGGGGCATGTATTATCCAAATTTAACCTCGAATAAGATATTCATGCCTTTTTCTCAATGAATTAGATACGAATCACGTGGTCTATCACGTGACATGTATTGTTTTTTTTTAGCATTCTAAATATACGGTAATTACTCCAATCTAGAAAGTAGAAACAAAGTTTGATATCCCCTCAGCACTCGGCTTAGAAATTATTGTTCAGTTATGTAATTAAAGAAGATTAAGTTGGAATGCGGTGTATCAAAATGTAACGACGTTCAATGCAAAATAAAACAGCCAGAGAACACACACTACAAGAGAACTATGACGTTATGCACAAAAAGTAAGCTGCATAATATTTGGAAACATTTGAATGATAATAATAACGCTTTATACAGTTACAATGATAACGAGAATAACCGTAGAATGTATCAATTGATATCTTATGTAGCAAAAAAGTGAGACAAAAGAATTCTCCTTTAGTGGAAGTTCGCCCTTCTGAAACAAACCGCTAAGCTACAGTCTAAAATGTACTATGGTGCAATTACTCACTGACCAAAGTGTTTAGGAGTCTGTGCAATAATTATTTATGATCGTCTGAAGGTGTAGGTTTACCGCTATCCTCTTGCTAATTGCATAAAGATCCCATGCATGGAGATACGTATTATCTCCATTCATATAATTTTATATTATCTGGAATTTGCCTAATCTGAACAAACACTGAACAATCCCCATTTCTTTCTCTCTTATCTTTCTTCAACTAAGTGTTACTTCGTAAATATTTTCGCCATGACTCATCGATCGGTAGTCAGTCGCTTATTTGGCTTATCACTTCCAACCACTAACTTGACGAAGATGGAAGTTGACCTTCCGAAACATGTATCTTTTGTTACATCATAAATGTATAGATGTTTTCCACCATGTCAGTCGCGTATTGTGTCATTTTATTATCTGGACTTGTGTCTCAAAGAACTTTCAGACACATGTTGTTAAATATCAATCAACGATATCAAACAGTACTTGTCACAGTAGACTGTAACCATTGCGGTATTGTAGCCTTAACGACGTATTCCCTTCTCCCTCCCCGTATCAGGCTCGAGATGTCGCCTGTCGTTGACATGTAAATTTTGACATGAAATGACTCATCACGGAGAAATAAGAGTTACACACCTAAACGTTACAGGTATCTCGCATAAAAGTGATATATGATATAGTAAAGGATGAATTATTACAAGAAAAAGTTAAATATATTTGAAGCATCTGTAGATTGACGTTAGACATCTGATGTTGGAACCTGCTTCTGCTTCCAAAGGTTGTTTCAATAACTCTGAAGTTTTGACTCCCTGGTTTTACGAAATAACAACCAATCATTTTCAAGCTTTTTCCAGTGGATCTTACATTGGTGTAACTACCCCATGACCCTCCATGCCTTCCCCTGTTCTTCGTCTTTTAAAATCGTATAGATTTGAGTAATGTATAGGCCTATCCTGTAATCGGCGATACCCTGAATTGATCTCGCATGTCACATTCTTATAGTGTTTCAATTTCACAAAACATACTGTTTTCTAGAAAGTGAAGTATGTATTTTAGGGTCTTCTATGTTTAAAAATCATTTCTCTATTGCAGTGATTAAAAAAGTCCTAAAGATTGTTGTATGTATTGATTGGTTGGTCCTGATGATTGATACACGTCATTTCTGTGAAAAAGGAAAAACAAAAGAAAGAAAATTCGTAATGAAATCCGACCCAGTAACATAATCAATTTAGATAAACATTTACTTGAATATCATTCTCAGCCGATCATAGATGTTTATCATTTAAAAGTGCATGGGGGAACAATTAATTGCAGTTTCGTGTTGTCCAAAAAGAACGTATTAATATATTAAACTATGGATGAGAAATAATAGAAATTTAGAGTATTGTAATAAATAGATCATAGTTAACACAATTCATCAGCAGCACTAAAGGTAACACCATTCATCTGTAACTCCAAGTAACATCATCTATCTTTGTAGGTTATTTGAGTCGTTATTCTCTCTGAGAATATCTTCAGTTTTCCAAGCTACTGAATTTACATTGTACCTTTCTCTCCGTTCCAAAGGAGAATAATCCGCTCAAAAATCCACGAAGTGTTTGTGACTTAAATTACAAGTGTTTTGATAGATCTCCCTGCCATCCTCTTCAAAGACTACGGATGCAATATTTGTAAATCCCAAGACGAGTACAGGATTTGTACTCTAGAAGGGAATGGTTTTAAAAATGATTTCAACGCCAAACTTTTAAATTGGACAAGGATAAAATTTTGTGGAGAAACAGTTGACATGTTCATGCTTTTATTAAATGTACAAAGATTACAGACATCTTCCCTTTTTTAGCATTTTGTCTTTTATATTTCGTTCATTTGCATTATATTATTATTCGGAAACTTACCACTGATTTACTTTTTAAAGAAGCTCGAAGTATGATTTTCGCACGTGTAGAGGACTCCGTTTGGTGTGCACAAACAGTAGAAATTAGGTTGATATACACAAACTGAGAAGAAAGAAAATTACAAAATATCAGAAAGGAAGAATATATACAATTTTAACAGTTTTCCACATTATGTCACTAACGTTCACAGGAAGCGCCTGTTTTCAACCGTAATAGAATTATTACGCCTAGTACAATAACACTGCAGTGTCAGGTTATCCCATCCCATAGTCATTTTATGTTACTGACAGATGTACTAACTATCATCTATTCGACTCTAGCGACAATATATGCAGGAGAAATTGAGATATGCTACTAGTGGCTAATAATATGCAAACTGTCCGCTAGAATGCTTGCGAGTAATACTTGAAAGATAATTTCCCCTGGCCATGAGGACCAGATATCCAGCTAAGGCAATATCCAAAGAAGATGAATCATGTGCCTTGCATTTTCACTTATTTCCATTTGAAGAGTATTTTCACTGAACAAGAAGGTAGTAAGGAAACTCCGAAATGAAAGTCAGCAAACTCTGAGTCAATTGCAGAACAAACTGGACTCAACCGTTACATTGAAATCAGCTACAGAAAAATACAAAATCCAGTAGAGCCAGATAAAAAACAAATTATCCAGTTATACATGATGGTTAGAGACATTCCAATTACAATACAACAGCGAAAGAGTTTTATGTGTATGTTTTGTGTGGGGAAGCCTTGACACAGAGGTGAAAGCGTTATTGACAGTTGGATAATAAAATACAAATGCTGATGATATGTTAATACATAACCATCTTTAACTTAAAGACGTTGCTATTTTTTTATGATGCTTGACTGTATAAATACTTTTATAATTCTTATATGTTGAATGAGCTTTATAATATTTTCCATCAAGCAAACATGAGTTGTTTTTAGTATTTTTTTGTCCATAAACATAGTTAAGTTTGTGACACATTTCAATTTATAATCTCTTAGTTTTATTACTTTTGTTTGTTGCTTTCTCTGCCAGTTACTTTATTGCCCCTTTAAAGGCTGTAATGCATCAACCCAGACAGTTTTAATTCTCCCAACCACCTACCTCTAGTCCCTCCCTCAGCCTGTCTTACATTTCTCCACATGTGTAATCAAAACAATGGATCCCTGTGTACGCTGTGTAATACGAGCTGCTCTGCATCTTTCGAATTTGCTGGCAATCTAAGAGTACTGTAACTTAGAAGCAGTTGAGAATTTTCCTTTCAGGGAGGTAAAAATATAGCTTAGGGTGATGCAATACAGCCTTTAAGACTTAATTTTGAACCCAGGAACTAGGAAAGCTTGATATTTGACTCCTCCCATTTGACAGATCTGAACAAGCTATCAATGATTCTAACATTACACACTTCATGTTTATTGCATGAGTCGGCACATCTATTCTTTTTTATACCGACACGGTATTTTTCTCGCTCTCGTCCTAGTTAGTCTTAACCATAAAAGCTTGACCTCACGAAAAACAAGGTTTTACCAAGACACGAAATAACGCATCCTCACATAAATGGAATTTCTTTGGTCACTCAAGCTGAAAAGATGTTTCTGCTATTGAAAGCTTCTATTACCACTAGGATACGTTTCAGAGTTATAGAAAAGAAATAATTGGATTATGAATATGTCAGTAGCCCTAGCTTTAGCTCTGGTCGTGTGAAACAACTGTGTTTGCATTGCATTCATGACACTGGTATCCCCTTGGATTTATACTACTGACATAAGATAGGTGAACATCGTTCTTCGTACTTTTCCAACAAAGTGAAATCCTATCATATATCAACCGCAACTACAATACCAGTGTATATATACTAAAGGCAATATAAGTCAATGTTAATAAAGGTTCAAAGTTGTCACTCTCACCAGGGTTAATTGACTAATTCTTCTCCTACGGCCCGTTTGTTGTTCTTCTCCAGTTTAAAAGAATTGATGTCAAGCAAATAGTTAACATTCATTGTTATTCTAATGCAACTATTTTTCAGGAATATCCACAGAACATACACCCGACAAATGAGGCTCCACGTAAATTCATAATTTGAGTGGTTCCGAAGAATCCCTCCCCGGAAATTTCCAACGAACTACTCTCAGCTGGACAACTTCCCCGAACAATTCCTTCTCGCATAAATCCCAACTCCGAAAATTTCTCCTGGAAAAACTCTCACCAGCTGTCAACGTAACCCTAACCCTTTTCATGAAGGAATTCATTTTTGAAGGGGGAGCTTTTTAAGGGGAATTTTCTGGGATGGGAATTATATCAGGGTGGGAATTGAGCAGGAAAGTTTTTCCGAAGGGAATCGTCAGGGGAAAAGATTGGAGGGCAGTTGTATAGTAACGATGTGGGTTCATTAAGAATAATGTTTCATCAATTGTAACAATGGGTAATCTTAACAATAAAGACGAATGTATAAGTAATATCGAGCAGCTTCTGCTGAGAGCAGGTTGTTCGTCCTGATCGATGGTGATTAAAGCAATTGAAGACACCGGTATCTCTCCATAAATTAGAAGGTACTGGTATCTCTTCATAAATTTATCTACATATTCGTGCAGTTTACCAGGAACTTTGTTGAAAACATCATTAGACAAACCAACAAAAAGATTGGTAAAACGTAACCTTATATTTTAAGACAGTATATGCAATTACAGGAAAAACATTAAATGGAAGAGTAAATGGAGACATGGTGATGTTTCTGTGACTTTTCATGGACAGGAGGAAGACTTAATTTCTGAATGTAACATACTAATTGAGTAATATTTTAACATACTAATTGAGTGATATTTTCACAATACTAATTGAGTGATATTTTCACATACTAATCGATTGATATTTTTCACATTTTGACTACGCTTGCTCAATGATAATTTGTCTCTTTGAAATGAATGAATGTTTGCCCTCTTCCATTTGATAATGCTAGCTGCAATTCAAAGAAATGCAACAGTCTGAGCGGGTGCCAGTCTGTCAGAAAACACAGCTCTATGTTCTCAACATCCCCCTCCAAGAATTTACAATGACTGTAACCTATAACTGTATACGTTGCACACCTTTAATAATAACGTTTCTGATGATATGCAATTAAAGCTATTACATCGTAAGTTCAAATACATGTATCTCCTCGCATGACGTATTTTAAACTTTTTGTGGAGTCTTTTAATACTTGTGTAACTTTTTCGTTGGATCATATAGTGGGTGCACACGCAGTCCAAGAGCCCTCTTGTATTTAGATAATTTAGTCTCTGCAACTTTATGACTTCTCTTTGTCTGGATTTTTGTCATCATTTTGAAATTTTGTGATTGCATGACACCCATTTAGAGAGCTGAGTAGTATGTTTAACTTATTACGTAACATCTTTGTAGCCGTTGACATTGAGACGATATCCTTTATTGCGTAGATTTTTCGATATAAGTGTGTGCACACTTACGGAAGTTACAATAACTTCACCATAATGTACATTACTGATGCTCGAACCTCTGTCATTTCACTTTCTCATCATTTAAAGAAAAAAAAATATGTTTGTACTTACTATGTCCCAGAGAATCTGAAGAATCCATTTCTTGGTTAGAAATTCTCCTTTTTCCGGGGGGAAAAAGAAGAGATCCTCTGCTAAAGTAGGGTGCACCCCTTTGGGGGAAATAAACAGTACCCCTGGAGAGGTAGCCGGTGTCTGTGGGCCAAGTTGCCCCTAAAGAGAGACACAGGCACAACAGAAACAGTGTTCTTGTAATTCCATGAATATTCATCGTGCAAGTTTTAAGGCAATCAAAATCTGGAAAAGAATAAATTACATTACGTAAGCAATCGTATGATCACGTCATAGTTGTTGGCATTGGCAAAATTATTTGTTGTCATTGTATGTTCATCTTCTGCAGCCTACCTTGCACACTCCGAAAATGAAAAGAAGTAATTGGCGATAAAGAAGTAATTGTAACATCCTATAGCTGAATAGAAGGGAGAAAATTGAAATACGAAATCACACCAGCAATGAACAGAAACAAATACACTAAATAAAAAACATGGACCCAACGTAAGCGCAATCACCCCTCTTTATTCTCTTTCTTCCAAATCCAACTATCACCAGTTGGTGAAGTTTAATACACATGTATGCAGTACTTGACTGAGGAGGAAACGCCCGAGAAAAATATTATTTGTCAATTTTAATTGTTTTGTAGATCACTCCGCAATCCAGACCCACGATAATTCAACGAATCAGAGGGTAGAATGTCTCAAAATGCTGTTAACGGCGCTCTAAATAGATTCTGATTAATAAAAGATTCGTTTGTTAAAAGCAACGACTTTTGCTTGATCTCATATTGATCTTATATAAGTAACGTATAATGACGTTACACTCTACTCCATTCTGTAGATAAGATGTAAAAGGTGTAATGAGAAAACCGACTGGATGGGAGGGTTGATTTATTATAGATAGATGAGCTAATTTCATCTCCTTGCTCATCAGCGACACGAGGTAACAAAGATGGATGAAAAAGACAGATGACGAAATCAGCGAGAGGTAGCAGAGAGGATGGAGACTTTGATAAGAATCCAATAAAAACTGGCCTGCTTGAATGGCTATCACTGAAACAACTTTCTAGTTTTCTCGAATTAAGGAATGATTTTGCGTACACCGAGTCATTGCAGCGACCTGGCCGTATTCCTTATTTATATGAGAGGAAGATATGTCAATCTCATAATTGAGGTATCAGTTGGTTTTGTCTTTTATATATTTGAAAAGGGTCAGGTAGCCATCGAAACATAAACGGAACACAGACGACAATACCTGTGGGACGTAACTGTAATTACAATTTAAATTAGAATTTTGAAGTAGAGGGACTAATAATAATAAGAACAAGAACAACAGACTGTTAATGGGAAGCTACATGTTGTATAAATTACTTGTATAGCGCTTGTGTGTTAAATGGTACATCCTTTGCAAATGCATGCCAAGAGAGATTGTCAGTGAATATCCCTTAACACTGAGAAAAAAAATTAAAATAAACTAATTACCCATCACCGTATTCAAAATTAACATCACTACCACCATCATCATAAGAATAATAATTATCAGCACTATCAGGCATCTTCAGCATTATTATTAGCATCAGCATAATCAGGCCTCAGCAACATCACCATAATAATGATTATAAAAATCATTATTATTATCATCATCATCATCATCATAATAATAATTGTCAGAATCATCAGGCATCGTCAGCATTATTATCAGCATCATCACTATCATCATCAGCAGCAGTATCATCATCAACATCATCACCTTTTGAATCATCACAACCACCGTGTATCATCCTCAAATTACCCTGACCATCATCACCAACCTTATCATCAATAATAATTTATTACACCATTTACATCACTATCAACAAAAAAGAGCTTAAAGATGTGTATTATGGTCTGAATGATTGAACTATTGCCCCTATTTTAACCGTTGGTGTACCCTCGTCACCGAGAATTATATCGTATACGTAACCACACAATCCAGTGCTGGAAGTGTTCTCTTGAGCTGTTTACGTAAGCTATGAGACTATTATGTCATGTTATGTAAATACTATTATTATCGATAAGAGTCTTTTCAAAAATTTAACTTCGCAGTTTAATATTTTAGACATTTTTACTCATATATTTTGAACATATTGGGTTCTTCCTATGACCCCAGGTATTGCCTTCAGTCAGATGATATTCAATCGTCCAAAGGAGGTCTAAGGAGATTGCTATATAAAGAAACGTAAATGACGTAACTTGGGAATCCTCTATACCCAAGTGATTTCTATGAAAAAATAGAACAAATGTGCGCTTGTTGAAATTCATTCCTTGCGTATGGAAATGGCGCTCAAATTGATGCAACTAGATTACTCAGGAGTAAATAATAATGTTTTTTGATATTTGTTTCTCCCTCCGGATATTCCGTTTCTTTCTTCTTTGTTTTTTGATCTTATCTTACTGTTTCCCTGACAGCACGTAACATAGCTACCCTGAAATAATGTTCTCTTGACTTGACTAGGATGTGGGGGCTAGTTTTTACAGTGAGGTGTTTTTGCTTTTGACCTTTGAAGCAGAAGTGGTTTGGTAAATCAAAAGGAAAATTGTCTTCTATTTCAGACAAGACTGTCATAAAAAAGAAAGAAAAAAAAACCGGAAACGACAATTTCAATATGTCCATGATTGAATTGCTGCACAAAACTAATTAACGTAACCTATGATATAAAACAATATTTGCGTAAGCGTCACTTCATCATTACTTATACAGCAGGTATACAGATATTCTACTTTACAAGGATACATTACAAAAGTATTTTTCAAGAAGGCACTGAAGTGTTCGCTATCTATCGAATAATGTTGATAATTGGTCATCAGTCTGAAAAAGAAAACTGTATTCTCTAACAGGTCATTAAGAACACCTTAATGAAGACATGTAAAACCACGAGTCCCACAATGGGGATGGAAGGGGTGGTTAGGGGAGATTAAGGCTACATAGCGAATTGAGAGCCAATAAAATATAAGCATCTTGTAATTTAAGGCATTAAATTGTCCTCTTCACAATGGAGGAAAAGAGGACCAATGCTTATAAAGGAAAAGTCTTCAATAATATAATGTGAAATAAAATGCAGAAATGGTCGGACAATCACCATAACAACGTGTAAATTGCTTATAGCTATTACTTGTTTCTGTACATAAATGTATAATATTCATAAGGCCCATAGTTGTTCCAACATATAAATGTGCAATATTCATAAGCTCTCAATTATTTCAGCACATCATGTATAATATTCATAAATTATTATTTCTTCCAGCACATAATGTATCATAATCATAAGCTACTGACTGTTCAAGCACATACATGTGTAACATTCATAAGCTATTAACTGTTCATACGCATAATGTATAATATTCACAAGTCAATAACTATTGAAGCACGTAATTAATAATTTGTACAAGCTATTAATTGCTCCTGTGCATCATTAAAATATTCATAAGTCATGAATTGTTCCAACAAAAATGTATGATACTCATAAGTTTTTAATTGTTTCAACACATAAATTTACAGTATTCATAAGTTTTTACTTTGTTCCAACACATAGTGTTATAATATTAGACATAAATATTGGAAACCTCTACAATAATTTTAATAAAGATTAATACACGAATTTCTCTGAAATGAACGGAAAGTTTATGAGTTGATGAGATATTGCAAGAGATGTAATGAAAAAATCAGTTGGCTCAAATATGATTGACAAATATAAGCAAAGAGTCCTATTAACGATATAGCAGCTTTACATGGTCTCCTCTTATTAAGGCTACGATTAAATTACATTCACAATTATCTTCATTATATCATCAAATTGTGGAAAGTTTCCATCTTATTCATAGAATTTATCTTATTCCTATCACTAGATGGATCTTTTGCTTTTCTGCAATTTTGCTATTTTGTCGATCTTGAATGAAGAAACTGAACAGGATTAATGAAGCGTAATATATAACAATTTAAAACTGTTGGCACCTTTTATATGGTATCTCATATGGTATGGAGAAAGCTTCAAACGAAGTCATGAAATTGGAGGATTTTTAGCACAGAGATGTGTTTAATACGGAGACTGCGTATTACGACCAACGAAATTGATGACGTTAGTGTTTCCATAGACCAATAGTGCTAAATCGCTGCGCACTTTCTGCTAAATTCCATCCAGATATAGCAAAGCAAAGAAACATCTGGTTGCCCTCTATCTGAGATCTTTAAATTTATATTCGAATGTCTTTGAGGATTTTGAACGTGTTGTAAGGTGTTTCAGATGATGTCTTCAATGACTAATGAATTACTGTTGGAGGTAAACTAGCTTTCAATTTTAAAATATATCGTTCTAATAAGATGAAACTTTTATATTTTCAGTAGAGCATTCCTTTAACATTCTGCAAGAATATGTTTGAACCAGGTTGAAGAGTAATATGTGTCTCTATGGCAAATCTTTTTAATCAAACTCATTCCATTGGGAGAAATGGATGCCATTCTTCATGTAAGATGAGACGATCGCTCCTATTTGTATTAGAATGCCGTTGTAATGACTTCAATTTTTGTATGGACTGGCAAAGTAAGACTCTCTGGCAGAGTAAACGCCGAAAAAGATGAAGTCCTCAAACTCATCTTTGCTCAAACCATTACAATTGTATTAGCTTGGAAGCATCTACTTTTGGTTTGCAATACAGGAACGCTGGAACTCTCTTTGAGCTCTCCCAGAGAGTTTTATCTATGTTTACATAACTATTTGTCCATCTATGGTTGTATGTCTTTTTTGTTTTTCCTGACTCCTCTTCTGATTGGTTCTCTGTCTTCCACACCGACTTTAAAACTTTCCGATAATTTGTGAAAGCTAATTTAAGTTACTCATTTAAAGTTATGGAGGCAACGTAGTGAGAACAATTAAACTTGTAGTCAGAGATGAAAGACATGACAAAGTGATCTTATTGACGTAATTCTCTAAAGTGTGTAACCCCCAATAAGAATGCATAACGTTAACTTACTTCAATCCAAACGGCAAAATTACATCTAGATACACATATCACCACTACTGCAGCAAATTTACTTTCCATTGGCGTCATAATCAGAATATAACAACAAGCGATTTGTTAATGGTGTTGCACATTGGCTTGAAAAGGTCTAATGCCCACGAATATGTCACAACCTTTAAACTCTTTGTATTTTCCCCTTAGCCATACTAATAGAACTACTCTTAGGTGATATTTATCGATCAGACAACTTAATACTGAAAGCAGTGACCGTCAAGGCTCCAATAGATCGAGATCTTTCGTTTTGCTATGTTTGAATACATTTCTTTAGAATAAGTATACATGTAAGGTACCTTGTGCTGCAGACGGCTGAATACTTGCAAGGAAGTTCTATAATGCTAATTCAAATCGGTTGAATTATTCACACCTGTGTTTGGAATTAACCTTACTACAGTTGGAGTAACCTACATATGACATGTCTGTAAGTATGAACAAAAGTTAACGACTGACTATAGCCACCTGCAATTGGAACTAGTCTTGTAAAAGAAGAAAAACTACCAACGACAAGGGTAATAATCAGTAGCAGTATGGTATTGTGAAATTTAACCATTACTCATGATACTGGTAAGCTCTTTCATATATGCCTTACGGTAAAATTTCATATGTCATTCAATGACTTCTCGAGGGCTTGTAAAACTGATTTCGACACATATCTGCATAAATTTCTTCAGTGTGATAAATAATTTCGACGTCTCAGCAGATTCGAACACAAATATTTATAAACTAAATAAAACTTAGGCTCTGTGTCGTTGTGGAGTCAGTGTTTAAAATGCAATCCATCTTTGTAAATTATCTGTGATGATTTAAACCCCGTCATGAATATTCAGCTTGTATTAGTTATTAATCTGTAATTATCCCTAAATATAGGCTGACGTACCACGGAATTAACCTTTGTAAGTACTACGTTCAATGTAATCTTGAATTATTTACGTAGAAGTCACCTACGCTGATAAATTCATTTCATAACACCCACGTACTTGCCATTGGTGAAAAAATTGAAGAGAGAAAGAAAACCAGAAACTCGCAAACAAGTCAAATCTCTGTCGCAGTTTAAGATCTTATTTGCATACGGTTGCGGGCAATTTGAGTTGTTATTGTGGCATCTACTAACCTGTGTGATTGGACAGTTAATACCGGACACCGAACTTGGAATACCCTTCAGTGCAATGCCATTACGTACAAATATTCTCCGTCCCAAATTCCTTGTCCTCTTTTTTCAGTTTTCTGTCATATACAGGTCATGACATGACGTTCAGGATTTAGTATCCATTTATAGTTCATTGTTGGTGCTTTTCATTGATTTAACATTTCCTCCTAAGTTTCGAGTTCTGTTTAATGGGACTGTTGTTAGCTATCCTTTTCGTGATATTAACCTAAAAAATACCGAGGTAACAGCAATTATCTTGTGACATATATTATTCATTAGTTCGGAAATATATAAGTGAATTCATCTTTGCGTTGTGGATCGGTCTTCGTACACTCTTTCCTATCTCTCAGCACAATTGGTCACGTGCTGCAAACCGTGTGAAGTGATGTGCGCCATTTTCAAACTAGCTGTTATGGAGTTTTCAAAGAACAAAACATCATCTACGAATGAAAAGTCTTAATTGCATCCATCATCATTACTATCATAACTTGGAAACACACGAACATTTCCTGATAGTTTATTTAGAAATCGAGGGATATATATAGTTTGTGTTGTTGAAGATGTTTCAAAAGATATATTTGTGAAACTTATTTATAGCCATAACTTGCTTATCCATATGAGGTAATATTCAGACATGGGATAAGTATACCTAACCAGTTGCTATGTTACCTCTTCTGTCAAATAATACCATACTCTTTGGGAATAGATTAATTACTGTGGAACAAAACAACAACAACAACAAAATAAAGTAGAAGGGAAATACATTCCCGCGGAATGAAAAATGACACATTTAAAGACTTTGTTTATAAATACAATTAAGTCAGTGATTGGCTGCTTTGACTAGCTTAGCTCAACTGAAATTTGATTATCCGCACCACATGTAGATTGGTTTCCAAACAATACGTTCAAACGAAGACTTCTGAGGCTTTAATATAATGCATCTGCACATAGACATATGCCATATGCAAATTGATTTTGTGGCTTATTCCGAACACATGCACTAGACTATGAAAGAAACCCATTAATTTTAATGACACTACATGTACAATCATGAAAGATATTGACACCTTACACTAGGAAGTGGTGAACAGGAACAACCTCCATTGGAAAATGTGAATGAATCCTCAATAACATAGAGTCAATGACACCTTGAAATGATTGATAATAACTATCATTATCATAACGATGTATTCGTGTGTGTCACTCTGGTGTCACTCTGGTAAAAATCTGGCTAAATTCACTAAATGTGACAAAGTGATAATACTTGCTTCTAAGACACATTCAATTAAAACTAATTACGTGATACATCAGCGCCATATTGTAATATTCCCTCGTTGTTAACAGACAGTTAAGATTTAAAGATAAATTAATAAAAAATAATAGCAAAAAAAAAGAAAAAAAGAACACAGTATCATTCACTTCAGCAAGCATGAAGAAAGAGAACCTTCACCACGTTAAATTAAAAACAGCTGAAATATTGCTGGTGACGTCTTTTTAAATTTTCTGTATATTAATGCAGCATATTATTTACATCTGGTTAAAATATTAAAAACAGTTTACGATGGACCTTTTACTTCTTTGCAGTTTCAAGTTAATAAAGAGACGTTAATGAAAACCTCCTTTGTTTGTTGATCAAATTTGTATTCCGTTCTACCCGAATAAAAAAAAGTGTGCCAATGATTTTCCTTACTATGAGGATTGAAAATTTTCCTTTGAAATTCAGTATTTTCAAACAAATATTTTATTTGGTAAATTCTTCCACCAAGTATATGATTACTGTATTTCCATTGTGTTGGTAGGTATGCACTGAGAAGCATTAGCATTGCTTGCATACCCTTGTTATGAGACATAACGTCAGTCAGTTGAATATAGTATGTTACTTGACAGTATAACTACGATATTATCCTGGCGTTGCGTGCATGAGAACTTCCATGAATTTCCATCTGCAGAACTTGTATCTAACACGCCCATGACTGTCAAAGTCCCTTACACTGAGTGAAAATTTGTCAAATTTATTACCCGTATCTAGTTACTAGCTAGATAGAAATGCTTTCAAAGTTGTAGGTCAAGTCGTATATTATCAGAAATTAAACTCTACAGTTGTAGCTTAATTTTTTGCAGGAGGTCTTTTCCTTTGATCCCAGACTGAGGACACAGAAGTTCCCCCCCCCCCCGAGATGAAGAAGTTCCCCCCCCCGATGACTAAGCTAAATATATTAATCTGCCATTAATTTTGTGATTTGCGGTCAACGGCGCTGAGGATTTGGGACTGTGATGTTTAATTTAATATTCAACGTCCACATCCTGTATTTGGTTTTGCCATAAAGGAGCCATAATTCAGTAATAATAATAATAATTGAAATACATTACTGAAACTCGATAGACGTAGAGATATCACTATTGTCTTTCAGAAAATAAATTTCAGTGAAGTAGGCCTAATTACTAATTATTTTGACAGTCCACAGTCATGCTGTTTTCTCATCAGTAGCGGTTCCATTAATTTTCTATTCTTGTTTGTTTTGGAACAAAGTATTATCATTGAAAGCGATGGAACCTTTCATTTTGCCAAACCTCTATACTGAACCTTTACTATCTTTCTGTTAGGATAGTGCTTTTTCAGCTATGATGATTCCGAGACGTTTCGCTGTAACTGATCAAGGTCACTGATGGGGTCAAATGTCCGGTACATCTCTGAATCCACTATATCAAGAGCAACCCCAAATAATATAGATACTTCGATACAAACCTATGGAACTCAATCATAGAATATGTGACACTCAGTAGATGTCATATACTATACAACCTTTCATTGATTAGCGTTTACACTACACTATTTTAGAATGAAGTTAATTTATTATTTATTTATTCAATTTAGTCTATTGTTAACGGTTCCTTTCACTTTTTTATTATACAGTCTCCCTTTTATTATCGTCCCCCTTAAAATCGCCTCATCAAGTTATGAACAAATTTATGTCAAATGAAAAGAATAAACGTCACATTCAAGTACTCTGTGGGAAAGAAATGACAGAAAGCAGCCAAATTGATAAATTTTAATTGTTGTAACTTGATGGATGTCTTACCTGGAAAAGAGATACAAGCCGACCTCTGTACTTTTAAATTAAAAAAAAAACCTTCTATTTTCGTTTATTGACAGACCTGGAAAACATTATTTTGTCGCCAATAAATTTAAAATATTATTCATATCTATGTATTCCTTGAATCACTATGTTTACTACAAAAATTAAAAGACCGTTGGAATGCAGTTATATCAGTATACAGTGCTAAAATGTAATGATTTCAAAGTACACGGGTAGAATGCAATGATTTTAAAACACTGCTTGCGTATAAAGCACAACGTACTGGTAGAATGTAATACTTTTAACAAACTTGTTGAATGTAATTATTTCGAAACACAAGATGTAATTATCTAAAAGAAAAAAAATCTCTGTGAATTTAATAATTTCAACACACTTGTAGAATGTAATAATTTCCAAGCACAAGATAATTTGAAAACACTTGTAGAGTGCAATAATTTCCTCCAAACAATGTGACGTAAAGAGAATTATGTGCAGACGAAAAAGGGAATCACATGATTCACCACGTGATTTCAACGTTTCATTATTACAAGTCTTTCACTGTGTAAAGTTTAAAAATCGCAGCGCAAAGTTGGATAAGCTAGATATAAATCTCTTTTCAGGTTTCTAAATTGAACATTTGCAAACTTATATTTACTTGTCTCTACCTCAGGCAAATTGCTCCCATATGTTCTTCGACACCTATTGCAAGATTCCTTACATCTCCATGCACCAGACATTCAACAGCTCCTTGGTTTGGAATGTTTACCGGTAACAGCTGCTTAAATGGTGTTCTGTTTAAACACACTTATTTGTTAGTGTTGTGTTGTTACTACATTGCTCCATGAATATGGTATAAGGCCATCGCTGTGTTGACCCTATACTATATCGAGAAGTTGAAACATCTAACTGTTGTGTTACCTTACTCCATACCTTTAAGTTACAATGGAATTGCAAAGAGTAGAGCGAAATATGACGGTTTTGACCTATAGTGAGGAATTGATTAGACTGAAGACCACTCACAGAGGAGCAACCATGTAAAATACAGCAATTATTCACAATCCCCCCCCAACCAAAAAAATATGTAATTATTTACATAATTATACTATAATTTGCCAAAAAAAAAACATTATTTGTGAATTAGCCATTCTCAGGTCATTCTAAGTAAAGTAGTAGATAATATAGTAGAATAAATGAAACATTAGTGTGTATGAAACTACGATTTGAAGAAATAAAAGAAATAAGTTGTTACTAGGTATGTGAATTGGATCAGTTGAGGCATCTTCACAAACACTATTAGTTTTGTTTACCAAAGGCCAAAATTGATTGATGAAATGCATATTTTTACACGAGCAAAGCTCGAACAAGTTTGATAACAACATGTCAGGCAGAGAACCGAAATCCACGAATACATTAAATAGCCTGTTCATGATACCTGCAAAAAACTGTGATGTGATACTTTGATCCATAATGTTATGACGTTGATATATTAAACAGTAGCGCCCTCTCAATGGAGCTCAAGACGACGAGTTAAATTCAAATCATATTAAAAACAAATGTAGTAATGATGTTGCAGTAGTTTATCCCAACCTACAAAATAATGTAATGTCTTACTTCGATCGATAATCGCAGACAAAGTGATTCAATAATCTTCTTGTTATGACGTTGTCACTCTAAACAGTAGCGCCACCTATACCTGAAGTCCCACATAGGAACAGTTTCATTCTATTCATATTAATACATAGTTATGACTTCACAGTAATTCTCTGCGCTCTTCCAGTCTGTGAGTGTATTTTCAGATCAATTATACTCTCATCTAGGACCACACTAGGATGTAGTGCTATAGATCGAACAGATTTCCCAATTTCATTTTATATTTTTAGGATGTCAATGCGGTAGGCTTTGGGGAATACGTTTATAAAATGAATAAGATGCAATGTCTCTTTAGTTTTACAAAATGGGGAGAAAACCTGTGACACATGATACGCGTTTTCCCTGTATCGATGTGTGTTTTCTCGGTGTTGTTCCAATTACTAATTTTAAACGAATACTTTGAATAGTTGTTAATTCTCATTAAGTCAACTTTCATCTAAATTCCCTCACAGATTTTCTAATCAGTACACACTTGAAAAGAAAAAAACTAATTCAATAAACATAGTGCTGTTGCTGTAATGTTCAATATCTATGTGTTCTGGACCAAATGATATTGAGGTATTTTATTTCAGTCCTCACATAATCGAGTACGAAAGGGTCTCAACCTCCGTTCATATTCTAACTTAAGACAAGATCGTGATATTGTCTTCCTTACAATAAAATATTGAATAACACTGCTAGTAGTTTACTTTATTCTTAAATAAGATAGATTTTAATGTAAACGTTGGTTTCATTATGCTTTGTTGCCAGTATTTTCTTTTCATTTCTTTTGTATTTAGCCAATTTCTAGTTGAATTTGTCATCTTTATTGATTGTCTTAAGCAGTGGAAGACCATCATGTCTTTCCAATAATTACGAATTCCGAAATTATGAAATTACGAAATTAGTTTCTCAGTTTACATAAGATTAAGCTAGTCCTTTGAAGATACATAGCTTTCATACGCTACTCCTCCTTGTAAAGCTGCTATATGTTATGAACTATTTCATTGTTTGTTCTCCTTTTGGATTTTCTGAAGATAACCAAGAATAATAAAAATTAGGTGATTTACATCTTAATGGTATCCATCTCTTTAAAGAAAGTTGAATCTTTTTCTCCTACAAGGAACATATGAAAAAAATTTAGATCCCTATTGGGTTCAAACATTGGTATTGTGTGATTTTGATATTTCTATTAACAAGCGATTAAGGTTTTTAATACAGAACTCAAACACCACCTAATGTTGCAAACGTGTGATAAATGATAAACTCATGATAACGGAAAGGTAACCATATGGTCAAATTTATGGTGAAAAACTACCTATTTAATTACGAATTAAACTAAAATGATCGAATATCGTAAATATTGATTCCTCTGTTATTGAGTTACAATGAAATCGATCTTTACTGTATTACGTTGAAATAAGGGGCCCTCCATCTTTTTAACTTTTGCAACTGGGGTATTTGAAGAAAGGTTTGTTATAAGTTCCACATAAACAAGAATTACTGTTCCAATATTGCGAACAATTCTGCAATTTTTTGAAGATTTATATGAACTATCTCTTACTTGAAGCAATAAAGAATCTCTGCAATAACTATAAATATAAAAAATATATATACTTCTATCTCTTTTAATAACTTTCGTTGTAACTGTACAAACCGACAAGTTAAATTAAAAAAAAAAACAGCTTACCTGAGAATAAACGGAATGATCTCTGTACCTTCACAATTGAATCGAAAATGTGCTTTCTTCAACAGCCGAAAGCCCTTAAATAATTTCAACAGCAGAACTTTCAAATCGCCGTGAAAAGTATTCTATATTCTGATTTGAAGCTTATCAGACTGAACGTCATATCCACTCCCAACTTTCAAACAGCAGGTGTAATTTCAGATCACGTGACCTATTCTTCATAAATGAAATTGACGTGGGATTCAACGTGTCGTTACTACAGCGTAAAATAAAGGGAGAGAGAGAGATAGAGAAAGAGAATTGATTTGGTAAAGTTAGTCCATTCGGAAGTTGTGATGGGGTAGAGTTTAGATTTATTTCTCTGAAATAGACGTAAACAGCATGTGGGTGAAAATAGCGTAGAAAATAGAAAACTCTCAGGTAGGCGGAAGAGCTTATAGAACAACCGTCTATTTTAGTGGCATTTTTTTTTTTTTGCGTTAGTCTTGCTAGTGAAGTAAACATTCGAAAATTTTAATTGGTTTTAATATGTAATGTTTTAATGTAAATATAATTGGCTAACAGTATTCGGTGAATCGGTGAAATAAAGTGTTTTCGTGGAATACTCACAACTAACTCAAAGAAAAAATGTTAATAGATGAAGCAAAGAAGTTTGATGTACGTATGATAGAATACTAAAGTAAATACTATGATGTTTTAAATCAATATGAGCATGTAAGGCTTGATATTATGTTTCGGCATTGTTTGAAAAAAAAAATGAGGGAAAAAGACATATGAAGCCAAAACGACTATATTCTAGTATCTTTTCGTTTTCATACTCTGTGTATATTTTCCGTTTCAATTATCATTTTGTGAATGTTTCCAAAGAGACTGAAATAAATGTCACACAAACAGCGACAAACGACAAGTATAATAACGTGAGTTGATATATGTGAAATGCAGCCTTTTCCTACGACTACGAAATGTACTTATTAATCTATAAAAAGAAATATATTTAACCGACTATTTGGCGAGTACTCTCATGAAATAATGTTTCACATTAAACTAATGTAAGGACAAAAGATTGAAGTCAGAGATATTTGGAGAATGCATGGATTAGGTTTTCAAAATGTACTAAATTAACAATCATCAGCACTTATCATCTAGGTAATAGATAATAGATAGATGTAGGATAATTATCTATCTGCGTGGTATCGGTATTCAAGCACAGTTCCTGTTTTCAACTTTTGCATTCTGGTCTTCTTGCACACCAAATCTGTTATGTATGCACCGATGCTCTACGCCGTTAGGCCGATGACGTTACGCTAATTGCTTAACGCTCACTGCTTTCGGTCATGGAGTTTGAGTAAGAATTGGATCGATAATCTGTCCTATAAATTTGATAGTGGTGCTATGGGGCAAAATTGTGAATACACAAATGCTTCCCAACTGTTTATCTCATGTTGATCAATTACTTAATATGACGTGATTTGAAGTAATTTTATATCGGTTTTAAAAAACCATACGATATACAACGGTTCTGCAGGACCGTCGTGGAGTTACAGTCACCAGATCCATTTCCGTCAAACGGTAAAGTGTAGTTAGCATAGGTAGCAGTATGTAAAATAGTATAGGTATGGAGATTTGTATGTTGATAAACGATTGTTTTTGTTTTTCCGGGATCAGATATGTTCAAAGACGTTTGATAATTGAAACTGATCTCATCTACTGTAACAGTAGACTATATCTCAATAAGATGAATCTTTACTACTCATTACTCTGCTCAGATATTACACAACGTCTTATGTCTTAGTACTGCTCATAGTCGTCTTACAAAACAAAAAACGTTTTGCCTGTTCAGCAGAATTACGTTTGACTAGTTTAATTATTTTTCAATATTTTACAAGTATTACTGGCGCAAAATAATACTCATGTTAGTGACCAATTAATGAACGATTTATCAGAGCAACGTTAGGAATGATTTCATGAGTTGACAGATTGGAAGTTCTACAAAATTAATTCATGCTATAAACAAATAAATTCAAAATTGGTTTGATAAAATAAAAAGATATGGAATGTACGATCTCTAATGACACAATCACACGCGCTTGTTCAATTCACAGAGCAATGATCACTTCCTTCTTGGGTTGGGTTAATACACGCGATCGAACGTCATAATTGTGGTGATAGTACCGAATCACGAATGGCATGTGGCAACCAAACCTTCAATAAGATGTTGAGGAATTAATGAGGTGTGGCAAGCTATGTGACATTACGTTCTGCTTTATAGAATGTTCTTTCTGTCGAGTCTTGTCTGTAACAAATTGTGATGTCTGTTGAATGCCATCTTATGTAATAATTTACTTTACTGTACTTTGCTTAAAATAAATATTCCATAGTTAACTTGTCATAAAACAAGCAGGTGTGTCTTTGATTTTATTGATAGGATTTATCGTCAACTGAAGTGGATATTTGTGTGTTCGTTAACTATCTTGAATTGCAGTTTTCTACTATTATTGACACTGGCTTTTACAGCATCATGTCAAAACACAGATTTATTCAGTCTTGCAATCTTAAAGTCTTCATTTAGTTTTTGTCCTTCTTCTTGGTCTAAAAAGTGATGTTTGTTCCTATTAATGAATACATTATATCAGAATAATGCAAGCAATCACCTATCATGAATCATCTCTTCTGAACGACTAGCCTGGCATAACCCTTTTTTTTTTCTTACATTGTCGATGAGACCAATTATACCCTGTCCACTCTTTCAATTACTCACTGCTTCACGCCTGGCCTCTCTCAGTGTTTTTGTTAGTGCATTTTCCCTTCATCTTATACGATTGTAAAATTCTTTGCCTTGCAGATTGATGGAGATGCTCGAGTGAGGCGTAACTTAATTCATCACCGTACCCCAACCACTCGCTTGTCTCTGAGTGTTCAAGTACCTTTACTGTATAAAGTCTACGTTAGGTGTCCATAGCAATTTCTCCTGATTGGTCCTGGCATGCCTTAAGGCATTTGTCATTCATACAACAGTCAAAGGAAAGATCCTTCATAGACAATGTAAAATGAAATAGAGGTATATTAGAGGTGTATTATTTAGTATTGTATTTATATTTATAGAAAGTGAGGTATGTAAGAGAAAATCATTTTCTGTTTTGTTTTGTTGCATGCAGTTTTATAGAAATCAACTTTGAAGCTAACATAGGTTTAATGTCAAGCGAGGAAAACCTCAATATGTAGCCTGTGGTAAAAAGAGTGACGTAAGTGTTCATGAATCTGATATCGACCCTACCTCTTTAATTCCAGTCTCCAAAATGAGACATGATTAACCGAATCGGATAACTGTGGAGCGAGAAGAAACTGAGACTTACAATGTTTATGACGTTGCAGTGACGTATATAAGCCAAGCTGAGTGGTTAGTACCTTAAAGCCATTTTATTAATGTAATAACGTGAAGATATGTTTGATGGAGTAACAGAACCACAAGTCTGTTCATTTGATTCAATCTTCAAACAGAAGTACATAGGTGTATGTTATAGTAAAGGTTACGTTTGATTAGGATCTTGAGAGCGAAGCGAAGTGGGTGGGTTGAAATACTTTCGTACTCCTCAGATCCTTATTAAAATTAAATAACATCTTAATTGATTTTTTGTAACTACTTATCTTGAGTTTTAAAATCCCTTATTTTTAGCGTAACTTTCCATATTTAACTGTGATGAGACTTGCGCTTTGTGAAGCGATGCTGCTATGATATCAACTTGTTCCAACACGATCCCTACCCCTCACACTCTGCAAAGATATCTCTGTCTCATGACCTGACGATCGGCAGATATGTAAAAATTACTCCTTGGTGTTTGCAGTAGTAACTGATATTGTTTACTGTTAAGCTGAGTACCGATAAACTGATTATAAGCTTTCCAATCTGTAATCCCTAGGCTACATAAAAAGAGAGATACTCGTTAGCAGGATGTCATCACCGTCTGATGAAGAGTGAAATGTTTCTCTTCAAAAGAAATAGATGGAAGAGATTAAATTATCATTATTAACAAGTTTTTGTTATTAACTCTGCAATCAAGTCAGTACTCATTTTTATCATAAGGTAGTGCTCTGCTGTCTACGTGAGATATCTCCTCAAATACCTCAGTCTGTTCTCTCCGTGCAGATTATTGAATAAACAGGATGCGGTATTTAACCTGTTTTAAGTAATGGATCATAGAACTAACTTTCAGGAAGATGTCTAAATATATATTAGTGAAACTTGTATATTTTTGTAACCCCACTCCCACCCCAAAAGGGAAGAATCCTGCGACTGTGAGTAACAACTTGTAAGAAAGGGTCACTGGCCACTGGATGACATTTCTCTCTAACCGAAACTAATTAAATCCCACTATTCAATCTCTGGCGCACACGCTAACGAACAAAGAGGAGGAAAAATACAAATAAACCTATTAATACTTTAGAGTGAACATACACGGCCCTGGAAATAAATGTAATCGCTTAAGACGTGTTCGACATTTGAAGTATCAAATAGATTTATTTCTTGTAGAAGATATTTCCATACCCGAGTACCACAAGCGTTGTATTTAAGGCTCGTGATTGAATTATTTAAAATTTTAAGGTTCATTAGAACAATTCTTAATCCGCTTAAATGATCATTTCTCAACATCAGTTCTGTAATTGATGTATTTTCGTAATGTAAATGAGAGGCTCACGAAGATTGTTTTATTCCTTGATAATAAACTTCAATTGTTATCGTTCTTGTTTTCCTACAAAGGTAAATATGACTGTTTAATCTAACGTTAAAATGTACTTCTTATTGCCAGCTGGACGGAAGATCACACAGACGTTTAGACTGGATTAACCAAATGTTAATCTATTACACCCCTTAGCATATTTACTTTGTCAGACAACATTTCGTGCGTTAAACTCTGTAAGAAGAAAATGGGTTGTTTATGGAATGCAAAGTCCTAATTTTGTAAATGAAAAATTTTACGCAGACCTCTTGGATCTTGTATCTCTTGTAATGAGTCTTTTTAAACTGTTATAACCGGGTATGAAAGAGAGGTGTATTACCACGAGTTCTCAAACTCATGGCCCACAATCTCTATTCTTGAAAACATTATTATTATTGTTAGAATTATTATTATTATTATGGATGTTGACCTATCAGAGTGCTCCATACATTGATTATATATCTCATGATATCGTCAGTAACTGTCACTTTAGAATGCGATCACCCTGAAAAACGTATAAGAAGATTACTATTTTGTAAAGGGTAACATTTATGTAAACTGGATTACAAACTAATACACTAACTTACACAGGGGAGAAATCACATCACAGAATTACTGAGGAGAACATTAAAGTGACCTCAAAATGTACCAGTGATCAATTAAAGTATATAACCTTAGTATAATTAATTACCACCATATTTTACAGAGATTTCCAACAAGCGGTATGTTATAACCTAAGGCTAACTGAAAGATGCTAAATTCGTGCACCTGTCTTTTTCTTCCTATCATATCAATAAGATTAAAATATTTTGCCCTTTCGGGTATCTGTGATTACATGTAGCGTAAAATAGGTACCTTTATTGACGTGTGGATTTTAAAATCAATATTCTTAATATATTCTTTAGATATTGCAAGTTGACCTTAACCTTGCCATATTCTATGAAATAGAAAATGAACAAGATAAGAAAACCAGGTGCGAGACTTAATAAATTTTCATTGAATTAAAGTAAGATCAGAACGGTCAGGTACCAATATTTGACATCAATCACTTTCTGCTTTTATTTAGACTAATGTTCTGTCACTTATTCCACAGGTGGGGCGATATTCTTTCAAGGTGCTAATTGGAAATGCTCAGGAGTGAGGAATTTCTCATATCCCTCCTGTGAATCTGAATGACGTCATTTCGATGTTTATCAAACCTTAAGTCAAAGTCTGTGACCCTTTTATATTCGAGAAATTCACCTTAGTTTGGGATATATTGGATATCAATTTAGATGCCATTTCTCATTATAGAACAACATTTGAATGAAAATTCACTGCTTTAAATAATGAACCTGTAAGAAGATGCTCTCCATTATATCATACAAACGAAACTAGATCTAAATTTTATATTTCTTGCAAATATTCAGAAGCCTACAACGATTGTCGGTAGTCTCTGAATTTCGGAAATGCTCTTGATTGGTTACATAAGGCTATAAAATATTACTGCGTGAAGTATATATTAGTCAATATTTTTGTGCTCACATGTTATTTGTTCTCTCATATAGGTTATTGTGGGAACGTGTTTGTTCATCTACCAAAATAATTCAGGGAGGATCAGCGAGAAAAGTCTTCGGTGGATAGAAATATTCCACTTCTACTTCCTAGCAATGTTAATGGTGAAGGCAAAATGTTATTGCTCTGTTGCAAATACCTTCACAATCATGCCCCTGGCTATCTCGATGATCTGTTACGTAGCAAACATGTTCTCAAACTCGTCATTCCTGTCACAAGAGAGAATCTTTTTGCTGTTTGATCCTTCAGTGTGGTTTGTCTTAGGATATGAAATTATGTTAATCAAGATGTTAAGCTCAGACCAACCTTTTTATGCTTTTTTTTTTACGTTTTTCAAAGGTTCTGAATACATTAAGAAGCAAGTCTCTTGATTAGGGTTATTGCGAACAATGTATAGCTTTCTTTGCTCATTTTTGTTATTTATTGTTTATTGTCTTTCCTTGAATGCATCAAGAGTTTTATCTCATACTTAACGTAATATGTTGCTGCATTTAGAAGAATATTTTCTCCTTTACCTCCTGTCTTCTTTACTTGTTTGAAATATAATTACAATTTTCTTGTTTGAAATATAATTAAATACTTCAAATTGCCTGTGAATGGTTGCAGCAATGTTCCTCTCATGTATAGATGGAAAAGTTTTTGATTTTGCATTAATCTCTTTCAAAGTGAGAATTATGTTAATCAATTTATTCTAATACCATGTATTACTGGTAAATAATTAGTAAAGAATAAGGGATAACTGAGTCTACATTTATCAATAAACTATATAGACAATGTCTTCAAAACAAATAGATCAAGGAGGAACTGAGTTAAAATTAGTCCACAGACATTACAATCAATTTACCAATAAGACACTGATGTCATTATCATTAATCAATAGAGTATTGCCTATACACTGTACAATAATCTGTATAACACTGACTTTATAAATTTTAGATCATAAAAACTGTGGTTTTTTATCAATAAAGCTATAAAATACTAGTTTAAAATGACCTATAGAAGACTATAGAAGAATTCACAACCATTAAATCTACAGCAAAGTGCCTTTATCAACAACAATACGTAGGACACTAACTTCAGAACCAATATATCTTGTAGCAAAAGCAGTGACTAATAAAATAAACAAAATAAAATAAATCTGTAACACACCGATTTCGCAATCAATTGAATCATAAAAGTGGCTTCGACACCAATAATCCTGCTCCCATTATAAGATCTATCACATATAGAATCATACTACTACTAAACCGGGTATCCTTGGCAAACTGTACAGAAAAACCGATATACGAATTCCATCCGTTCACTTCATTTCAGATACGTAGCTTTCGAAGTTTGAAGAGCGTTGTACGAGAGATGGTTCTTGAAGAAAGTAAACATAATACCGGAAATTACACACTGAGGTACACTAGTGACATTTGAAACGATCTATATACGGTCGCAAAATTCACACATTTTATTTTCAGAGATGGCGAAAGATGGTGATATATTTTTAAAGTGATTACTTCGAGAGGGTTCATGGTATAATAATATAGACCGTATATAATTAAAGCATGGAGTTAACATCAAGCCATCAGTACCATGTGGATGACAAAAGATATCATTGTTTTTGTTACTACCAGCTGTATAATACTACCATGACCCGTTGGGAAATATGTGACTGACAAAAGATATTGTTTTTGTTAGTACCAGCTCCATGATGCTACCAAGGCCCACTATGCTGACAACAATCTCTAAGCATCCAACATAATAGCTTTTATATTCCTTTAACATATTTTGTGACAAGAAATTTCCGTAACCAGAAATGAGAGAAGATAATTACAACAATGAACGACGTATCACGATTTAAACCAATTTCCCGCCACTGGATCCATCACAATTTCCCGCCACTCGATCTGTCAGAAGTTTCTACATTGATAATTCAATATCTTCACAAATGATTTCCGCCATGATATATTAAATAACTTAGGGTGAACAAACTTGGATATATCAAGAGATTTTTGGTTTGGACATGCTTGTTTCAAGTAAGATATTTTCGAGGTATGTGTTTACCGAGAATGAGCCCCAGTTCATGTTTATTAATTTAACAATTCAACTGCAAAGAATTTCGTCAAACTGCAATTCTCATTAATGAAAACAAACCGATGTCAAAATAATATTATTTTTGTTTTTCCCTAGTTACGGAAACAGAAAGACTAGTATAAGGAGGCATGGCATGGAAACAAACAGAAAATGAAATATTTCATTCCAAATGTTATTGAAGATAAAACTGAGGAAACATATGTTATATTATACTGACAGAGTTTCACTAAGTATGCCGTGACGGCGATACTAACTCGTTCTTATCCTCTGTGTCCACCTCTCTCTCTCCACCTCTCTTTCTTGGTGTGAATGTCTTCACGCGGGACTGTTGATCTAGAGTATGATCCACGTTAATAAACAAATACTTACCTCATCTGACTGGACAATATAAGTGCTTCTTGGTTGATATTTCTCTTTCTCAGAAATACATCATATTTGCTTAATGTATGCTTCTAGAAATACATTCAGTCTACTGTCGACGTATTTGATGTATAACTACCAATGGATAAACTCAATTCCCTTTTCTTCCGTTCTAATGCTGTGAACAAACGTTTCCCCTGGAAGATTCAACATCGTTCTTGTCATATTAATGAAGTTTGGTGGGGAGTGGGGGGGGGGGGGTGTTGAGAGAGAATAAATGTCAAAGCATTATGTCGTTTTAGGTTCTTACTATGCCTCACTCATACTGCTTCTAGGCACTAAAGATCATGGATAACCCAGTCACATTGTTTTGTTTTTCGTTTTCGAAATCAAATTACTGTTATCCATTAACCTCCTTCTGAGTAATGATAGTCTCCTTATATGGTATCCTGATATTGCTAGAACTTGTTGAAAGTTCAAACCAGAAGTACTAGCAGGATTAATTGCAGACTTTGAATGGAATTGCTATCATATTACGAGATTGATTCTTAAGGAAACGCACTTTTGATGAGTTTATTGAGTACGTTGGAAGGGCGACGAGTGAGATTCTGTTATTGAATACGTGTAAGAAGTGCGGTTAGTAGCTTTTTATAGTGCAATACTACATAAGCGTCCTTTCTTGATCATCCATGGCAAAGCCCAGCTTACAATGTTATCTCATTACTGGACGATGACAGATCTCATGAAAAAAATATTTAATGATTGGTTGTGATATCAGCACATGAAGGTAGTATCTGAAAAAAGTCCAGTTGACGCGTAGCTATGCAAACTGTATACGCATTTGAAATGATCATGGGAACGGTGGCCAATATGATGATAATGTCCGTAAAATATGATAATTTTCATAATGTTCTAAAGTACAATGATGCTTCCCAGACACCGATCCACATTGTTTAATATTAAAAGCGAACAAGTTCTGGTTATGAAGTTGAATAGGCCCTATAAGTTTGGTAAAGGAAGGGCGACATTGTTTGACTGTAGAATTGGTCACAGTTAAATATATACATGACCACCCAGGTTTAATAAAGTATTAAATTTATTTAGGGTCTTTAAAAACAAAACAAATCTATCTTATCTAGTTTCCACCAGCAGGTCAATTTGCTGTTTGTAAGTGAACGTAAATCCAGTAATGATTGCGACTCTTATTTCTCTCTTGTTTTTTTTTTAAGACCCCAGACGAGCTCAATTAGTAAAAACCATATCATATCAACCCATTAGTTGTAACCCCAGTCGAATAATATCGCCTTTCTCCATGCCGAATTCTAGTTGAACAAATTACCAATTTTCCCACTTGCATAATACACATATTTCGTTACACGTTCGCCATTAGCGATGTATCGTATGAAATCATCATATAAAAAATCTTAAATCGAATTCTCTACACACATTGATAAAATAGTAAGCGACAATACTACCCAACGTAAGTTATGCTTTGCAGCAATAGAATTATTTCTGTGAAGAACAAGGAATAAATAATTAAATATTTTTCAGAATTGACTTTTTAGAGGCAAAATTTGATATGAGCTTTAAATCCAGAGGGGTGTATAATTACAAAGAATGGATTGAAGAAAGGAAATTGGTTTAGAAATGAAGACCTGCTTTGCTTCTGCTTGCTGTTTAAAAGTTCTCCACTTCTGCATTTAAAGACAAATATAATTCGATGCTGGAAACAGCAGTTGAAAGCTATTAACAAAATATTGTACACTCAGTGAAGCATATGATGTACTCTCAGTTAAGGTCGATGCATAACGCCTTTGAAGTTATCGCTAGCCCAGTAGGCCTGAGGGTATAGATCAAGAAGTTAATGAGATTTTGAGTAAATACACTAAATTAAAGAAGATGGCTGCTGGCGGAACACGATGAAACTGACCAAAGAATTCCGGTTCACAAGTTAAAATAAGATATATAACGTATACGAGGTACCTTTGAAATTAAACTGAAACTCTTTAAGACAATCTGAAGTAAATTAAAGATATCTATGCATTTAAAAATCATGTATCACATAAAAAGCCAATCTCTTTTAGAGAGTATGATTCACTTACACGTTCATTTTCTTCATTTCGTCACTATTGTGATGTGGCATTGGTACGATGTTTTGATTGGTGGTAATCGCTAAATATTGTTTCGCCTCTTAATAATGTAAATAACGGGCTGACCTACAGTGTTGATCTTAGCATGTTCTTTTACACATATTACGTAGAAATCAAAATTTTTCTTCCCAAAGATGTTTTGAAATTGTTGATTATTTTTTACGTCAAAAGACAAACGTTCACAACCATTCTAGTCACATTCTGAAAGATTTAAGGGCATTCCAAAATTTATGATAAAAAAAGCCAACGCCTTTTCAAAAATGGACGTCTCATGAACCAAAGTTAAACATGAACTAGACGGTAATTGAAAATTTCTTACTTGTCATGAACAATTTGAAGTTTTGTGTTCTTAATGTTATTAGTAACATGTGTCCACTGTCGGTGATTTAAAGTATATCGATATTTCATGTCAGTATTTCGGTACTTCATTCCGTATTTTTGCACTAAATATTTTATTTCAGATCGATATTTTATTTTTTACAGACATTTCAGTTTTCTTGTCAAATAATATATCATCATCTAAACCTCTGATCAAGGAATTGTAACAGCGAAGACAACTGGAGAAGATTACCTTGCTTACAAACATTAATCCTTAGCCTTGAATTGATTTCCTGTTGCCTGACATCAGTGATCCTGTTTAAAAGGCTTAGTTTAGCAGCTCTAGCTACGTTACTTCTTTTTCTTTTACTTGTTACTTCTGATTGAAAGTTGGAAGCTCCATCATTTGTGTTTCTTTACAAAATGTGTATTTAACAGTGCCGTCGAACTGATCCAACCCGTTCGAACAGCGTTTGTTCTATCTTGGTTACCCAATCAATCGTCCTTTGCAATTGTAAGTTGCAATATGCACTACCAATTAAAGTTTCATTCATTGCCACAACTATTAATTTTAAACTGTGGACAATATTACAGTGCAATATGGAAAGAAGAACGTTTTGTCAGTGCCTTGTGTCTTGCCACTCATCCAATGATGATGAATTTACTGTAGAACATGGCTGTCAACGACATCGACTAATACCGGTGGAGACGATTAACGTGTTACTGGCTGCAGATGTCGTTGGCATTTTGTAAACGTCACTTGCACTTTCACTCGGTGACTTAAGCCATAAGGGTTCTCAAGACAAACCGGAGCAGCAATGCTGTCGTAGCTCAAACAATGAATATTCATTACAACATATTGGCGACTAAGGTGATGGAACTAATAATCACAAAGTGTGTGTTATTCGTTATGCAGCCTGCAAAAAATGCATTTTATACATTAGCAAGATAGAGTGAAGACAAAATGTAAGTCAGCAATCTTTGGGATGGATGAACTATGTACTTATCAAAGCTTACTGCTGTGAGTAAAGTTGCAGCTCACATCTAGTTGTGTGTGTATAAGCGTATGTGTTTTATTAGTCGTAAATTTAAATGTTGTCTAACATGCATATATAACTACTTTAACAAACAGCACTCTCAGAAAGTTTTTGAGCAAAGAAAAGGAGCCAGCTTGAAATTGGCAATCTTTCCTCTGTTCCTGAACAAGGAAAGTAACAAAAAATATAAAGAATGAAGCACAGTGGAAACGTGACAACCCTCTTAAATTTAGTTTATTGATTGGTAATAGCTGTAGGTATAAATCAAAACACGTGGCTTATAAAAGCTATTATCCATGAAACAAACTGCATCTTACGACATTGTGAAACACTGACAGTCCTTTCATTTTTTGTATAACTAATAAATTGCTATGAAATATTTGCAAACATTACAACTTACATTGCTCTTGCCGTCTCACACCACCAACAACTTGTTTCTTAGTCCAATAGGGTACGTTTTGTTAAGTCACTCGCTCAGAAACGGGCTCATCCCTTCAAAGGTCTTTTCTGAAATTATTTGTTTTGGACGTATATGCTTTGAATTAGTCTGTTATATACCCTAAGTCAATTGTTCTATAATTGACAGTTTTCCTTAAAGGGTCTCATTGAGCTGATGTAGTTTATTTTGTTCAGAGTTTGAAAACATCGTTACATGCCAATACTTCAGCCTCATTATTCATGTATCTCTTCGTGCAGTTGCTAAAATGTGAGAAATTGTAGGTTCTTTTTTAGAACAGGAATTGACTATGGTTAATATATTATAGTAAAAGTCTCTGGTCACAGATTTGCAGTAAGGGATTTTAATTTACCTTATCACTTTTGTTTCGGTTGGGTGTCAATTCTTCAGAATCTCTTAGGTTTGCAAATTACCAACAAGATGTGAGTGAAACTCAACAGGTATAACAAAATATCAAGAAATTTGTGAACCAAATCAATGCGCCTATTTAACAAAAAAATTATAATGATCGAAACTGGAATGTGACGCAGAATATCGGCTCAATCTCATAAACAGAAAACAAGAAATAACCATGATAATGTAACAAATGTAACAAATTGTAACTTTAATTACTTTGTATAAACGGCCAAACAATGTATTGTTTACAAATTAACTGTCGAGAGATTCCGAAATCTTTGAAACGTGTTAACATACAAAATGTCTCAATCGAAACGTATTCCTCAGAGAAAAAATATTACTGGACTAAAGAACAATTTTGATATTTTCAGAATGCACAACTTGTTATTATCTTCTTGTTATGTTGACATTCATGAGATTTAATCTCTTCTTTCAAGAAATGTTAAGCAAGTGGCAAACAAAATGAAAACAAATTTTTTGTTCCCACACGGTCCATCGAGTTCAAACATAGACAGTTCCTTGGATTTCATTGCTTTAGAAAGGAAAAAAAAGAAAAACAAAGCAGAAAAATATCTAAAGAACCTTGAAGAATACCTACTGCGCGCCCTCTTGTGAGATTTATTAAACACCTTGTAATATAAACATGTAGAAGTTCACCATTATTAAAAAATACCCCAGGAATCCACTTTAGCAATAGTAGGATACTAGTACCAAAGGTGACAAGTAAAACATTCAACTGAAGAGGTTTTTCTTACACTTCTTCAACTATATCTGTCCCCCTGGGATATACGTCTCACACCGGATGATTACATCAACAGTTTACTTCAAGATCGGCGTGACATCTCCTTTGAAATAACTTGTTTTGTAGAAGAGATAAATGCATTTACTCTCTACCGACAGCAGTATTTACTCTCGGTGCCTATTAAGGACAGCACCAGGACATATTACAGGGTAATGAATGACTTTATGTACATAGTGTCCTTTTTAAACTTACAATTTACATTCGGTCAAAAATGCACAACTTAACTTGTGTGACTCCTGTGACAAGAAAAACATGTTTTGGATGATTACCTAATTAATCATTAGAAACACAGAACGTAGCAACAATTCCATGAACATCCGTCACAATTTGACTATTTCACAAAACACGTCTTAAAATTGTATCATGATTAGAGATAGGTCCAATACGCAATTTGTGACGTCCTTGGTAGTAAATTATTTGAAATATTTCAAATGGACACACCTTAAGACGAAACGATTTGTTTGTCTTCAAAAGCCTTATCTACACAGCTATTTCTAATATGGAAATCTACAACTCACATCAGTTTCTTCTCATCACGAGGCCCTGTGCTGTCATTAGATGAAGGCGGGAAAGTTTTTCTTGACATACCTGATACTCTTGTTTCCTGAAATTTCTGTAGTATAGTTGTAAAAGTCTGTTATATATAATAAATACTACGAATACTTTAACACGGATTGAAAGTCTGGTTTTGGTGTATGTAGTAACTAATAACAACATCGAAATGACTGTACTTAATCAAGTACATAGCACCAATTATAAGCAAAGATATAAGCAATTATAAAGACATTGTTTAAAATTACTGGTGAAAGGAGCTATCACATGCGTCTGTATGAGATTCAGAACATCTAAAATGTTCTTCGCACTTGAGAGGATTTTGCCTCGCATGTGCTAAGACGTAAGTGTAGTAATTAAAGTGATTGCGTGTGTACTGAAAAAAAAAAAACAAAAGATAAGATTTTGTTTGATCTTATCTTTTTCTTTATTTTTAAATGTACGCTCGAGGTTGCACATGAACGGACTATGTCTTTCAATGAAGGAAAATGACTGTAACTACTTCGAAAAGCAACGGGATTGACATAAAAACAGTAAAAAAACAGAAATCATATTTGAAAATTAACGGTTCTCACTATAACCGCCTACATAATAAATATGCAACAGTACAGGTCTCACTAGTGTATCAAAAACATACTACTCAAGTCGTCGCTCCTTGGTAGGTATCGGAAATTTTAGTATTTCGTGAAAGGAAACACTGTATTTACAAATAACCTACAAACTGAACACAACCTTGCCCGCAGAGTAAGCGATCCTGAGTTGGTAACTGAATATATAATACTAGTATACTTCCCATTGGCTTGCTCAAAGAAGCACACCGTTGATTTGAATAAAAATTGTCAACCACTACATCATCGTATTCTACACTTTTTGTCGTTATGTTAAAAGAATTTGAAATCATATGGCACAATTAACCAACTGAAACCTATTTAGTTTCTCAGACTGTCTGAATGGTGTAATCAAAAGCCTTACCAAACTTTTTGAGATGAAATTTCAATGTTTTTACTTTTTGCCTACGCAGGCCTTCACTTTAAATGACTTGCGTATACATTTATTTTTTTTAGCTTTCCACTGCTTTAACAAATGAATTAAAGTATTACAGTAACCCTTAATAGCTGTGGATTTTTGCTTATCTGTTACGTTTTTGAGTTTAAACACTTCCTGTGACTGTTCTGATTGGATTTTATGAAGTGGAAATCAATTGCTACTGTAGTTCTTTCAATATATCTGAAAGCATTATCTTTTAATTTCACAATTTGAGAATATGAAAACGTCTCAGTTTCTGTAAAACGAAAAACGTTATCACTTCACAATTGTATAATTATCTATATGAGCACATTACTGAAGCAATTATCTCGTACGGAAGAAAACGCTTTATTTGTTAAGGTGAACGGATTAGTTTTGAATCATTAGTCTCTTTATGTATGATTACATATTAAGTAGCTATTTACAATTCTTTTTTTTTTTTGAATTACAACTTGCATTATAGTTTTAGGGATATTAGTGTATAGTCATTAGCTAAATGTGAATATCAAATTAAAGTTGTGGCAGTATACACTGTGTTGTGTGAAACACTTCTTCCAAAACGGTTACAAGTGGTCATACACCTTATGATTCATAGATGTAGCCACAAATATGATAAAAAACATTAACCCAGAAACAAAGTACTTTTAAGACTGCTCCAATAAAGTATGACAGATGGCCAACTAAACAACGGTTTTCTAATTAAAACCGTATTCAAAAGGAAACACAATATTACGATATATTCTGATATTAATTCAAAAGCCGTGTATGAAATTCCATGTGGAAAAATTGGTTAGACATAGTCTGGTGCATGAAAATCTGTAACTTTGAATTGTAAAGGACATTGGTTGTGTCGTGGGCAAGTGTGAACCATACAATTTTTATTTTGTTTTGACCTCAGGTCTTAATTTAGAGATGGCTGCTGTCATGTGTAACGTTCGTCCAGCCCAACAAAACTGATTGATTTGGTTTGAATGAGATATAAAACGACGTTCAAGGTCGTTATGGATCCAAACCTACGATGAAAGTTCCATCTTCCATAGAAGCAAATCTTAATTACGTCGAATTCCCGATTTTCCATTTGTTGACACTGAAGTGGCCTAATTAAAGCACTGAGAGTTAGTTGTAGTCCTGTAATGTGCATATACCTGATTCAACGACAGCAGTGTTTTTCAGATTAGCGAATCAGTTAAAGATTCATCAGTTACTAATGCCAGGTAGAATTGTACGCATTAAACAAATCAGATCAAGAATGAAAAATACACGTCACTTTGAAACTTTAATGATTATACTTAGCAAATTAAGCTCATTAATTGCAGCGAAAAACCTATTTCTTAGCATCAAAATGAAAATATTATTTGAAAAACTACCTAGCAAATTTTGAATGTCCCCTTCACAACCTGCTCAGTTAATTTTGAACGAGGACAAAAATTTGAATATAAGGTGTGCAGGTTTTGCTATATTGGAAAAAGACAAAAAGAAAAAAAAGCAGCTGCAACACTTCTTATTTTGTCAAAAGATGCTGTGTAGCTTTCTTCTTTATTTTAACATAACGTTAGTTAATGTAGTTCTTTTAATGTGATTGTTGAACAAACTAACCAATCATTTTGATCGAAATACTGTCATGAACGGTATCTTCGCGATTAAAATCATTGAAAGAAGTGACATTTTAATTTTATTTTAGTACCGCAATGAAGAATGTAAAAGATGAAATGATATTGAACAACCTGCTGAAATGATTGAAAACGAGTTTTATTGCTCCCTTTAACACATTTTGAAAGACAATAAGACAGGTGCATGATCATCCTTCAATACCTTGTAACAGCTATTGTTAAGTTTACTTCTTTTGTTTTGAGATGATGATGGTATTCATACTTTTTCGATGCTTGTTGGACTAATTACTAAACCAGCATCATTAAAGAATTTCATAAGCAATACATCTTACTGAGTCACGCGATAAGGTCATATCATTAATATCTATACGCAAGGAGAAAATATTTCATAAAATTTAGAATGAGTACAACTATCATGGGATAAAACATGATTTGATCGATGACTAGTCATAGCTACTCAGAACGTTTTCTCTTGGAAGTGACACACTTAAGGATTAATTTAATTTAAGGGACTCATCTATTGGTAAAGTTTAAAGGCACTGAGTGAGTCAGGATCACATAACACACAGGATCAGATCCCACGTGGGATGAAAAAGAACGACATGTCAAGGAAAATGCAAATATGAGGTGTAAAGGAAAATGAAGCGTCTTAACTGAGCCATGTTCTACAAATAAAGGATATCCTCTGGAGCAAAGGATGAAAAGGAAAGGTAGTTTTCCCAACCATATCTTGTAACCCTGTCCCTCGAGATTGAAACTAGCACACCTACACCCATTTTCCAGTGACACAAACATCTCAGTGTTTGTGAGGAATTTCACGACTCGCACTAATAAGGAAGAGGCTGATATTCCTTAATGTGTTTCCGTAATTAGACTAGATAATCCAGTCGTACAGATTGAATTACAAATCACTATAGTGACAGTAAGTTTAGTTTCTTTATTACGTTAGGGGTTGTTATTTATCAGTTGGATTTATTTCTTAAGAACGTCTAATAGATTGCTGATGAGTAATTGCTTCATTCAATTCCAAGATTTCATTGTCTTGTCTTGTCCTTTTTTGGTTTCCTGCGGGGGACTTATCTCGCCATCAGTCATTTTAAGAAATGACACGTGAAAGTAATGTAAGCTCAAACTGCAATAAGCACGAACATTTATATTGCATGGGTAGACATGCAATACGTACCAAACTGTCCCACTTTCAACGTAGAGAGTGTTAGAGACACGTAAATGGTAATACCTTCATTAAGACAGAAAATCGAGAAAAAAGTTAAAATCATTCCATTTGGGCACAAAAAATGTGAGATTACAGATTTTCCAAGTTTCTCAAAAATGGGCAACACGAGTGCCCCCGAGACTCCTTTGTTTTTAAAGCAAATGGATATTAGAATGCTTTGATCCTTTGAAACAAGTCATAATTCAGTGAATCGGAAGCTAAGGTTTCAAAAAACTTCAAGCCGGAGGGATATCTGATAATGAACTTAAAACAATAGGTCATCTGTGGCATCCTTGCACTGGATTGAGAATGAACAGAACAATGACACTGTCTATGGCGGTGTATGTCATCGCGGTCTTCTCAATAACAGGACAAAAAAAAAAAAAACCCACAAAAACATTCTACTTTCAATGCCTAAACTAAGAGCGGATGAATTGTATTTATTAATTGCATAGAACTGTCGCTTCGTGATGCCTATTCATATAATAACTACAATGACAGAAATTTGTCGTTAGCAATCATCCCAATAAAGCAGATAAAAAAAAAAAAACCTTGTTTTCTTGCGTAGTATTATGGAGACACTGTAAATGGAAAGGCAATTTATAACCACAGTGGCTTAGGTAAGATGTTTTTCGAGAGGAGGGAGTGAAAAGGTATGAAAATTTCCCACAAAGGTTTGATTTTGAAATTGGGAGTGACATAGGAATCCTAAAATCAACTGATCAATATAAAAGATATAAAAATTCATTATTAATCTGAACCACTCAGTTAGGCAAACGTGACGGTACTGTGGTAAATTGCACAATTGCAGGTAGCTTAGCAAATTGATTATAATGATTTGAATTCATTAATTCAGCACAATGTTAAGATTATTACACCCATGATTCAATACATATATTAGTTTGAACTTTGACGCGCTACCCATCGATATAATTTCACATAGATACAGTTTAGTTTAAGTAAAAAGAAGCACATGCGGCAGAGTTGAGTCATAGCCACTCTGTATATTAATGTCTACCATATCATATCACTCTCACAATACATAGTGTGTATTAATGTCTACCGTATCATATCACTCTTACAATACATAGTGTGTATTAATGTCTACCATATCATATCACTCTCACAATACATAGTGTGTATTAATGTCTACCGTATCATATCACTCTCACAATACATAGTGTGTATTAATGTCTACCATATCATATCACTCTCACAATACATAGTGTGTATTAATGTCTACCATATCATATCACTCTCACAATACATAGTGTGTATTAATATCTACCATATCATATCACTCTCACAATACATAGTGTGTATTAATGTCTACCGTATCATATCACTCTCACAATACATAGTGTGTATTAATGTCTACCATATCATATCACTCTCACAATACATAGTGTGTATTAATGTCTACCATATCATATCACTCTCACAATACATAGTGTGTATTAATGTCTACCGTATCATATCACTCTCACAATACGTAGTGTGTATTAATGTCTACCATATCATATCACTCTCACAATACATAGTGTGTATTAATATCTACCATATCATATCACTCTCACAATACATAGTGTGTATTAATGTCTACCATATCATATCACTCTCACAATACATAGTGTGTATTAATGTCTACCATATCATATCACTCTCACAATACATAGTGTGTATTAATGTCTACCATATCATATCACTCTCACAATACATAGTGTGTATTAATGTCTACCGTATCATATCACTCTCACAATACGTAGTGTGTATTAATGTCTACCATATCATATCACTCTCACAAGACATAGTGTGTATTAATGTCTACCGTATCATATCACTCTCACAATACATAGTGTGCATTAATGTCTACCATATCATATCACTCTCACAATACATAGTGTGTATTAATGTCTACCATATCATATCACTCTCACAATACATAGTGTGTATTAATGTCTACCATATCATATCACTCTCACAATACATAGTTTGTATTAATGTCTACCATATCATATCACTCTCACAATACATAGTTTGTATTAATATCTACCATACATATCACTCTCACAATACATAGTGGAGGTATCGCTTTAGGGCATTTCCCGCCAGACCTCGATCAATGAGATGCGGCGGGAAAGTTTATATCACATTCATCACTTCGTTCAACTTCTCGTGGGCATTTCTTGCTGCAGTATCTGCTCAGCCTAAAGACATTTGATGCTCGCTGGTGCTGAAAAACAATTCTAGGAGTAATCGAAGATGCGTATGTGCGTGTGTGTGCGTTGTATCTCATTGATTTGAACTTGCAAACTCATTAATGTGCTGTGCATTTGTTGTTATCATATTTAATAACACACCTAAAACAGACAGCAGAACTGTCATTAATGGAGGTAACAAGTGTTCGAAAAGTAGAACAAGTCATATCGAGAAAGTCACCTCTCTTGTTACAAACGTCTGTGTTTTGCAGGGCAAGGAAACTAATTTGTGAAAAATGTTTATATTTAAATACTGCTGTTGACCAGCCTACCAGTATCCATAAAGGGCATCAGTCTATGTTTGATTTACATAGTCTCACTGAGAATTATCCAATTAATTCTTAGATATACCATTTGTTCTCAATGTTGCCACGTCATTTGACATAATCAATCACAGCTGGTAGTGCGAATGTGTACGGAACCCATTACCAGAAAATATCTGAGGTATCGAAACAGACCTCAAGGACGCCTTACGTCATCAGCGTATGTTAAGCTTCATTTTTTCACGATGTGGGTAGTTGACATGACGCCATTGTCTTTCATATGTATTTTCTGTAAGCCTATATTATCATTTTAACTATTGACTGGAACACGTAAAAAGGACTAGTTACTTATTCAACACTTGATTTGAAAAATAAACTCCGTTAAATCTGAACGTTGACTGAGTTAGCAGGTTTGTAGGAAATAAATTAAAATCTATCTCTACTTTTACTTGTCATCAGGGTGGCTCTTACAACACATGGGATAAAGTGGAAAACACTGGGAAATGACGTAGGACATTCTCCATGTAGCGCATTGTGCATATCATTGTAAATATAATCAATCAGTAGATACTTGAAGAGAAACTGTAGTGGATATAATACCAAATAACTGGGATAAATAAAAGTCAAGATGTATTAATTCGCAGTCACTTCGTGCAAAATTTATTAAATAATAATTTATCAAGCAAGTCAAGGAATTCAATGCATATTTGAGGTTGATTTATCAGTTCATTCAAAGCCTGTGTACACTTTCAACATTTCAGGGCCCATGTGTTGACACATTTTGAGCCCTCTTCATAAAGACCGACGCAAGAATCGGTTCGTTCAGAAACAGCGTGGATAATGCCAATTCTCTGATATTAAATTCCAGTGTCTCAGAGTAGCCTCTCTATGTGCAGGGGGTAAATGTCAATTTGATTACTACAGGTGGTTCCCTTTCTTTAGGGTTGTTGGTTGAAGGTAGTGCACATAAGTTTTGAAAGAAATGGTTTTAGTCGCCATGCACAAGATAATTTAGTTCTTCCGTCGTGGTAACGTAGTGTCTCTGTGAACAATTTTCTAAAGAAAATCTGTCCTAGTTATCACAAAGACGTACAGGGAGTCTCCAGATTTTTTTTTTTTTTTGGGGGGGGGGGGGGAGTTACGAGTAGAGACGAAACTACGACGAGGATGTTGTGGACGAGAATGTCGGAAAACAATGCACCGTATGCTTCAGTCGATTTTTGTGAGAACTACATAGTTTTCCATCCATAAAAAATGTTACCCTCACATGTAGAAGTTCACACTCCTTCTTTCAGAAGTCCTTTCAAACACAGTTGCCGCTAATTTTAAAAATAATACAGTACCCATTCCCTCTGCAACGAAGCCTACATACAAATATCAAAAATTTATGGTAAGGCTTGGCTTTCACGCCCCGCCAATCATTTGAAGATAAAACTGTTTTTTAAACTTAAAATAACTCCTTCAGAGGTTGCTTTAGAGGTTTAATGAATTTGCCACCATGAGATTAATATAGGAGGCTCTGTCTCCCAACGTAAGCTTCTTCAAGAGAGAGTGATACACCCCCACTTGGCATGTTGCTCTCTCATGGTGATTCAGGGATCTGTCCATATAGCCTCTTCCGTTGTGCGTTTCAAGAGAGAGTGATACACCCCCACTTGGCATGTGTTGCTCTCTCGTGGTGATGCAGGGATCTGTCCATATAGCCTCTTCAGTTCTGCGTTTCATAATTTCTGTCTATTCTATGCAACAACAGCCAGTATTGTTGAATCTACTCTCAAAGCACATCTTCTCCGTTGTGAATCCACCATATTCCTTCCAAAATCCTGCTTTCACGCTTACATTTTCACATGTCCCAGACACATGTTGCGGAGGGTGTCGCAACATGTGTCCGCTACATGTGTCTAGTGTATGCAAGGACAGAATTTCTGTGCCCAGGGGTGTCGGCACTATGTGTCCACACATGTATCCTAAAATGTTGACAGTGTACACAGGCCATATTGTACATTAGGTATACCAGACGAGCCAACAAAGCAGCAACCAGACACAGCAAACCTTAATTTGATATGTTACTTGTTTCGTTTTGCATGACTTTCAGTCGTAACTGGGTGTGGCATGGATAGCCTGCGAACCGCCTGGTTATCTGTCGTCCCTCTGTATCAACTACAAATATGTCAGCAACGAGGGGTGTGGATTTTTCCGGGTTTTTTTCCCTGCAGGATTTTTTTTACGTAATCCTGGCTGGTTTGACTTTTTTAAGATTTAGTGTTGTTCCACTTACCTAATTAATGGGGGGTTACCGTTCTGGCACCGTTACGTAACCATCAACATCTTTTTTTTTTTTTTAAATGGACATTATGTTACAGACCAATGAAATAATCTAGTCAAACACCTCTAGACGCATATCTGTTTTACGTATATGACATTAACTCTACTAATACCCAATTGCCTTAGACGTTAATTAATTACACCAATTATGGATTGCATTCATTGAACTATGATTTATCAAGGCTTCACTTATTGGCTTTTATAATTTTACCTTTTTTTCACTTCCCTGCTCTCATGCATATAGAGGAATATCTATTTTGTCTGTTGTACGTGCCTCCAAAATTGTTTTCTCGTGAGGGGCGTTATAGGAGTACATTCCATTGCTTTACAAACAAATTTCTGTAATGTAAAATTGCTCATGTAACCACTTGTAGCATTTGAATATTGTTGTATGACTCATAAGCATTTGTTTACTATCCCACACCTCTTCAATTCCATTCCACCTAACAGAATTGTCACGACATGGAAGTATACAGAAATTTAACACAACATACAATAGACTATTTTTTTTCTGTTAATTTAAGTTATTTATTCATCCCTGGGCGACGCACACACATATATTAAATATATTTAGTCCTCGCTGTTTCCTAAATGTGACTGTTACTTCTCCCTTGTTTTGTTCATTACATATTTACTGAATTAATCTTTTATTTTAATTTGTTTCTCATCACCAATGTTAATTTATGAAGTGAATGACATATGTAACAGGTTCTTTACACAGGCCTACCATGAAAGCAAAATGACTTTCTAGCTCAATTTCCATTCATTCCTGCGCATGTCCTTGTAATTTACTTCGCGTATTCAGGGGAAAGGCTACTTCAGCTTAAACTTTGTTCATAAAGTCAAATAAAATCAAAAGAATTGTGATGAAATGTGAACATTGTCAAGTTGTGGAATTATAAATCCAGTACAATGTAAACAACGCTATATATGCTACAATTTTATTTATATGGTAAACTGTTAATGGATATTTATAGACTTTATTTGTAATACAAAACGTAACAACGCTGCCTTGAGACCTTTTAAAGCAAATGGCATGGGACTAAGGGGTCTTTTGATACTCAATGAGATAGTTCTGATACCTTTACTCCGGTGTTAAACCACCACAGGATGTTCATGTCTTGTCCGCTGTGGACATATCTGGAAGTGTTGGCTAAACTCATAAATATTGATGGGAGAGAGATTGTGGAGGATTTCAAAACTCCATATAAGAACGACAAGTGTTTGTATAGTGTCAGAATCTCTCGGTTAGTTGCTTACATCCAACGTGAAATATAGTGTAATAAGCTATGTCGAATAAGTCCGCTTGTGCCAGTCGGGGATTCAAGGACACAAGAGAGGGCGTTAACGAATGGGGCCCCTTAATGGAGAAGGTGTCAGTGAAGAAATTATTTACTATTGTATGTGGAGAAAGGTGTTACAGAGCTTAGTTATACGACTTCAAGCTTTATGCTCAGGAGGCACCGAGCGGGAAGAAAACCGTGCTCGGCCAAAATTAGTTGTAATATACCACGAGAAGACAAGAGTTTATTACCGTGGTGATAGGTAAGAGTGCAAGGAAAGATGCGCAGTGATACAGAGGAAGGAGTGAGCCGTGAGTATGGGGTGGGGGAAACTGTCCCAAAGTATACCTGTGTTTACCTCTTTAATGTATACTATATTCCTGATAAACTATGGTGCTCCTTGAACATAACCATTATGTTAATAATGTGTGTTTCTTATGAACCATGTATACATGTACTGTGGTTGCTTATCATGCACAAGCTCATCAGGACCAAGCCTGGTGATGGTTTGTTGTGACTGATTATTAATGTATCAAAGTAATACATTTAGGTAAAGTTAGCTGATTGGAAACTACTACCATAGACGAAATAAAACTTTGAAACGGAAACTCTTTATTTTCACTTTACACCCGACGGTATAACAAGGTGAAAGACATAGAAGAAAATCACATGAATGTTGTTTGGTTTTTATTTTAATGAATACACCAATAAACAGATATGATCTGCTCAGAGCTACTTCCGTAACTGGTCTTCCACCTACTCGAGACGAGAGTATACACGGAGGGCATCCATAAATGTATTTGACATCATTATTCTGAGACAGATAACGACAAGAGGACAATCTACGGCTATCTCGTCGGTATCATGGCCGTTCGACATCCATCATTTATATATTTGCTCAAGAACTCGAGATGTTTGCGCACTGTGAAGACAATATTGAACCACGCTAGCTCGCTTCTCACGGCACTCAAAAGGAGCTGTGAACCTTGACCTTTGCCATATGACTTCACCTACCCACCAAGCTTGAGGCTCATCCATATTTAGAGCCTATCAGAAGGTCGTGGCACACGTTTTGTGCACACACGCACATCCACACACACACACGTTTGGACACCTCTTCTCACAATCTAACCCTAATGTATTATCTCGATCCATATCATATGTACCGGTATTCCATGAGGCACTCTTGCACCTCCCTGCTCCCACGTAACGACTACGTACCTGCCAAGTTTCGGTTGAATACTACAAGGGATTTTAAAGGATGGTCTAGCCACAAATATAGCTTTGATATGTTGAAGAGTAAGTTAATCTGACCATTACAGTGAAACTTCCATTCAATTTCCATGTGTGGTTTCGGAGATATGACCAGTTGAAGTTCCCACATTTGTTATCAACAGTTGACTTGAAGCAAGCATAGGTGATGTCATCTCCCCACTTTGATAAAGCATTTAAAGTTTTTCTTTAAATTTTACACCAAATTTAATTCTTCAATATCTAGTGCTATCATAATGTGAGTGTACGAGGGGTATGAGAGTTTTGCGACCTACACATAACCAGCACTTAAGTTGACCACCTATTGATTTCAAGGCCAAAATAATAAATTCAATAACAAAGAAAACAAAAGACTATTCAGCCATGTGAGGAGATGATGTCACCCCTGCTTGCCTCAAGTTCGCAGTTGGTAGAAAAGGGAGTAACTTCAACTGGTAATATCATTAGAACAACACATGGGAACTGAATCGAAATTTCACCAGAATGGTTGTATAAACTTACTCTTTAACATGCCCAAGCTAAATTTGTGGCTAGACCATCCTTTCAAAGTCCAGTGTACCATTTAAGTGTCAGCGACTTTAATCGTTCAGGTGAGTACAGTGTCTCTTCCCTCTATACTACGTATATGGATGAGATAATTACAGTGTTATAATCTCATAATGTTACAATTTACAGGTGTGATTTTCAATTTCTCTACAATTAAACTGTCAAACTCATTATTGGGTATATCTGTATTGTATCATCTTCAGGTTTCAACGCTTTGTCTGAATGATTTAGAATGGCGCTGTTTCAAAATGACCATTGGCTTCTGGAGTACTGGTGCTGTATTATGATCCCAGTCTATTCCAAACCACTCAAAATGAGTTTCCCTCTCTTACATTTTATGCATGACGTTTCTTGACGTCATGGAGTTTTGAATGCGAATGAACTAAAGGAGGTGATATTTAAGCATAATATTTCAACATTTAGAAACTATCAAAAATTAAATCATGAAAACTATTTGCTTAAACATAAAAAAGTACTGTAGATGGCAACTTCGGTGGGCAAGCATGTGTAAAAGTAGGAATTTGACCCTTCTTAGGAAAGGTCTACAAATGTGTTTACAACACCTTGCAGAATTATCTATTAATACATCGAGATGTTGTGAAATCACTCAGTTATCATCAAAATAGAAGGAGAATGTTATCTTTTATCCACTGATATCACCTTTTACCATTACATTTCGTAAATGAGTCAGATACTAGGCAAATATGAGACGAATCAGTTCCGTCCCCATATAAAGGTGCATGTCAGGACTATTTACGCGATATGAACGATGGCAAGTTGGCGACCACCCGTGTGCGTCTGTGCGCAGCAATGAAACCGTTTGAAATGGAAGAACACATAATGTGCGTACAGCAGATTGGTTTATTCTACTACCAAGTCCAAAGAGAGCCGCTCCAGATCAAACGATTACGATTAATGATACGATTATTTCCAGCGTACACAGTGCCAAATTTCTGGGAGTTCAAATTGACGATCAGTTATCGTGGAAAGATCATATCTGTGGAATTACTAAAAAATTATCTAGAATAGCAGGTCTTTTCGCTAAACTGAAAGAATTCTTGCCCGGTAATACGCTTCTTACCCTTCACAAAACACTCGTTGTTCCACATCTTAACTACAGTATATTACTGTGGGGTAACTCCTCTGATTGCTTACTCAATCAGCTTCGCATTCTGCAAAAGCGAACCTTAAGGCTTATTTGTAATGCCCCTTTCTATGAGCACTCAAGCCTCTCTTTTTCCAAAACCAAGTTCTTACCTTGGATGACATTTATAAATACCAGTTGGGAAACTTTTTATATAAACACAAACAGAGCAGTCTCCCTTTCGACTTCACCTCATTCTTCCAGACTAATAGTGATTTCCACTCTTACTCTACTAAAGACAGACTTCTCTTTCCACATACTAGGACTTCTTTAGCTCATTCCCAAGTACGAATTACAGGTGTAAATTTTTGGAACACATTACCCGATCCCATCAAGCAGTCTTGCTCTTTAAACGTGTTTAAGAAAAAAACTGAAACATCACCTGCTCGATAAATACGATGAAGGATAGTAGTAGTACTGGTTTTACTGCGTCACTGCATTTTTTTTTTCCTCCCCCTCCCCTTTTCTGGCTTCGTTTGTTACATTTTTTTCTTTTCTTTTCTTCTTTTTTCTTTTCTTTTGGTTAAGAATGTATATAATCACAGACTGTACAGTGCTCTGATAGGGACCAGACTAGAAAAGTGAAAACTTCCTTCTGGCTCCTCTTCCTTTCGTGTAGTATATTTGGGTTTATTTTTTTTTGTAACGTATGTCATGTTTTATGCTATACTTGTTTGCATTGCTTTGTTATCAGTACCTGCAAAGGAAGGAAAATAAACTGAAACTGAAACCATTAGATATTAAAGGCATCAAAGTGTATTCTATCAATTCAGGGAGGGGAAGGGGGAGGACTTAAGCTACTTAAAACAGTGACAGACATCGTGGGCCCATTTGGTGTTCTATTTTATGTTTCGCATTATACTCACAATACTGTAAATTTAATCATGATAATTAGCTGTATTAACACAAAAAGTGACACTTTTCACTCATAATCCATCCTTCAGTTCCGCTGCCGTGACTTCGAAGTCACAGGCCTCGCAATCACCTTTGAGGGACAGGTACGTTCCAGTCAATTATGTATTACGTAACATTTTCAGCCTCTGTAAACCAAGGTTTTCACAGCCAAGCATCAAAATGTGGTTTCGTTTGTTATTGCAATTGATGAAATGAAATTGAGAGTGTGTAATGGATCATTTATAACTTTATTTCATGTTGACGTTTTGAATTTTTTTGATGTTGAATTTATCAAAATAAGTTCTTTTGAACAGTGCGATCTTTAAAGGAAACGAATGTATTGCTGAGTTGCCCACGTAAATCGAAAAGACAACTAAGTTTATATATAAGTTTCTCACAGATAGAAACTCAGTTATTTATTGCTGCACACTAATTTGTTCAAAATTCAAATGATGCATCTTCCTTTACTCATCACATGCGTAATGTTTTGAGGAGATGAAGCTTTGGTGGGTGTTAATTGATGAGACTGGATGGTTTAACAATGACTAAAGCTTTTTCTTTTGTATATCATGTTGGTGTATATACACTAAAACCCCCTATTTCCCTTTAAGGTTACCTGGTAATTAAAAAAGATGCTAAGCAGACGGTGCGACGGTAGCTGGAACATTTCAGGTTACCTAGGAGGTAAAAATTTCTCAAAAGGGGATGGGACACCTCATCCCTTACAACCCTATCCCAGGCTAACCATCACTCATCTCATGCTTTTCCCCACAGATCAAAATACTTAATTGCATAATTGTTTTTATCTTGAAGCTGGCTATCATTTACAAAGTTATCGGTACAGAACTATCTTTACATTTCATCATACATACAATCATCGTTGGTTGGAGCAAAGTACTAAAAATCTAATCTCCAGAGAGTAAAACTTGTTGGAAATTTACCGACAAAATTAATTGCAATAATACCAAATATTCCACAATTTTGCATATGGTTATCTGGTAGTTGAAAATTTCCAAAAGAAAAAAGAAAGAACTGTTATCGTTAGAAAGCAAAACATGAATTGCTTTTTCTGGATTTGACAATGGCATAAATATTCAAGGTAACATCAATCCACATTATTACCATTTTCCATTAAATATTTTTACATTTAATTGAGAAATAGCAGACATAAGATCGAATGAAAAGGTTGGGTGCATGCGGTTCAAGTACACCCGGGAAGTGACGTTCCATGCCATATGGACTTTGAAAAGCCAAAGTTTTCTTATATGCTCCACACCAACTAATGGTGGCGCTTTGCTTACATAGTCTTGTCGTTACTCATACCCCTTCCACAATTTTTTCTTTTGTTTGTTTTGCCGATATTTTTTTTTTGTTTCCCCTGATAATGTCCTTTTCGCGAAGACTGCACCCTTTAATTCTTCACCCATTTCTGAGGAGTTCCCAGTGTCTGAAAATATTGGGGTGGGAAAAAAGTAGTTGAAAAAGAAAAAACGCCCTGTCAGTCAGATTTTTTCCACCTTCACATCTTAACAATGTGACCCTAGCCACGGCCATAATGTATAATTTATAAACAAGTTTTTTTCTTTTTTTCAATTTAATTGGTATGCCTTTTAATTACACAGACGCAGAGCGAGGAAAAATAGGCTACCGTCTTCATACATATTTCTCCCTCTTTTTGAAGTTATTGACAAGGATATTGAGGAGAATCTATAGAGGCACAGCCTCGACCTTGAAATGTCAAATATTAGCTTACTTCACCAGCAGAAATCTTGAAATCAGCTTTCTGTATTTCGGTTCATAGTGTGGCTACATTTTTCACCTATCATTTCCTTTAAAAAGTGGTGTCGGTGAATAACACCTGCAAGATATTTTGTCTTTTGCTTCGAATTTTAGAAAACCAGTCAAAGACCACCCTTTTTATGGACACTCAAGACAAAAAAAAACAATGTTTACTGGACTAGTGAAGAAAAAAGAAGCACCTCATTAAGTTGCTGGGTTTGTGTTTATATGGGAATTATGTCTAAACTGCTGAAGAATCAGTCAATGCCACGCCAGTGAAACATGCTTGGATTAAAGATAGATTTTGTGACTGAACAGTCAGAAAGGCAGACCCGAGGATGAATGTCCTGCCATCAACTGTGGTCAGGTTTGATTGATCTGGTGGGTTAATCAATAATAAAATAAACTCTGTATAGTTGGATGTGAACCGGTGTACGCAATTTGAAAGTGCACCCTGTATGCGTGGCTGGTTTCAGGTGATCCACGGATACTACGTGACAAGACATTAGTCTGTGATTGGAATTTCCCGTAAGACGCGAAGGGGGGGGGGGGGGGGGGGGGTTAGTGGTAAAATTTAATTTCCTCGTTATTTTCTTCATACGTTGCCATTGACCTCCATATAAGAAAACAAAGAGGAAAAAGTTCTAAGAAAATGATCTGCAGGTAGGTTACTTTGTATACAGTGTTCAAGTGAGATGCAGGAGTATACAGACCATCTGCGGAGCGGCATACCTTTGATTTTTCTTTTGAGGACTTTGTATGGGCAAGTGACATAAGAATGAGAGGCTTAGCAAAAAATCACGACCGATCGTTTAAAACACAATTTGGGTGGTGATGAAAATGCAATGAGAACAACACATATCTACGCGGACCGCCACCACAACTTTAAGCACGGCGGAGAGTACAAAAACACTGCCACGACAATGCAATAAGATGAAATATGTTTTTTTTTTTTTTGTTACATTCTACTGTACATTCTACGTACATTGCAGATATGACATGCACTAAAGCACAGTTATCCGAGTCCGTACCGGGCCTCATACTCGTGAACAGTGTTTCTCATGCAATGCTGTCCTGTAGTGTTGAACATGAAAAGTTCAAGTTAATCAATACAATCGACCAATGTAGACGAATCGAAGAATGTTGCAGAACTTGTCCCAACAACAAATAAATTTCTGTAAGCAACAAAAAATCACTCACACCTGTCCCATTAAAATACTCGACGTATCCGTCCAGAGGAGAGCAGAGCATTGCTGACGTCAGACATGGCTCGTTGTACCCTAACGTCTCATATTCAATCCCAAATAAAAATTCCTCCAACATTTGCCTGGTATATTTCAATAAACAAGAGGTACATCGTCAATACTTTGAAAGTCTTTGGTTCTTATACACCTATTTTATTTCATTACATTTAATCCATTATTGCCACTACCGCGGCCCCGTGCGGATCCCGGTACTCAACCGCTCGGTGATTGGCCGATTTTCTGGGTGTACGCGATGTTATGAAGCATCCTCGGCCGGTATCCGGCCGGGACTTGTCCGACACCCAACCAACCAGCTGCCGATGTACCTAATGTATTCGCCAGGACCTTGAAGACCAGACGGTGTCCGTACGGTCATCGGTAAAAAGCCTGACAATTACCAAGTGAACAACGATCGGAATCCGCTGAGCATGGGTCGTTTTGTGCATGTGAGAAATTACTACGGTACATGTGCGAACTCTGTGCAACTCCATTAGCTTCCCAAAGTACTCTACAAGGAGCGAGATCGGCCATTCCTCTAAAATCATGATGAGAATTGCTATGAAAATTATTGGATTTTTCTTCCATCGAGTGCTTCGTAGCCAAGCCTGGTAGAAGATGGGGAGTGCGTACCTGGTTGATGAGACGCATAACGTTAAAGGACGTAATTACTCTAAGTCTTCCCAATCTCATATAAGGACTTAATCATCGTTATGGGAAGGTTCCGTTGAAAAAAAAAGAGTTCCACATAGATCATTCGGTAATGTTACGTAACAGTAAAGTCAGTTGCAGGGAAAAAGGAAGACACGGTTGATGCAGAAGGCACTGCAACATGGGCCGTCAACCACCTAGGATCCCCCCCCCCCTCCCCGTTAGTAGTCTAATGCAGAGTTAAACTGATCTTGGAGGTAAGAAAAGTAGGCTCAAGGAGACAGGGGACAGGGAAACGTGGAATTCGTTCTAGGAGGGAAACGAGAGACTGGTGCAAGAGAGACGGGTTGGTTTGACCTCTCGATCACAGTCACCGCCCAAATGTTAGTAAATTAGAAGTAACATGCATGTACTACGACGCGTCATTTGGTTTTACTAAAGTAATAAAAGGTGTAGCCAAGTCAAACTAGAATTCAGTCAGCAAAACTCCAGAAATATAGTTGCCAATTGAAGTATTCAATATCTTCCTTTATGTATTCGTTTTCACGACATGGTAAAATCAACGTTCATGGATGTCGGACAAACAATAGAGATTCTATGGGGGGGGGGGGGGCGACACCCCCAGCATATGACTGTCGACAAAGGAAGGGATACGAATTTAGAATCAGTGACCGGATCTGATGTCATGGGCGCTATCCGACAAGCTAACAGATGGCGCTCTTTTTGAATGGGTTAGCGAAGTAAAATGGGGTTTGGTTTGGTTGTTTTTTTTGGGGGGGGGGGGTACTAAAAGAGGCAAATAGCGCCTCCATTATCTTTCATTTGGCTTGTGGCAATTCTCTCTTTCCTTCACCCCTTTTTCCTCCCGGCAATAGGTCTCATGATAAATGGTTTAGTTACCAGAGGTCTATGAAGAATCTCGCAGTTGCATAGATACATCACTCACAACACGAGTAGCCTATTGCGCACAAGTGTTGAGCAAGAATATTGCACTGCCGTATGAAAACAAACGCAACCACATTTCTCTGGTTGACTATTTCCTGATAATTGCAGCGACTCGAGGCTGTATAACAGTGAACATTTATCGAAGGGAAGACGCATTCTCAAATCTGAAACACCGAAACGTCGATGGTGGTGCAACCACACAAGGGTAAGTTTCCCAAACGAATAGGTTATGGTCCAATGGCCCAGATGGAAACATTCGACCGTAACAATGTGGACAGGTGGTTAAAGGGGGATGAAGATGAAAGAGCACATTATACAATCCTGTTTGTTCCACCGCGACCCAAAGTCGGCTTACAGCGACATGATGTGACTTAGTGTTCGATAGTCGGTTCAACACCGCTGTCTTACAGGAGTATATTGCATTGATTTTCATAAGCAACTTAAGATACTTAAGATTTTTCTTTTTTTTTTATCTAGATTTGGCAGGAAACTCAAAGATTTTGCAGGGATTAATTAAATCACGTAAGACAGTTCAGCACAGTTGTGAAAATGTCAACACTCGAAAGAGTTTTATGCATGTAGGAGTATTATAAGTGTCCTCTTTTCACGTTTTTCGAACATGGTTTTACTTCAGTTGCAACTTTCGGTACCTGGTACTGTAGGAAATGTTACGGATTTTTCAGTTTTTAATTTCTGATACTATCAGAATATGGTGACCCTATGAGTAGACTTCTGAGGTCATGTACCAGAATTAGATGATGCACATCCGGGGGATTGGTTAACACTCTGGAAAAGTGTCTAAATTGAACCACGGAGATCTCTTTATCTTCATGATTTTAGTTATCATTTACTATTTTTACGGTTAACGATGAAGAGCGCCAGTAAAAGAAGAGATAATGCGAATTTAAGAAAGACTGAAAGCCATTAAGATTGTTTCAGAAAATCGACCCTTTTTGTTGTGATATTTCGGTCCTACAGTCTTCATGTCAAGGGGCCTTGAGCATCTTTCAAACCTTTCACCCCTTGTAGCTTAAAATCTGAATCGTCGACATAGGAAGATTTTAAAATAACATGACAGGTTAGGCCATTACCAATCACATGAAAGGTAGGGAAATTCTGATATGACTTCCCTTGCATGCACTAGGCGACCCTCGATGGTCTGTTTTTTTTTTTTAGTGTGTAAGTCAATGGGAGAGCTTAATGGTGTTACGGGACATACAGACTTTACCATTTTTGACAACTGTCTGGCTCTTCTCCTAAGCTTAAATGCTGAGTGGTTCACCGCTCTCCTTCCCCACAAAAAAAGGGGAAACGGCTTAAGTGATACACCGGTCACATGACATTTGTTTGTATGAGACGGTGAGCCCTTTTCCTTGGAAAGGAAAAAGAACAAGCCAAGACTAAACAAGACAATGTACGTAAAACATTATTCACGATACAAATAGTATTGATCTGTTATTTTTCATAAGGTAATTAAGCAAGAAAACACAATTGTTAAATGTAAACAATATGTACATTGCTATTTGCATATTCTAAACCAAAACATTGCATCGATCCTGCAAAAGGACCCTGGACATTGGAACTTCTGATAGTGAGCCAGGAGAGGACCCACCCCCTCTCTGCCTAATCGTCTCGCTGCTACATGAACGCATGCTGTTAGCCAGACATGACCTTGGATACTGTGTCTCTGGCAGGCTTTAAGGTGCACTCGGCCGATTAATGGGACGATTCTTTACTGTTGTTCTCCGTATATCTTTTGCTTGATACTGCTTACAAATTCCTCGGAGGGGATGCTGGTACCCCGTCCCATAGACCTCTGCCCTATAGGCCACCGGTTATCCATTTCTCGTTACCTTCTGTTAAAATTATACTTCAATCATATGCGTAGTCATTTACAATAGTTATAGGAGCAATAGAAACTCCGCTATATGGTAACATTACAATTGTAGCAGAGGTTAAAAAGTGTTTAGCAGGAAGTAAAGTATTATTGTTACAGTAAGGGAAACTATGATTTCTGGGGAAAACACACAACTTCAAAAGGTACAAAATACTGTACCAGATTGCATCTAAAACTGGTTACCTGATATATCTGAGTAATTTCTCCCCATTGGCCGACTAACCTTGGAACTTTCCACTTTTTAACCATGCATTCAGAGTATTCCTACTTTAATAATCATCGCAGGAGGGTATCTGTTTATTGATAGAAAGTTACATGAGGAAAAACATATACTGACAGAATCATATCACCGCAAATTAAAATTGGAACACAAAACATCTCGAAATTAGGATGCCTTTAATTTAATCTCAATGAGTGGAACATGCGTTTTCCGGCGTCCTGAACTGTATTTTAATTAAAAGCATTTACGCACGCCACGCGCCATCTGCTGGTGGCGCTCGGTTTAATTAGTGTCTTGCACTTCATAGATTTTATCCGCTTCTCCAAACAAATCTACCCCCCCCCAGCAAGATCTCTTGTACGGGTCTAGTGGAAATATTATACATTTATAAGAAATCCTTGCGAAATTCTCGCCAATAAATTTTCATGATATTCTCGTAAGACTTTTGGAAATGAGAAATTCCTTAAGCCATTCTTATGAAATGTGCTAATTAATGAGTATCTGGTGGCATTGATTCCGCTATTGGACAGCCTGGGATGAAGCTGGTGATCAATTTGAACCGACTGAACTAGTTGTTGCAAATGCTCGGTTCTCCTTAAGAAAAAGAAACAAATGTTGTGAGATACTAAGAGTACATTTTGGGATATATTGTCTGTGTTAGTTAATAAGAACTTTACAAAATAGTCACAAATGTCATTAAAATCTATAGGATATTGGACGATGTTACAGACACAGAATTCCTGTCTTATAATTGCATCGTAAATGAGCATTGGCTAAGTATGCAAATATATGACGTCAAGAGAGGGACTTGCATCATATGTCTTATGTTATCCCTTACTTCAATTATATTCTTTATGTAACTTTTTTGTCATGGTAGCATGATATATATATAGATATTGATATCACTTGCAAAATATGAAAGCTTTGTACAATAAGAAAATGTTCACTATAAAGAAATACTTACGCTGAGAACTACCCCACAGTTATCATCTTATTTTTTCATCAAACTTTGAAAAAGGATATTAGCACAATTACAACGGATTTTTTTCTGAGTTTCACTCTGCAAATTTTGAATAAAGCTAGCTCTTTTGCAAAGGTATATCAAATGGACTTTAAAAACAGGGGACGTATAGCTAGATACATATGTACAGTGATAAAATTCACCCCTGACCACCCTCACGAAAGGTCCTTCAAGGGAGTGTGGATGAAGCTACGTGTGAATTTTTTTCCTTCTTTTTTTTAAGGCAAAACTATCCGTTGACAAAAATGGATAAGCCCTTTGAATGAGGATTGTCTACAATCACCCTGCATTCTTAAAAGAAGCTGGAACCATTCACTTGTAAGATAATGAAAGTGAAACGAAAAAAGGAATGTGGATTAAGGGGAGAGGAATTTCTGCATAATTACGATGTTTCGGGGAAATGCATTGAAGCGGTTTGGTGTTTTATAGCTTGCGTTCAGATCTACTATACCTACAACCGAGTTGTTGTTATGCTTGTAAAGTTTCAAATGTTAGAGTCTCCTAAGAAATTAAAAAAAAAAAAACGTACATTGCGTTGTCAGGATTGTGGGTATGAGACCCACCAATGTAACGACGGATTTTAAGAGCGAGCCGATATGATGGGTTGCCACTAGCACGAATTCTACTCCGGAATTTACTCATTGGCGTCAGCTATAGACGGGTTTCAGTCACGTGATCTTTTCTAAGTGGCAGCCATTTTGAAGGGCAAAACGATCACTGTCATGACTACACAACGCATACTGCTTGGTACTCGAACACAAATTTGACAGGAAAATCGGCGAAATTTTCCAATAATTTCATGGAATAATCAGGAGAAGGTTGAGCGAAAACGGAATGGAGGTTGACGAGCTATCAGACGAAGTTTCTCATCTGGACAGAGTATCGAAAGACCGATATAAAGCGAAGTTAGTTGAGGAGGAGATGAGCGATCCTTGCAAGTTACCGACAACGTTGCTCAGTTCGCCGAACTCACTGCCACGTGATTAGTAAATCCATGGGTAGTAGTTTCGCGATGACCATCAACAGTAGCGCGATAAGCGAGGGGTTTCCTTTTTTTTTTTTGGCGAAAATATGACAGAAATTCTAGTTTAGGGGATTTTAATATGTAAACATGAAGAAACATACCCGATATGAAGTGTTCGCTGCAAATCCGACTATGTGCGGTCGGCACAAATCCTTCGCGTCGTACTGCGGAAACCCACTTTGACCGTCGATCTGGATCAGTGGGAAAGCGATACAAATGTAAAGATTTTCCATCCGACGAACGTCTATTAGTGCACCCGACGGCACAACAAGATTCGGGCATTTTCGAAAAGGAAACTCGCTTACTTAGGAAGAATTAAAAAACGAAACATATACCTAGCAAGGGATTTTAATATCTCTCAGTAAGTCTAAGGAATGACACTGCGTACATGTAGTTCCGCACTTCAGGCTTGTTATCTTGCCCTGCAAAATGGCGGAGTACACAAAGGCACGTGATTCATGACGTCAGATGAAATCCCTCTATAGCGGTGAGAGAAATTCTTCTATTGTAAAGGACGGGAAGGACTTTTCTTTTGGCAATCTTGGCGAGGATATCGGACGGAACATCGGAGTTATCAGAGAGGCAATGGAGATATTGCAGTTGTGCCCATCCAGCAACGGAATGGCAGCTATATTAAATTGACGTTTAAAGTTAAAGTTTGTTTCCGAAAGTGACACCAAGGAAAGCTGCAATGGGAGCGGCTTTAATCAAAGCATTATAGATATTTTGAAGACAAATGCCCGGTATTTAAAAAAAAAAAACCTTTAGAAAAAATGGGTATATAAAGACAGAGTATCTTCATTATATCCAAAAGGAGAGTATATTAAGGAAAATCAATTTCGAGACGTCAGTTAATGAAACACCACCTTTCAAGGTAAGAAATAGTAAATTTCGATTTAGTGGATTTTTTTTGGGGGGGGGGTGCGTTATAGATCATTATTATCGGCACACTGACTGAATTTGCAGTTTGTAGCCTGAAGAATATTCAGGTTACGTCAAGGAATGCCTGCGTTAAGAGTATCGCTCGGATAAGATTTGCATTTAATTTGGACTTCCCGGTTGGGGAGAAAGAAAGAGAATAGTCTAGTTAAATCGTAGGTTGAATCTGGGCATTTTGTATCTGATACCGGTGCGCATCGCTAAAAGCTTTTTTTTTGACATGTAGGAATAAACCATTTGAAGAATACTATTTGATAAGCCCAATGTGAATCTCGGAGAGCCAAAAAGTCTGCTTTATGTTGGATTTACCTTGGCGAAAAAAAAAGTAGATGTTTTGTTCCAAGTGGGTCGTTGTGCGATTGTCGATTATTCTTTCGATTTCTACTAGAGGTGGTTATCTCATCCCTATACATAAAATAGCTCTTAAGTATTCAGTTAAAACCAAATGGCATTAGGTTTCCTTACGATGCACAAATCAGTGGATCAGGATTACCGATTGTGATGAGGTGGCGGGAAGGGATATGCAGATGTATGTGCTTGTGTGAGTGCACGGTATGTATCTAAGTATACCATCTCCTCCTACAGACGGTAAGTCGGATGAACTTGATAGGTAGATGCCCGAGGGTAGGATACAATGGCCATCCGACCGATGATGTCATAGATCAAAGGCCAAGGGTCACCTATTATCAAAACAGATAATACACTGTATAGTAGTTTGCTGTTAGTGCACGGAGTCAAGAATACTTTTTACATCTTTTATTTTCCATGTCAAACAATATTTCAACCTATGCAGCCATGCTTTTAGTTGAGATATTAGACCTTATGTCTGGTAACAATGTAATTTTCATGCACTGTTGTATGTTAGTACACTCCTCCCTGTTGTACATGTGAGGAGTTGAAATGTTCACATATTTGTAGGGAACAAACTGAACAAGAGGGCAATCCACGGAGTTGCATATCTCATCGCCAACATGCATCGACTTAAATACAGCGCATGCACATAGGGATTTGTAAATAGTTTACTGCAACCACATCAGACAGAGACGTAGTTTGGGGAACTGGTTGTAAATGAGTGGCAAACATTTTTCAAGCATAAACTGGTGGTAAGCATCTCAATACTGATATGTACTGTAAGGTAGCAAACTTAAGGTTATAGCCTGGTGCTACAAGACTCAAGTAACGATAACTAATGGCTCAAAAGTATCTGTGCATATTACGCTACATAACACAATTGTAACATTGGGTTATTCCATGTAGTTTAGACTAAGTGGTTACAGTTAGGGGCAGGATATAAGAGCATCCCTCTATGGGTATTTGCACATAAGTCTCCTATTTACCTGTGCAGGGCCTGGTTCTGCTAAAATTATTGTTTGACTTACAAAAATGTTCTCATAAAAGACATTATCCACAGGGGCCAGTTCTGCTAAAGATGTTTTGGTTAAAGTTAAAAAGATGGTGTCTAGTATTGACCCAGATGCTGGCTCAAAGTTTGTTACCAAACAATCATACAGTTTCACCAGTTTACTATAAGAGTAATATACTGTATCTTCATTATTGTGTTCAAAGGAAGAACCTGCAAAATTTTGTGTATAATGCTTAATTAGCACTCAAGATATGGTCGAAATAAAAATTTGGGGGCAAAATTGGCTTTTTCGTAAGAAAATCAGCAAATTTCACTCTCTTTAATACAATAGTGATATACCTTTAATATTACATTCTCAAGTAAGTCCTTGCAAACGTTTGCATTAAATGCTCAAACACATCTCAAGATATGCTGGAAATACCAATTTTGGGACAAATTGGCTTTTCTCCTAAAAAAATCAGCAAAATTCACTGGATTTATCATTACAGTGATGTTATATTGAACAATGTGTTTTCAGGTAAATCCTTACAAAGCTTTAAGATAATAGGTCTCATTGTTCTCAAGATATGCTGGAAATACAAATTTTGGGGCCAAATTGGCTTTTTTTTTCTCAAAAACCAGAAAATTTGACTCGATTTACAATTACAGCAATATTATCTTGAACAATGTGTTCTCAGGTAAGTACTTACAAAACAGTAAGTTAATTGATCTAATAGTTCTCAAGATATGTTGGAAATACAAATTGTGGGGCAAAACTGGCTTTTTTTCCCTAAAAAATCAACCAATTTCACTCTTTTTACTACAAAAGTGGTATACTTTGAATATTTCATTCTCAGGTATGTTTTTGCAAAATTTGGCATTAAATACTCAAATACTTCTCAAAATATGCTGGAAATACCAATTTTGGGGCCAAATTGTTTTTGTTTTTTTTCTCAAAAACCAGAAAATTTGACTCGATTTACAATTACAGCAATATTATCTTGAACAATGTGTTCTCAGGTAAGTACTTACAAAACAGTAAGTTAATTGATCTAATAGTTCTCAAGATATGTTGGAAATACAAATTGTGGGGCAAAACTGGCTTTTTTTCCTAAAAATCTAATACAGTGGTTAAATCAGTACCATTATTTCAAAATAGCTGGAAATAAAATTTTGGGGCAAAATTGGTTTTTTTCTCAAAAACTCAAAAACCAGAAAATTTGACTCGAATTTACAATTACAGCAATATTATCTTGAACAATGTGTTCTCAGGTAAGTACTTACAAAACAGTAAGTTAATTGATCTAATAGTTCTCAAGATATGTTTGGAAATACAAATTGTGGGGCAAAACTGGCTTTTTTTCCCTAAAAAATCAACCAATTTCACTCTTTTTACTACAAAAGTGGTATACTTTGAATATTTCATTCTCAGGTATGTTTTTGCAAAATTTGGCATTAAATACTCAAATTCTTCTCAAAATATGCTGGAAATACCAATTTTGGGGCCAAATTGTTTTTTTTTTTTCTCAAAAATCAGCAAATTTGACTCGATTTACCATACAACTAATACATCTCGCTCATATTGGCATCATGCACAACCCTACTAAGTTTCAACTTAATCGCTCATACGCTTTTCAAACTATTCAGGAAAAACCACAATTTTGACAGCTCCGGACGCACACACACACACACGCACACGCATTGGCACGGACACGTTTTCATTTACACCACCCAACAGAGCCCCCTGTACCCATGGCCACTTTACCATGGGGTACCCCTGGGGTGTCGCTACCCACCCACTCCAAGCGTTTCCATGGCAACTATTCTCCCATGGGTGCACAGTACAATATACAGCTCCACTAGCCAAGTGACTACAATATCTCATCTAGCCCCTATAGGGCCATGAGATAATAACGTAAGACGCACTTTTCAGGGGCTGTTACAAAACGCCAACAGTGACGGCGCCTGCCGATGTGTTGATTTCTTTCTCTGGGAATACTTTTAACGCGCACTGTATGAGATTTTAAGCCACACCTGCAAGAATTTGTGTTGAATGTGAGGCGCACATCAGACCATTATATAAGTCTGAATATTCATCATGCTCACCTACCCATAACTTCTGAATGTGAATCATATTGTTAACGCGGTTTGGGAGACACTACAGCATGGTGGCTATCCAATAATAACGGGAAAGGATATTGGGAGTGTTCTTGCAAGGACAAGTCCAGATAATAACATCACATCACTGATTTGATGGCAAACATCAGTAGATTTACCAGGTACACAAAGATTATAATGAAAACACAAAGTGTCTCGGAAGGTCAACTTCCATCGTCAGGTTATTATTAAGACTAATTAAGACGAAGTGAATGACTACCAATTGGTGAGTCGTGGAGAAAAAATCTGCTCAGATTAGGCAGATTCCAGTTAATATGAAGACTTTCTTTTAGTTTAAGCTGTGAAAAAAACACGATATTAATAAGAAAACTTATATTGATGAGGATTCTAACTACTCCGTGAACCGTCTACTAGTTTTTTTGATGGATGGATCACAAAGGATCATTTATATTCTGTGAATGAGGCGTCCGAGTTTACAGTATTTGCCATAAGTTTGCCCTCTGTTCTTGTTTTAAGGAGCAGTGACTTTTGAAGCACTGAATAAAAGGTTTGGTACCCTGCTCGCAATAAACGTAAATACAATCAATTTGGTTAATTGTGGTGAGGGGACTCGGACTTAAGTTGCTTGGTGCAAACTTGGTTTGGTAAGATATTCAGTCTGTTATAATAATAATAACTCTTTTTTTTATTTCTTTGGGCTTTAGTATCATACTTCTAGACTAAATAGAAGAGAAAATTGTCTTTGAGTAGCCAACTTTACAAACCAAAACTTTAATAAGTTTTTCTCCCTTTTCAATTAGTATAGTATTATATAATATTTTAAGACGGTAAAGTTATGCTTGTTAGCTTTCCATTAAGTATGGCGTGTTCTGTAGTTCCAGTAATTCAACCACCCAACACTTTCACTACTGGTAGGAATTTCAATCACTTCAAGTTGCGATATAGCTGACGATTGAGTTGACTATTTATGTCACTTCCAAGTTACAATACCCGGCCCATGGAGTATTAAGTTTAGTTGCAAAAGGGCTAATTTTTTGTTCCCTTATTTACCATTTGTCTTTGTTATGGCCTTCTACATATAGCCAAATCAGATCGCAAGACGTTATTACAGGCAAGTGCTGACGCAACATATTTAAAAAGGTGCATATCGTATAACTTTATACGTTGTTATGTACTTTTTATTAGTTTACATGATCGAGACCGAGGTAAACCCCCCTCCCCTTAAACGAATGAATTTTTTTCGTCACTTAAATTTGTGTTTTGTAAATGAATAGTTTCCAGTTATAACATCAAACCGTTTCTATATTTCATGTGGTCATTATTTGGCTTTCTACTTTTATTGAAAGCAAGTGCGTCTGCCTTTAAAGTAAAACATTTATTTGGACAGGAGAAGCGGATTGTAATGAATATTCATAAGTTTTTTATTTCTTTAAAGGTTTTCTTTTTGAGGGCCGTATGAAGAAAACCGTTCAAGGGGGGGGGGGTGGTTATTAGGCACGAACAATACGTGATTATTGTCCTCGTTTCACAGTGAACTGATTGTTAAAGGATGACAGAATGAATGGACGCTGGCGAACAATAACAGCAAGCAGTAAAGTGGTCTTTTCTGGGTCCAATAAACTCAAACGGACAGAAATCGGCAAATACTCTTCTCTAAACTTTATGTATCTGAGTAATAATTCTAGGTGTTGAATGAAGTAAAAGAAAAGACATTTATGAAAAGTCCCCGTAGCTCAAAGGTTCAACGACCATCTTGCACAGTCACTACAGAAAGACGTTAGAGTTATACTTGTTAGTTTTCCAATAAGTAAGGTGTGTTGTACATGACCACCCAAACTTTTCGCTTTTGAATAATTTTTAGCACATTCAAACACACTTATCTCTAAACGGAGTGATTTGTAAATCCACATTATAGTTTTGACCACTGGTAGAAATTGCAGTCACCAGAACTCACGATATAGGTGAATTAAGGTGACTTTTATGTCACTTCCAAGTTACCATACTCTGACCATGAAGTCTTCAGTTTAGTTGCAATGAGGTCAATATTTTGTTCTCTTATTTGCAATTTGTTTTTGTAATCATGTACTTCTATTAATTCCCACATCAGGGCACAAGACGTTTTTGCGTTTTCTTACTTTACATGATCAAGACGACTAAACCTCACCCCTTTATAGAAGGAATTTTGTGAAGGCTCCAATTTGTGTCTTTTCGATTTGTGATTTTTTAGACCGAATTTATCTACCTTTTGAATGAAATATTGTTTAGAGAGGAGAAGCAGTTTGTAATAAATATTCATAAGTGTTTTTCTTTAAAAGTGTTTTTTTTTTTAGCTGACCGTATAAACAAAATCTACTTTGTCGATTTACTTGTCATGTAAAAAACCCTATTACGTTTATAGTTTCACCTGTGAGGATGTTAAAGTCAAAGTTAAAAAAGGTTTCTTAATTTACATGATCAAGACGACTAAACCCCACCCTCTTAAACAAGGAACTTTTTAATGCCTGCTTTTTCATGGCAAGTCAAATTTAATCAAATCTTCTTTATTAATCATTTTCAAATTAGTTGTAATCTTTGTTACATAAAAATTGGATTTGTTTCTAAACTATACAATAAACGATTGACACATTAATTAAGGACATCCTGAAAGTATCGATGTACCGACAAGAATATATGCAACTCGTTATCACTTCTTACATATTCTTTTTAAAAGAAATAGATGACGCGTAGTAGCTACTTGTCGAAAAATCAAATTAATTTAATTCATCCTCATTATTGTTCTTTCTGTTGCGATATTTTAACATATCCACACAAAATATAAAAATAGTTTTGTGAAGCTATTGGTTGATATGGTTGATAAAAAAATCGATTTTTAGGCAATGGTCAGCTATAAGTGTTGATGTTTATATGGAAATGATAGACAGACTTTGTAATGCATAAAAATGTCATAAAAAGACGATGGTCTGAATTTTATACAAAACTTCTCCGTCTCAACGATGCACTTCAGACAGTTATGCCGCACAGGTGAAATAAATCAGTAAAGTTACTAGCATCATTTGCTTTTTTTTTTTCATTTTGAGGCCAACAAGTTATTCCTTGAACAACTTGTACTGTTGTTACGTCAGTTATTTCTTGCATCTTACTTTGATTGTTGTCTTTAAATATTTTGAGTTGTTCGTATATTATCATGCTAAGTTGCTACAAACGTGTGCCGCGTTAATGCTTGATTGATTATGTAACTTAAATAAAAGGACCAAAGAAAGGATGCTCGCTCACTTTCTCTTAGCCACATGCCATTGCATTACATCCATCACCTCTAAGGTCTAACCAGCCTCTGCTGCATTCCTCACCTGCATTTCAATGCTACCTTTCATTTAAAGTCTTAAAACGTCTTACCAGTCTCTCCTACTTGATTCCTTTTCTGCTGTTTTACCTACCAACGGCTATTTCTTGGTCGACGCCATTAGGTGGAACTCTTTCACAATAACGCTTTCTTACCGGTCGTTGTTGGTTTAAAGATCCGTTCAGTTGTGACTGACTAAGCTTACGGAAGGGTCCAGAGTACCCGGCCCACCAGAGGTACCTTAAGTTAAGCCTATTTAAGTACAGGTATGTTCTTTTACTTATTAGACATTAACGAAAGTGCCTCTCATTTCCGGCTTTGTGTTACCTGTCTTGGTTTTTGTCGTATTGATATCTTGAATTCGTAACAATATTTGATCTGTTTCTGTTTGATTGTTCTAAAAGCTATTATGCCTCTGCGTTAGAAAATACCCACAATCTGTATAATAGACATTTAGTTTTGAAACTGATGTAAACAATATGAGGTAAAATTAACTCAATATTTCCTTTAAGGGTTCATTGTCATTGTTGCGCTTACAGTTCAACATGCACTTGGAATGGTGAAATAATTTCAAGGTAATACTGATAGACAATACCTGTAGAGGTTTTAGACGGGGATACAAACCCCTACCCCCTACACCCCTACCCGTCCTTTCTTTCGGCAGCGAGGAAAGCTTGTTTAACTACTTTTCAGATCCAAAAAATAAACAAATTCAAGGAACGCGGTAGAGTTCTGATGAACAGAAAATTTAGGTCAACTGGCAGTCAAATTTACAAAGCCTGGAAGACTGTGAAGCGCCGTTTCTTGCAATCTACGCGATATTATTACCTTAAATTTGATATTATTCAAAACTTTTTGTACGGTCAGTGTCGAGCAATGGTGGCGCTTCTCTCACATATTCTAAATACTATTATACCTCCCATTAAATACTATATGCAACCCCATTCGCCCCTTTCCATTGCTGACAAAGATTGACCATATCACTGCATCAAAGATCCTCCGCGGGTAACAAAACACTCCTGGTCTGATCAATAACCTTTTGCCTCTTTAGTTTTAGGCCAATGTTCGTAGATGGGTACATTCGGGGCTTAAAAACACCCGGTGAGTGCCGAAAACGGTCATCTGAAGGTTCGTAAATTCATGTTCTTTTCCTATCTCATTCTGTAATCAATGCTACATGCAATATCAGCCTCGTATCCCCAAGACCTGGGGTTCCGCTCAGACTATGATAGTAGGCCTACTTCAGCAATACATTTAATAAGTTTTATTAATTTGTTCGGCATAGTTGTCTTGTACAATGTTCCAATCGCGGTCAAGTCAAACCAGCCATCAACTGACGAAGAGGCATAAGGGTTGTAATATTTTTTTTTTATCTCTATTCGTGATGTTTTCATACCATCTCTGATTAGGAAGGGTCCCGGTCTAATTTACACTCCTGACTTTGAAGTCATTTGTAAACAATAGTCCCACAGTTGGTAGAAATAGAACCAAACAACGAATAAAATTAATTTCATGTCACATTCGCCAATTACGTAATCCCATGTGACGTAGTGCAGCGACAGTCATCTCCTGTGCACGGCACCATTTTTCAGGAAAACGTTCGAATTGTCATATGTAAATGTAATACTTTTTAAAAATTCCTTTTCGTTTTCGTTTTTCGAATTCAAACGGTCCCGGTGTAATTGAAACTCCCCGTTTTGCAGTTACTTGTAATTGATAAATCCTAGTTGGCAGAAGTAGGGCGCAAAAGGACAAAACTTACTTTCATCCCATATTCTTCATTACTTAATTACATGTGAAATGATGCAGAGACTGTTCTCGATTGTGCACGGGAGCATTTTGTTGGATCTCGTCTAAAATGTCATGTGTAAATGTAATATTTGTTAAAGATTCCTGTTCGTGACTTTTTTGCATGCCATCTACGGTTAGGAAGGGTCCCGATCTAATTTGAATTCACGAATAAGTTCATTTGTGACTGATAGGCCCCAGTTAACGAAAATCGAGCCAACAATGAAAAAATAGTTTTTACTTCACAACGCAATCAAATGTGACATAGTGTAGCGACCGTCACTGGCTGTGCGCGTCACGATTTTGTTTGACCTCGTCAGCACTGTCATGGGTATATGTACATTTTTTTTTTTAATTACTATTCGTGAATTTTCATTCTATCGCCAATTAGAAACGATCCCGCTCTAATTCAAACTACCGATTTTGCAGTCATTTAATCCTCGGTTCCATATAATTTAACCTCATTAGAAATGTCACATGTAAATGTAATATTTTATTACTACTGTTCGTGATTATTTCATACCATCGACAAGTAGGTAGGGTCCCGGTCTAATTTAAGGCCCCGATTTTGCTTGTATTTGTAAGTGATAGACCTCCAATTGGTTGAAAGGAAAAAACTATAGCCCAAAATTTGAATAACTACAGGTTTTTAGCATTTGCATGGACAAAGGTTACTGACAATAGAGAAGGTTTGAAATCTTTGTATGACAGAAGTTTTGAGAACTTTACAAACGTACAGCGCAGAAGACTACTTATCCGAAAGTAATTGGGATAGACCATATGGCTTGGAAATTTTACCTCCAAGGTACTACTTCCTTGCACCAGAATGAAAACTGCGGTCAGTATAAAAAAATGTTAGCTGGAACTCACAATGCCAGGGAGACTGGAGAGTCCAATTTCATGCAATCTGAGAGGCATTTTTATCCAAAAATTTTCCCTGTACGCTGCCCGCCATTCGATGTGGCGCTCTGTTTAGATAGTGTCGTTACTGCTCCACCACTTCAATTCTTTGTAGAGAGACATTGAGCAAAGAAAAGTAATAATACAGGCGACACGTGATGATTGATTCATTATATTCTTTTCGCATAAAATGTGTTCAACCATATGATTGAAAAGTCATCTTTTGTTTTGTCTTTTTTATATTGGCAGGTATTCTTATTATTTCTTTTTTTGAAGTTCTATATAACTTTTCTTGACACGTTATAATTAAACAATGACAAATAAATTATACACAACAGCCCTGTACTTTCACAAAACACAGTTATCGAGCTTTGACACTTTGACATACAATAGCAAACAACCTTTTTTCATGTGATAACAACACATAAAATTATAGTCCTTTATGCAAAGACTCAAAACTAGTTTGAGTATTGGTAGACTAACATCAGGACGGACTTTTCTTCCTTCTAAGTGGATGAATGTTGATGTTTATCGATACTGTTGACAACTCAGTACTAGATAACATTCATACACTATACAAATTATTTGTCAGAATGCAGGAATACTTGTGTACCGAGTACCACCAACCTAATTACTATGACGTATATCATGGTGTTGCATTTTGATATATCGTGATCACAAACCTAGGTAAAGGAAACGATCACACGAAAACACCATGTGCCTTGTTTCACAAGAAAAAGCCTTGTTCATTGGTTAGTCTTTCAAAAAAAAAAAAAAGAAGAAATGAAATGTAATGTAATGTAATGTAATTTTTAAATTCAATCAACATCATTAAATTTACTTGTACCTTTACTTCTACATCTATCAAAGAACAAAACGTGCTTGCAATAAATAACAAAAGTGATTTTAAGGCTGGTTGTTTTCGCACACCATACTGTCAGGTTTGTCAATAATAGAGATTCACATACAACAACCCGCCATGAAAACTGCATCGGCAGTTCAGGTTTTACTTGTGAGAAATATAGATAATTTTACACATACTCAGCATTATCCCACGCGGAAGGCCTGTTAGCGGGTCAAAATTACGTTCAATGGCTGTAGTTGCAATCACATAAAATTTAAAAACATGATGTTATTTGAAGACTTCAATTTCATATTTAAGCACGAAAAGGTCAAACATCAAATATAATGCACATGATGTTACACGTCGGATAGTTGTTTCACTCGGTAAAATAGATGACAGTAAACATCCACAAGGAATTGCAAACCATTGCAAAGTTAAACAACCAACTTATAATCGGGAGCAATATTTGTTCATGTGTGTCGAGCATGAAAACCAATTTTAAAAAAAATAGAAAACCAATTTATAACATTTCCTTGCTCTGTAATGTCAGGTACGGATACATTACTTAAAAACATACAATAACCTCTATCTACTGCCTACTGTCTTTATGGATTTATTCATGTTTTATTTATTTAGCTTACTTTTGCTTCGCATAGATTTTGTAAACAATCTGATCTGGAGAAAAGCCAAAAACAGTTTAAACACATTTAGGCCTACATATTGTCTTTGTGTTCTTTATTTCTATATGCTTGCGATTGCCTTTCGATATTTCTACTCTGAAGAAGAAACTGTAGGACAACCTTAACATAACAAGACACAGTAACAGAAGAATTGCAAGGCTAGTGAAAATACTACTATGCTGCCTGTAGCTATTCTTACCTATTGTATTAATTCGTTTATGAATGCCACAAAACTTGAAAAACCGTTTGTTATACACTGTGGTTTACCTAAGGAAAGACGCCATGCTTTTGTTTTCGTGTACTGTTGAGTGGATACATTCGTACCGGCAATTTGTTTGCAAGAGAGATTCTTCATTCAGATAGCGTAAACACACTCGACTCGCGGTCCTGAAAATTTATTATTATTAAGTCTAACAAGTAAGCAATATTTTAACTCAATTGAACGAGTTTTCATCACGATATATAGTTACGCAAATGGTTAGAAGTGCTTATACACACATTTACTTGTGTACTGTAGAAAAGAAAACTATGTAAAATAATTTTACATGTTCTTTCTTCTTAATTGTCTAAATGGAAGAACACGAAAACAAGAATGAGGAATAGAAAAATTCAAGGAAAGGCAAAGGCAATAAAACTGTCACTTAGTATTCCCTTTGTGTTATCTTCCCATGTGTACTATTTTTCGGCCTTCTGCCTTTTTAAATCTGGAGAAGAAATGTTTGTCCACTTTATCCATCAAGGTATATAGCGACATCGATCTGCAAAGCTAATTAGATTACCATATCTTAGTGTACCTGGTCAGCAAATTTCTTTTTACCTTTGTTATATGTCGAAACAAAGCTATCTTCATCGATTGCAAATAAAAGTAAAGCAAACTCCACACCATCTTAAAATGAAATAAAATAACCAAACTGATCAAACCGAAGAACATTTTACTGAAAAGTAAAATATTGTAGTGAAAACAAGGTACGTAATAGTTCTTTGTGACTGACTTCATATGTTACATCGAATGCATAAATAAAGCGATGAACGAAAAGATAATATTTCTTTTAAAGGTGTAAAATATTCAAGATCATGTAGCTACTAGACATACACTTCTTCATCGACTAAATTTAAAGTAAACATAAAGTTGCTTTACAAACAGATAGGTGAATGTTAAGTTACAGATTTACACATTTGTACAAAGGAACATGAATAGAAATTTATCACGTTTAATCACGTTTATCACATACGGTACTACATTTAGCCAAGCTTAGCTATCTGTTAGCTTGGCTAAAAGATATCGTAGATTTACATTCCACAGTTTAAAAGCTAGGTCAGCGTGACAGGACTCACGTGATTTTGTTTCACTGTCTAGGGAACTCATACACATACAACTGATACAGCAGGGGTGTCAACAACCCTGGGAAGGCTGGGAAGTTATTTTTAGCACCCTTGATTAAATCCCCAAATGACGCCAAATAATCTGAAACTAGCAGATGAGACTTTACAAAAGAACCGACAGATCGATGACTGATAACGTAAGTTAATTATTTGACGATATTGAGGTCTCGAAGATATTTTCAATATGATCAGTCACTTAAAGGTAATTTATACATTATGATGACGTCACACCAACCATCATCTTCTCATTAACGGTACTTTGGATTATCGAAATAATACCTTGATATTGACCGGCACGAAAATCAAACGATCAAAGAACTGCTAGATTTAGTTGTAGACCAAGCCATGGATTCATTAAATGACAATACTGTGTGTGTATGTGTGCTTAAAATAAAACCATCGTCGCTTTTCTTTGGTTTACTGTTCAACTATCTTTCGCACTTTCCCTTGGCTCTTATAATCGATGAATTAAGCCATTCCTTAAAGTCAACGATAATAATAATGTCACTTATCCTATCTGTTTTTATACCTGTCTTTAACGAACGATAAGTCTGTACTTAAATTTCTAAATATGCATCCTAATGAATATTCAAGTAGCATATAATTGAATTATAACATGAGCAAATGTGAATAATGAGCAGCGTGAGCGAGGGAAAGTTGGAAACGTATGAGACTTCGAATTTTGCTTAGTGTTTACAAATCAAATCTTTTCCTCAGTTTCCTGGTTATATTACACATTTCAGATTATTGTAATCATGTAATCGTTTACTGGTATATGACCAACAGATTTATTGTTATGTCATTTCATTGAGTAAATGAATTAAGGATTGAAACCTACCTGATATAACAAATGAAGATAGCTTTTCAGTTGCTATATAAATATCATCCACATCATCATCACCATCATCAACATCATCATCTTCCTCATCATCATCATCATCGTCATCATTGTCGTTTTCTACATCATGATCGTGCTCACCTTGTATTACTTGGCTATTAGCATCATATCACTATCACCGATCACTATCACCATCAATATCATCATCATCATCATCATCATTATCATCATCATAGCATTGTCATCGCTCCTTTCATCATCACTTTTGTCAGCAACTATTTCATTAAGAAGCTTACCGAAAAATAATTTCTCAGTTACCATTTTTATTTGTTAAGACCCCAACTGAGGCAATTTTGTCAACACCCCGGGCCGGTGATAATAATTATCACCAAGTGGAGCAATTTGCTATAACGTTAAAGTGAAGAGAACTTTGCCAAACGTTTTTCTTCAGAATATAAATGAGATGTTCTTCCTCTACTACATTATTCACCCAGCAAGACAAGCTCAGTCCATGAATTTGTTTTATCTTCTTTCAAGTCTCTATTTTCCCTGTCTATGGTATAGCTATCAATATACACCGTTCACGAAACTGCTATATAAAGAAAACTTATTTTTTCAGTAAAAATAAGTAAAACAAATGTAACCTGTTTAGAAACTTACCATAAAAGTCAACTGTAGGACTAATCTATGAAAGGAACATACGTATTTGACTCTATAAACGTTACCACATTATCTGATGACTGCCAGTGGCCCAAATGTATTTTCAAATGGGGGGGGGGGGGGGGATTAAAGTAAATTATGGCAAACTCAGAAACTGTAAAAGCCAAAGGTGGAAACGCGGAAACAGAACGGCAAAATTCCATCTCCACCGGAATCTACTACACCCAAGCTTAATCCTCTATATTTTCGTCCCTTTACATGACTTTAAATTCTACTGGAACAGTGGGAGGACTAAATCCTTAATAACTGTGTCATGATTATATAAACTACTCTGATGCCATACTCTCAGTCGGTCAGGCCAAAGAAGTTATCTTATAGTTTGAATAATTTACATGAATCAGTTCATAAAATCAATTCATAAATTTAATCCCCCTTCCCCTAGGCTAATGATGATGGATCAACTAGGTCTACATATATCGCATGTCTTCAAGTTACAAAAACAGAGTCGAAAACCAAGTTGAACTAGAACTGCATTTGCCTACAAATACTTAGAATTGTAGTGCGTGATATATGGCAAGTCCTTGTTGCTGGGAGTAAGCCAGTCTTTGTGGATCTACGCCTTATAGGAATAGCCGGGAGGGGGGGGGGTGTGCCGTTCATTGTTGGCCCCTTTCCGAATCCAATTATTTTATATCACGCTGGACGAAATAAAAGGACCATTAGATCTCTCTCATAACGTTGTAAAACTGCTGACATTTATCGTTACTATATATGTCGCACAAGACTGTACTGCTCTGAGTTATAAGGAGTACAATAGTACTGCTATATATTTGTCAAAACTGGCTTTCTGTTTTGTCTCTGAAATGGAACATATAATGGCAGTACAAGATTCTGTACAAGGACGTTATGTTGTACCCACTAAAAAGCAGTGAAGCAGTACACGATTCTGTGACACCATACGAAACACAATGACGCTGTATTGATCCCCTACCCATTCCTGCATGCAGAGTCTTGTATGAGTAGTCTTCACAGACAAAAAGACTTTAAGCATTAGACGAGACCTAACGGTGACATAAATGCTGACAAGATTTGGTTGTATATTTGGTACACAGTACGTGTTTAAGTGAGACGAAAGGGTACCTTTAATGTGTTCATTTTTTCCCTGCAATACTTACTAACAAACAAATTACAAAAATCGTTATCTTTGTTAGTTACATAATAAATTGATGGCAATGTCCCTACTCATTACGTAGCTATTACACAATATGTTTTCGAATTTCTGAGGACACAGACTGGATTATCTCCTTGAACGTTTAACTACAATCAATGAAAGTCTTTTTTTTTCTATAATGTTACTGCCAAATTGAACAACCTGATAGTTGATGTGACTAGATGTTTCCCCGGCATCTGCTGTAGATGATTCATCTGTTGTGGTCTACACATTCTCCTTGATCATCAGGACGATTCACAGAATCATCGAAAGTTTAGTAACATTTACCAAAGACAAGACAACTGAACAAATTGGTTTTCGTGAATGAAGATCGAGGTACTCCGGATTCCAGGGAACTTGATTACTCATTTACTCTTTGTTAGTCGGCACACAGACTTGGTAATGACCAAACAATTATGGTATGGTAGTCGTTACTCATTTAATTTAGTTTTTACTCAGTTTGGGATGTAAATTTGTACTACCAGGATAATGTGAAATCATTAAAATATGATTATAATCAGACATATCAATGTGTGCATATCCTTTTATTTTAGATATGTCAGTGTGCATACGTACAGGCAAGTGTGTCAAGGAGGGGGCAACGCCCATACTAGTCTATTGTATAGCTAGAATTACTCCTATTGTTGTAGGCAGGCTACAGAGTGTTAACATTAAAAGGCCAATGAAGCGTCATTCCTAGAGATCGTTGAAGCATTTTGATTCCTCTTTGTCTTTGACGCTTCGTGGGTCAACATTCCTGGCAATATGCGTCAGTATTTTCCTATAGGTTTTGCTCCCCCCCCCCCCTTATTGACAAATTTCTGACGTACCTTTTGAATGTGCAGGGGGCTAGAGTACGTCTTCCAGCTCCTTGGTATGTGAGTGTTTTCTATCAATATAACTATGTTAAGTACATCTCCTGATCTCATGTAGGTCTCATGATTTACTGCCTTTTTTGAATATTGTAATTTACCCACTGTGTGACGTCAAACATTTATAGGTCCGTCCTGATATGAGCCGTACACTTAATGTTGTTAAACACTTTACTGTGCCGTATAGATTCAGAAATTTTAGTAATTAAGTGTAGTAATTTAATACTCCATTTTAGTGATGAGTCAAATACCAGCTCATGCCAACGTTACTAGCTCCCCCTACATAATTTTCTTTAGGGATTGAGAACCCATATTGATTTGTGTAAAAAAGGTAATTAGACAAAAATGTTAGTCTGCTATTGTCAATAAAATCAGCAGCTATATGGTGGCGTGAATCTCATTTTGGACCTAAGATTATTCATTTGAATTAGTTTTGGACATAATATTCTCACTGGCCCCGCCCCGCCTAATGATTGGACCATATTTTGGCACACGTTTATTACAAGACATAGGGTATATCTACCTAAGAGGAACCCCACGATCGCTATAGGCCCAGCTTTGGAGGAAATCTTTGGCCGAGAAAAACCTTTCACATCAACTGAAATGACACTTCCGAGTCCACTTTTTTATCTGCTTATTTACAATTCACCTCACACTTTCAAATAATTGTAAGTTTCAAGTAAATTTGTTTTGGGGTCAATTAACATTACCCGGGGCACACGCCCCCTTCGTAGTGGCGCCACAGATTATCATGCCTACAAATTAGAAGCCATGACAACAGACAGAGACTTCACAGCCTTTAATCTTTTCCCAGCAGTCTTTTACCAAACCCCGTAAACATGCACGGTAACCGCAAGGGCCATTTGCATGTCGTTGGTGTGGAGGATAACTGAATCTATCGAATTCCACCGATTCCTCTTTAAACAATCTATAGTGTAGGATTTTGTCCTCATAAGATCATTTACATTTTACATCTAGCAAGGCGCATCATCACAAATCCCTTGGCCAAAGAACATTTCCACAACTGTGATTATTGCTCTTCGAGGGATAATGTAGACTGAAGAATCTCTAGCACTTTCTTTGCATCTAAGACACTTCACATGACACAGCCAATCCTCAACATGATATCATGTATTTAAGATTTCATCGAAGGCGCAAACCCTAACCACGATGATATGTTTCGATATCACGTCATGTTCTATCATACAAAAGGGTTTTCTCGAGACATGATTCTAACACATTATACAAATTTGGTGAGGACTAAGTGTGTGACAAGTAAAAATTCCTGAATAGAAGGAAACCTAATCCCTTATACTCTTCCTCCAGGACCGCTTCCAGTAACTGGTGTGATGCACAATTCCAGTGTCTCATCCATGACAAATCCATGACACACCTATGGCGGAAAGGCTCGAAACATATTGCGGAATGTATTAATGAAGGAATGACAATTGGATTCGTTTATGATACATTTATGACACTTGTCTTGTTTTACATTCACTACTTAATTCGCGGTCTACTTCTTACAGTAACAACCACTCATTTTTATGTATGATTTTTTTTTCAGTGTTATGCCGTTTCGGTCATTTTTAAAGTAATAACTGTCATGTTAGTTCATTGAATCAAGTAATGTCTTTGATTGATGACGTACTGCTTTAATGATCAACCTCGCATGCCGTGCACATTTCAAAGAAAAAAAAGTTAGGACCAAAGATGATAGTACCCTTTTGGTATTTACGTTTAGACGCAACCACAGGTCTTTTGCCTATTTATGTAAAAATACTCTCACAGCCTAATTGCTAGGTGGCCTATTGATGTAAATCCACGACAGTCCTCTGTTTGGCGTGTCAACGACCTTTGTGGCATATTCATCTCATATGGCTTATTGCTAGTGAATCCTGTAAGAACTTCATTTAAAAAAACAAGAATCAGTTATATCAGTATTTCTTTGCTGAATATACCGCGTTGAAATTCAACGTATCAATATAAAACCAGAATTTTCTTCAACATTTTCTGGTAATCTTAGCAAATAATAAACATCTGTCCAAGCTTTCATGTATATAGGACTACGATTTTAATCCAAATTGTATTACGTGAGGCTTTAAATTTATATATGTTGTGTAAAGACGCGGGTAAAAAGAGAAGAAATGAAAACATAGAAAAGTAGTCTGTAGAAGTGTATTTCACGTCCATTCCAACCGAGAATGAAGTAAAAAACAAAAGCTACTGATGTGTTTCCCTATACAACATCTCTTAAGTATCCAACCTAATAACAACTGAACGATAAAACCATCATGTCATATTGAATATTCATACATTTTACCTTCGTGGCATTCTTACATACCACCCAACCCCCTCTTGAGAAATTACATCGTCCTAGATCCTGTTTGTCAATGAATTGCACTTTATAATTCCCAGCGTCATATATGGATATTTACAAATGCTCTTTAAAATTATGGTGTTGAAAATATACAAGTGATTATACTATACCAGTGAAATAATATGATATAATTGTTAGATTCAAACGAAAACTGTATTCACGTCCAAAGTAAACTGAGAATGAACTAAAAAGTTAAGGTACAGATGCGTCTTCTTGCACAACATCTCTTTTGTAATCTACTTACAAAGTTGTAAATTAAATGTCAACTGAAAAATAAAACCAGCATGTGATATTGAATATTATTACATTTTACCTATTGAGTATTACATATTCATGGTCACACCTTCACCTCTTTTAACATATTGCACTCCTCTAGCTTTTTTCTCAAATATATTGTTACAAAGTTATAAAAACTGACTGAAGTAGATGATTCATCTATTGTGGTCTACACATCCAACTTGATCATCAGGACGATTCAAAGTCTCGCCGAAAGTTTAATAACATTTACCAAAGACAAGACAACTAAGCATATTGTTTTTCGTAAATGATGATCGAGGTTTTCCGGATTCCTAGGACTTTGATCACTCATTTATTCTTTGTTAGTGGCTAAATAGACTTGGTATTGACCAAACAATCATATGGTATGGTAATCGTTACATATTTAATTTAGTGTACACTCAATTTTGGATGTAAATTTGTGCTACCAGAATGTCAAAATATGCGTGATGTCGATTACTATCAGACATATCAATGTGTGCATATCTTATTATTTTAGACATGTCAGTGTGTATGCGTACAGACGAGTGTGTCAAGGAGGGGGAAACTAATCATCACTTAAATAACCTGTGAATTGCTGAATATTTTTACATTAAACGTATTACATGTTGCATATTTTTTTCTATTTTTTTTTTATTTCTTGAGATATTTTCATAAATGAGAAGGAAAGCCACTATTTGTGACCATGATTTATTGTTGCTACATACGAGACTAACCTGTAATGGACTCTATCATCAAATTTTACGTACACTTGTTGTTTAGGACGCTGCATTTCCGAGATTAGATCTGACCATTTGTGATTGAAAAGCTTTTGTTTTCCTTTTATAATCTATTGCTAATAGTTTTAACGGTCACACATAGATTCACAACAAAGTATAAACTATTGCATGATAAACCTCAGTAATTCAAACGAAAATGTGTACAAGAATGTATTGGTATCTATGACAGTTACGGCTAAATAATAAAGGAAAAAAATTACATTGTTGCTACCAGGGTGTAGGTAACATTATAATTCCTCTTATTCAAGTCCGTTTCATTTGACTGAGGCAATAATGACAACAAGATACTCTATGTTTCACTTGAGAAAGAAACCATATGTTTGAATAAGACGTTGAGGAGTTGCAAATTGTCAAACACTTCTGGTTCATATAAACATATCCCTAGGGTTATATTCTCCATTGTTCCCTTTCTGGACTCCAAAAGATTTGAATCTACATATATTACACGATTTGGATTTTTGTCATCCTTAGTTTTACCCCATAAATGACATCATCGTTGCTACCTTTTCACAATACTCTATCACTCTAATAAATGTTCTTAGCCATCTTGGTGCATGATTAGATGTATCGGCAACACAATAACGCAAGATCAAATCTCTGGGCACACGGGGATTGAATTTATTACCATACTTACATAATACTAATGCTTCTGTCTTTTGAAATGAAAGATTCTTCAACAATATATCCTAATGCCCATGTAAACCTTTCATTTAGTTGTCTACAGAAAATGCTGGTGCACCAAGGAACTGGTAACCTTGCAAGCCTTGAAGTGACCTAACTGCATGTGACTAATTACCGACAGTCACAACCATGCAACACAAAATATTGATTATAGCCTCTCATGTAATAACATGACAAATTATATTCCATTATTTATACAGTGGGATAGCACGTGAGGGTTTATTTTCTCATGGGTGGTCCAAAGAGTGTAGTCATAGGAAGTCTAATCCTGCCTCAAGCTCTCACTGTGATGAACAGGAACATGGTCAGTGTTAATATTCGGAAGGGAGTACCTTTTGCATGATAGGACATACACTATCTAAACACAATACCACCGCTAGCTAAACAGACGGCAGAAAATCACTTCTAAGGTTATCGGAAATGGCATTTTGAAGAACAATTTGATCGTTATTTACACCTCATCCTCTACACGCCTACAATAAATGTAGCTTAAGTCAGATGTCAACTTCATTGATTTTTTAGATTAAAATGTGATTCGAGCACGTTCCCCATGGAGGATGGGGGGGGGGTGACCTACAAGGGGGTGTCAAACAGGATGGTTTGAGATGGCCTATATTGATTATAGGATTAGCATTCACCTACGACTGCTTATGGAGGGCCCTACTGGCGACAGTTACAGTAAACTGCGTCTTCTGTTTTTATCGTCCAACAAATGCCTCTTCTGGTTGGGTATCTTGTCTATCGCTCTTTCCTTGTATTCATTTAAAACGTAGGAAGAACTAAACTCGGCAGCACAGAAGTTGATGATATCTTGGAAAAGAAGGCCACTTAAGACGTCTTTAATATGATTAGCGTGAATGAACACCAAGGAAAGAGACAAACATCACCCAAATCACATCTAACAGCCTGAGAGATCACTATCCCTGTACATGGACGTAACCCTCGTGGACAGTGCAAACAAAACAGAATGATAAAAGGTTAAATGTTTTGAGTTCCTCTTTACTGGCTTCTGTCCTCTGAGCACTGCGACGCCATTCATATGGACTGAAATGGCCTATGAAATCCCATCAGTGCATACCTGGGTTAACAAAAGAAAGTCAAGTAAGGCAAACCAGGCTGTCAAGTGAATCGGGTAATCGATGAAGAAATTGTATTCGAAAGACCAACTTGGAGGTGAGACCAACAACCGAAGTAGGTTCCAGTACCAATAAACTATACAATCAATGTCTCGTGTGAAAAGCGCCCTTTAACCGCACTGCCATTCCGGTTTTCGTTGCCTCAGTCACATATCAAGGTAACTGAAACAAGAAATTCAATACCTCCCTCTACCGGCTGACTGGCTTCTTTTTTACAAAATGACATGCAAAAGTGAAATTTACAGTAAAACATGTCCAGATACCAAATCTAACGGCCATTTAACATTGAATTGCACTTCCAAACGAAACATTTGGTTGGGTAAGAAGCAATTTAAAAAAATATCACGGTCTTCTTTCGTTTTGAAATAAGGTCTTCTCGCACACCTCTTCTCGTCTGCAGTATTGTCAATGTCATTAGCTCAATTCGAACTCTACCATAACCATAAATTTTGCAAATAAATACATGTTCTTGTGTCCTATTAAATATGAGATTTCAATAGACATACTGAGTATATATTGTTATACCTTATTACTTATATTTTATGGATTTAACTTTATAATTTCAACCTTAACATCAAACTATACAATTAACACCCAAGTTTGTGTTACGTAAGTGAGTTACAGACTTCTCTACTTCAACAACCTTACACAGCATACAGTCTAGTCCTAATTGCATTGCACAAGCACTAGCACTGTGTACAAAGTAACTGCTGCGGCAATGCTTCGTGACAAAACAAGCGTGTGGTAGGAGATATTTTGTAAGGAGGACGCAGACTTAGAGAACAGCAAACCTCAAACAATTTTTTTATGGATTGGGCATCTGAAAGTATGTATTTTGACGAATTTTGCACCAAATTGAAAACTTCAACCACATAATGGGGACCCATCAAACCTATCTTAGTGTCCTTTATCCAATAGCATGCAAAAGTCATGCCACTTTTTGGTGTGTGTTTGAAATCACGGAGGTAGCGGTTACGTAATAAGTCACTGACTTGGGAAAGTATTTGTTCTTCAAACAAGAGTTGGAAGCCAGTGGCTTGAGCAATAGAACTAAAGGGCGCATTCTACTATGCATACGGGTAAAAGTCCTCTAAATGTTACATCAATATCAACACCAATTAGTCCTCTAATCATACATAATCAATATCTGATTGAACGTGTAAAAGATCACTCCACCGTCGCATTCTTCAAATATTGTTTGCAGTTTTAAAAGTTTCACCTCTGCTGACCTTTGACCTCTACTAAAATCTTTAGAGTTCTTGTACACATCGAACTTAAAATATCATTTATGAAATAACTCTCAGCTTACATTCTTGAGATTTTTTAAACGTTTTGACAAAACTTTGAGCTCTGTAAACCAGTAAGCCACAGCATTCACCAATAAGCTATAGCATTATTATAGTTGACATAGCCATTAACATACTATCTGTGAGAAAGTCGATCTTCTAAAGATGTCTCACTTTCAAGGTTTACACAGTCTAATGTCTATTGCAATTATTTGACCTATGACCTACACCAATATGGATCTTCCTTTCAACAATTGATGTACCAACTGAAATCAGTTTTCTCTTACTTGTTATTTACAACAACCGCTTTAGTCAATTATTTTGCTTTAAATATTTTAAAACCGCTACACGTCATATCTCACTAATAGAAGCAACAAGTACAATCAGGGCTAAATGTTTGCTCTAACAATGATACCTTTAATGAACTGCTTGAACGATGGAACTGATTGACAAAATCCTGCTCTGCTGATACATCCTTCTTAGCCGATACAGAGATGTCTCATCAATGTTCTTTCCTCCATTGATGATACAGCTATGTTTGAGCAATATCTTATCCTCCTTTGTGGATACAGAGATGTCTCAGCGATGTCCTATTCTCCTTTGTGGATCAGAGATGTCTGTGTTGAGGCTCCTGTTGTTTGTGAAAGAATTCAGGAAATTGATATATCAATGAATAGATTGTCAAATTAGTTTCAATTAAATCGCAAGGCATCTTCAGAAATATTAATGACACAATGGATTTTTTTTTCAATATTGAGAACAAACACCACTCTTTTGAGGTAACACTTTTTGAGGTTACAAAAACATATGGTCATATCAAGTAACAGATTGCCACATGTATTTCAGTTTAATGTAAAGTATAGTAATAAATATAATAAAAGAAGATCAAATAGATTTGATGTTGAGAATGAGCACTGCTAATTAACATGACCCCTTTAATCTTTACCAATGCAGATTAAAGAAGTTTTAACTATAAAACTCCAAAGCTTTACTCTGTTTTACCAGACTTGTTACAATTGACTGCCAGATAAAAACCTGGTCTTTACTTGTGCCAGTAAAGCTTGTTTCACATATTCTGGACACCAACTTACAGCCTGAGTCAATGATTAACTTTATAAACTTACATAATGAATCTCATATCCGTGGTTGGTTAGTTGATTACATCCTGTTTTCAATTTTTGAAGGTATTTTTCTTCTATTTCCAAACATGCCGGGTTTTAAATGACAACCGAGGACATTCTTTCAGTCTGACCTTTGGGATAGAAGATTTTATATATGACATAAGAATATCATCTAACTGCAAGTCACATGTTATGTTTGAAATGAAACACAGCTGAATATAGCAAAGCATATCAAACTACAATATAAACACAGTGGGTAGTTGGCGTCTCTTCCAACATTTTCAGGGGGGAGTGTTATCATGATTGCTTGTGTCTACATTTTATTTCATTGCTCATTGTGTGTGTCTGAGTTTTTTTTTTGTTCCATCAAGCAGAGTTCTTGATAAATCAAAGTTTTGTTTTATTTGGCAATGATGGAGAGATTTTCAGGTGTTTTAATAAAGTATGAACAAATAGTGGCTAGGAGCATGATCGTACTAAACCTTCTTCCAGTTTGATCGATCTGTGTCACCTTCAGTCCTCTACTGTTCTGAGTTTCTAACTTTGCTTTCAACGTATCATCTGGAACTGCTACTTTAGCACTGCTTGTACAACCTGCTACATTGACTCCCCTGTGAAAATTCCGAACCACCAGGACAACCCAGCAGGAATCTACAGTATCTACATTCTAAGAGCTTTTGTATTAACTAAATAGAAGAGCACAAATTCTCATTTTACTTGTATGGCCTGATGTCAGACGATTCTAACCTACATTTAATTAATATTCTACAGAGTGACATAACATTTTAAATTTCAACATAAATTTCAATGATGAGTAAGAATTCTTTTTGAGGAATACCCTGTGAGTGTTATCATCAACTGAGGTTGCTACTTCTCATGAAAGTAATCTTCGCATGTCTTTGGTCGAGCTATTTCAGACTTGCTGATTCAACGGGAGAAGTATCAATGCAAGTGATGGGAGCTGTAACAAAATATAGTTTCTGTTAAAAAGGTTAAAATTTTGAATTTACTTCCATGACAATAGGTTTCTCTTGTATTTCCACTTGTTTGTTCAATATGAAACATGACATTATTAAAGAAATATGTAAGTCAAATGATCAGTCCATTTTCATCTTAATCAATTCATTTTACAAAGCAAAAAGATTTGAAGTAATTTTAATAGCAGTAGTAGTATTAGTAGTAGCGGCAGCGGCGGCGGCGGCAGCGGCAGCAGCAGTAGCAGTAGTAGTACTTTTAAGTAAAAGCTTGGGTAGGCCTATCCAGAGACAACACAGATGCCTTACATTGAGGGTGTCTTCATCATGAATAGTTTAGTTCAGATATTAACAGAGACAGTATTGACATTCTTAAAACAAAGGTTTACAGAAATCTGGTCTATTGTGGTACCTAGCAGAGATCAAATTGAAGAAGAAATGTAACAAATACGTCAACGATGCACAAATTCATTATTTTGGTGGAGTAAGGAAACAATATTCCTACCTTCTGGGTGGTTGTTATTTAAATAATAAATTATTCTAGCATTAGTCTATAGATGCATGTAAAATGCATTCCTCCATCAGATTGCTTTTCCTATTTCATGTATCTTTTCACTAAGCTGTTTTCAGAGTGCCAAATATAATTTAGATTACATTGTCATATCCATTAGGTGATGAACAGTGGGCAGGTCTTCTCAACTTTCTGATTTTTAATGGATCCATTTTTGTGTTTCCTGTCACTTAGAATAAAAACAATTTCAACAAAATGAACAAAAGCAATTCAACGAAACATATGCTTTTTAGTACTTTTGGTTGTAATTATCATTCTTCAACATCACTAAGCCCAGACTGATAACCAACATTGGATGGAGTTTTGTTCATCACTTCAGAGAATGAATATGCTACATGATCTAAATCATTTTACAGCATTTTCTTTTTCTTTCACGCGCCAGTTTGTGCATACCTTGTACATACTCATAGTGGCCATATATTGGTAAAGCCCAACATAATAGTACTAAGTAAGATAATGTATAGGCAAAGCGAGTCTCAACACAGGAGTTACATTCATTTAATTAAAACTTAAATCTTCATCAAGTTAAAAAAAAGTATGTCTTTCAACATTTTGCAATTCCTGAAAACAATTAGCACTATATTGATGTACACTCGGGCCATTACTATAAATTACAACATTTCGAATCTCAGTGTGCCCTAAGTCTGTCTGCAGTCTGTGAAGTAAGTCATAAGTCAGTGAATATCTTTGATTCCTTTGATAGAAATGCTCCAGTCAATCGTGTACCTTACCAGTCTATTAGGAGAAATTTTGGAATTAAACTGGAAAGAAATGATGCTATACCCCATGACCACAAATTATCAATTTGGCTACTGGAAAATGCATGCCAATTAAAGTTGCATTATGGGACTGAAAAAAAAATATTACCTTTTTTTTTCCAAACATTTACCTTGTTGATAAACATAATCCATAAGGTCTGTTCGACCCGAATCTTTTAACGCATCTCCCAGTACCCTGAAAGTTGCTTGGCTTCCATTTTTGTGCATCCATTTCAGTAACATCTGGTAATTAATCTCGATTTGGCCTTCTTTGGTGTCCATAGCTATACTAGTCAGTTCTCCTTCTTCCAGCTTAAGGTATCTTCCCACAATCTTCCATTCTTTAGAAATTTTTGTGGATAATTTCTGCAAGGAAAGAAATCAAAGCAAAACTTATTTTAAGGAGACTGTATTAGAAAGATAAACATCAATTGAGATGTATTGTAACTACACTAACAAAATAAAACTGTAAATCTCACTTAAAGAGTGTATTTCATCAGTATCAATGAAATATTTCACTTTTAGTTTTTCCTCAGTGGAGTTGCATTTTTAGAAAAACAAATTGTTTGGAGAGTATCAAATCAAAGGCCAGAGAATTCTATTATTGACACATCCCCACGTCAAGAAATGTCCACCCAATTTTCATGTGATAATAAAAGGATAGAAATACCCCATATCAGAAAATGGTTTACAGAAAATTGCTTTAAAGGAGTTGTAACACGGGCTGGTACTAAAACAATAAATACAATGCAGTCTCCCTGCAGTTTATTTACTTACAGAAACTAGATCACAGATAAAGATTTCCCGGGAATCTCTCTATTTTGAATTTCTGATACAGTTATCTTGTGTTCCACTCTGAAGGCAAAATTTCAACTTGCTTTCAGTGTGTTCACAAAAGTGATCCTTTATTTGTGATTAAAGATCATTGAGGTATCTTTCAAACTAAATATTGAGTTCAGTGTATAGAGAGAAGTTTTGTTTTGTCTTACAGCATGTCTAATAAGATGCAATAAACTCTGAAAATCACAAATAGGGCACTATCTGTCAGTGAATAATTTCAACTCTTGTATCATGTTTTCAAGTCGTACATGTACATGAAATGGAAATAAATAAACATACTGCAGTAATCTACAAAAATATTGATATGTTTTTGAAATACCATGAAATAGCTTATATGTCTTCCTTTCCTCTCTTTAAGGAATATTTTCAAACATGCCAGAGGCATAAGTTACTTGCTATCTCCATATCTTGTATGCATAGCTCTGTTGATCTTTGACAGCTATCCTACATAAACTCAGAATAGTTCTAGTCCTACAACTTGCATTTCCATCATGTACAAAGAAATAAACATGAAATGCGAAGAGCACGGTTTCATATTACAACCAATATTTGACTACAAGTTTGGTGAAAATCTGATATAGTTTCTAAAACTGACTTCACTTGAATGAGGCACATTGACTTGATTCGTGAAATTCTTCAAATTATCCTAAAGCTGTCAAGATTTCCAATAGTAATGAAAAATGATTAAGATGATAAACATGTTTCACATAAAAAGTAACATTAACAAGAGAGTGAGTAATTAAATATACAACTTGTTTTTTTTTTGTTTTTTTTGAAAATTCGAGACCAGACACTTCCCATTAGTATAATTCATAATGTCATATGCACACAGCCAAGTCAGTGTCCAAACTTCCAAAATTTTGACATTTCCAATCACTGCTGGCTGTGAAACGCAACTAATTATGCTAATCATAAATATTGTCATGTGTTTGTACCCTTTCAAAAACCCCACGAACTGTTCGATATGAATTCAATGAGCCACTTTGCCAGTGTTAATATTTATATACCTTTGTAAACATACATGGTACCAAACATAAATCGATAAAAGAACAGAGTGAACAAGAACAGAGTGAAAAAATGTAAAGTTACATCAAAACAAATGGCTCTCTTTCACCTAACTTTCCTATTTGCACATTCGTCCTGTGTATTAACTTAATTTCAAAGAATTACTGCGACACAAATACAAGTTTCTACAGTAATGGAAGCATTAATAGCAAACTGAGAGAAACATTTGCTCAAGCCAATAGTTACGTTCATTTCTGGTGTCGACAAATTTGCAAAAAGTGCATTGTACTTTCTAAAAATACATGTGACATGAACAACATTTTGGAGTAATGACTGAATTTATCATCAAAAATGTTGATTATAGTCACAATTTTCAAGACAATCCATCAGACATTGACCATTTTACAAATATATCTTGTACAATTCCATCATAAATAAACATAAGCCAAATATGAACATTTGTGACGTCCAGAGAGGGACTCACTTGATATCTTTTATGTTATCCTTTGTTTTCTAAACGTTTATTGAAGGAACAACTGAGAATTTTATTTGCCTCAAGGGTTTTCTTTTGGAAGCGCATATTGCTCTCTTTGAAATATTGATATCACTTGCCAATGCGACATCCATTAATTAAGAGATGAAATGTAATGACCTAACGGAAGAAATACTGACAATGTGCAACACCCTTCATCATTTTTTTTTTTCATTTTCGTCAAATTTGAAAAGACATATCTCGAATATAGTAATAGATAGAAACAAAATTCCAACGGATTATCACTCAGGAATTCACCCTGCAACTTCTGAATGAAGCTACCTCTTTACTCGACTCATGTTGTTTGGTTTTTAATTTAGTTTATACTTGATGATGATCTCAAACTTGCTTTGAATTCCATCAAAAAGGACAGGTTCCTTAAGCAATCACCCAAAACTTATTCTGAAGCATTGGCTAAATCTTACAAATTGTCTCTTATATACCTTAGAAGCATCTTTTGGTATATTTCTATTGCCCATTCAAAGTAAACAATTATCTTGCAGAAATCTAGCAATCCAGTAACAAAAGTATTGTCACATGGAGAAAAACCACACATGAATTAAAACAGAGGACTATACCGACACATTCATACAAACTGGAGTGACTGCTTTTTCCTTTTAATATTTTATATGCACATACTCAGTATGAGATCAGACCATGTTTCTGTTCTTGAGTCCGATTTTAACATAACCAAAGGTTCAAACTTCCAGTCAAGTCAAGTTGCAGATGATAGTAGAACAGTAAAAATCATTTCTGATGATTACCCTGAGAGTGTTTTCATCTATTAATGGTAAATCTGAGGTTATTCCTGATGGGACTGATTTTTGGTCAACTTTCATCCTTTTCCGTTGAGTTATTTCTGAACTTGTTGATTCAAAAGAACTTGCTGCAGATGAAGACATCTAGAACAAACACCAACAGGAATAATTTATTCACAAACGTTACATATGTGACGGCAACGATTCGTTCTACTATGTCCACTTACCTATAGAATTTGTAACATTAAGAAAATGTCGAAATCAAATTAACAATAATGCTTAATCTCTTGAAGTCATCACAATCACAATAACAGTATTTATTTAGTTTTACATTACATGCATAACATAACATGCATAACATAACAAACGTAAAGTAAACACATTCTACAATACAATAACCATAACCACTAAAAATGATAACAAAAATGATTTGAAACACTTTATTACACTAATGTTTGAAATATTGTGTCTCTTAACTTACATTACTCTTTTTCATCTTTGTAGCTTTTCATGGAGAAATATGTGTATCATGTTGCAATGTTGAAGCACAAATTTCATAAGCACATTCCCATAACAATATTAATACCATGTTACTTCAATTGTTTAGTTTGCATGGTTTTGATGTCATCTTCCACTCCCATGCTGTTGATGAAACCTACAAACGTAAAATTTTACTTTCTGCTCAAAATGATGAGGAACACTTTGAATTGCTACTGATAGGGATGTAGGGAGTCAGTTTAGCACTGCGAGAAGATTTAAACCATCCTAAGCTGCTATTTAGGAAAAAGAAATTATGGGAGTCAACATCAGAGCTGTTAATAGCAGCTCCTTGAGCCAATGAACCTATTCTGCAATTAACAAGGAAGTATTAGCACTGATTTTAGCTGGCATTGGTGTATTTTAAAGTACAAAGAATTTATCTATATCAAACATGTATTCTGATTATTACCCATGATTGATTAACCTTAACAAACTTACAAAAATCAGTGCATTTTAATGATGTGGATTATTGTTCACCAAAGTCACCACCTAGGTGTGGCTTACAAAGCTGTAAGCCATATAGCTTACATACATGTATATGGCAACTGTATGAGATTGTCCGTTTGAATACTCATCAATTGTAAATTAAGCTGGTTGGGAAAAGCATTTCTTTTAACATTTTTGTGGGGTGAAGAAGTAGTTATGATTTTTTATGACTTCATTTTCATTGCGTGTAACTTTGTTTTCAACTGTTCCTTTTATCATGTGAAGTTTTTAATAAAACAAGAGTCTTGTTTTCTTCTTTTTCTTATTTGTCAAGAGATCTCAAAATGTTTGACAAATGCATGAAGAAAAGAGTGTCTATCAGCATGATCTGACTAAACCATCTTTCCACCTTAATCCACCTCTTATCTCTTTCTGATTGATGACTGATTTCAGAGAATTTTTATTTACGTTTAATTGACATTCAATAGGTATAACATTACAAGTATCAACATACACCGATACTTGCAATAAGCTGAGGATGGCGATAGAACAGTAAGAATTGTTTCATATGATTACACTGAGAGCGTCCTCATCTACTATGGCACATCTTAGATTAAAAGATTTCCAAGCCTGGTTTCGGAGAGTTGTAGACTTAATCTTAATTAATCTTAATTGATATGCTGCAGTCAGGCATTAGTTTAGACACTTCAGCTATCTTCGTGAAGATGGATCTAAAACAGAAAAGATAGAAGTCTGTTTAGGATTACCGTTAAAGTTTCATCAGATAAAGATGTCATCCCTGAGCGGGATGATCCTTCGAATGAGACTGACAGTTGGTCAGCTTTCCTCTTTTTTGGTTGAGTTAATTCTGATTTTGCTGGTCCAGCAGAAAAATGAGTTGTAGGTGATGGTTCCTTAGTAAAATAAATAAAAGCAAGAAATTTTTATAACATTGACATAACTATAATAAACACAAAGTACACATATACAGTACTAACAATAACTTAGAAAGTAGAAAGCCAAAAGACTTATGGTTATATTATAATAAACATGAATTATCCACATGAAAATCATGAGATCAACTACTGTTAATGTTCTTGAAAGACCACCTTAAAAAAGCTTTAACCCAAAATGGCATTTCACCTCCTCTTAAAACATAAAGGTGCAAAAATTGATAGGAAATAGAAGTATTAATCCCTCACAATTAACCTCCTTGAAATAAAGTGTTTATTTTGACTACTAAATACTAAACTACTGAATATGAGCGATAGACATGCAAAGTATGAGATCACTTACAGTTTCTCTGTTTGGAATACAGGGGTTCATATGATTTTGACCCTTTGAACTCTCGGACTGCAAATGACCTTTTACCTCCACCAAATCAGTCGGTGGAATCTACTCAATAAGGGGAATCCACATACTAAATATGGAATGATCCACTGTTACCTTTCCCAAGATATAGAGTTTACGAGGATTCCCCAGTTTGACATCTGGTGACCTCAAATTACCTTTCATCTAGACCAAAAAGAATAGGGATCATCTGCTCAGTAAGACCAACCCACGTATTGAGTATGACATCGGTTACCCTTCTGGAGATTATGTGTTTACAAGGTATTGACATTTTGACATATGGTGACCTCAAATGTTGTTTGACCTCGACCAAAAGCAATAGGGATCATTCACTCAATATGACCAATCCACACACCAAGTATAACATCAGTCACAGTTACTCTTCTGGAGATAGTGTTTACAAGGCTTTAACAATTTGACTTCTAGTGACCTCAAATGAAGTGTGACCTACACCAAAATCTATTGGATCATCTAATCAATATGACCAACCCACACCCCAACTATGGCATTAGTCACAGTTACCCTTCTGGAGATATTGTGTTTACAAGGTTTCACAGTTTGACTTCTGGTGACCTCAAATGACCTTTGACCTCTACCAAAAACAATAGGGATCATTCACTCAGTATGACCAACCCACAAAGTAAGTAAGACATCAGTCACAGTTACTCTTCTGGAGATATTGTGTATACAATAGGGATCATTCACTCAATATGACCAACCCACAAACCAAGTATAACATCAGTCACAGTTACTCTTCTGGAGATAGTGTTTACAAGGCTTTTACAATTTGACTTCTGGTGACCTCAAATGACCTTTGACCTACGCCAAAGACTATAGCCATCATTGACTCAATATGACCAACCCACACAATAAGTATGACATTAGTCACAGTTACCCTTCTTGAGACATTGTGTTTACAAGGTTTTTACAGTTTGACATCTAGTGACCTCAAATAACCTTTGACCTCGACCAAAAACGATAACCATTATCTACTTAGTATGACCAACCCACACACAAAGAATGAGATTAGTCATGGTAACCCTTCGTGAGATACCGTGTTTACAAGAAGCGTCACACACACACACACACACATCACCATCGCACAGATTCCTTCTGCTTTCGGCAAAGGAATCAACGAAGAGATAATGTAGATTAATACCAACACTTCAAATAATTATTGAAATATGGTGCCTGCAAACTTACATACGTCTTCTCAGTTTACTCTAAGTGTCATAAAATCATATTTATTTCGGCTCACTTATTTTACATCTGTCCACCCAAAGTATTACTGTTATTACTCAGGTTTCTCCAAGTTGAAGAAAACTTTCTCCAGTTGATCATTAACAAGCTTGGAACTTATTCTACGGTGGTCTATATGCCATTTTAAACAGAAGAATTAGCTGTAGATGATAACAGCTTTGTGAGTAAAATACCATTCATGCCAGCGCTGAACAAAGTGATACTTTATTTTTAAAAGTTATGGTAAATTTATTTACGTCATGACATCTTTGTCTTTTACAGGTGTATCCACATGTCTGGATGACTTTAAAAAAGACATAAAAGAAATTCTCAAATCAAACCATTAATTCATTTCTCTGTTAGAGCGATTACACTTGTTACTTCCACTATAAACATACAAACCTGAAGAGAGAAGGATAATTTCAATAAATCTTCCCCTTGTCCAGCTTTGATAAAACACGTACATTCTTCATCTGGTATAGTATTCTTTGTCTTCAACACAAATGTGCAGAAGGTGGTTTTTGTTGTTACAAATCTCGTGAAAGTTATTTTCTGTGAATTAAGAAAATAATGTCAACTAGTAAGCTACTGTAGGATGATGAGGTACAGCCAATAGGTATTTCTCAACTTACAGTATTGTGGTATCAAACAAAAGCATTTTCAAAGTGCTGCTATTTAATATGTTCAAAGACACACTGGAAATTTCAGAAGTCTGCATCAAGGAGTGTGAGCAATTGACCCAATAAGTGTCTCTGAGTACAAGCAATTGACACAAATAGTGATATTACTTGGCAATAAGACACTGCTTAAGACGCTTTTTCAAGAAAAGATGAATGGCAAAATTCAGAGAATATGCTGTTTGCTTCATATTATTACTATATGACCACAATATTTGTAAAATAAACCATGGCACTGTCTAACAAACTGTTTACATGTTTTCTGAATCATCCTATAATTAGCAACAGGGAATACATTCAATGCTAACATTCATGATTTTCAACAAAATGTCCAATGATTGATCAGATGTGTCAAAAGACCATGATTATGTTTCCAACCTTCCACTGTTGAGATACTGCAACAAGGCAACAAGAGTTTGTCCTCGACTGACTTGGACATCGCGTGACTTAAACCAAAACTAATAGAGTTCTTGTGGGGGTCCTCTACAACATTTATGAGAGCAATTCAAAAATGCATCCTCGAGATATTACTTACATACGTTTTAGAATTTTTTCCCCTCTGACCCCAAAATAACCCTTAACATGTTCCTCAAAAAATGAACTTTTTTTTAATAAGCAATGTGGTTCATCAAATACATATAGCAGATCAGACCAGACCGCCGGTGGTATTTTATGTTCATAGGGTTTCAGTGCTTGACCTCTGCTGATGTTTGACCTTCACCAAAATCTCAAGGGGTCTTGTTCTCAATGTGATGTATGGATGTAGCAAATCTACTCGAAGCTTCTCTTCCTTATTTATGTGGCATTTATGAGATCAATCCAAGCTTGTGTTATAAATTTTGTGTTTATGAATTTTCACATCTTGTCGACCTCAGTTGACCGCTGACCTTTACCAAACACTGTAGCGATATTAATTAGGGTAACACCAGTCCAAATTTCTGTTCTTGAGAAATTGATAATAAAAGCAGTGAGTCACATATACACACGAGTAAGTATAAGGTTGTTCACAAATATTAACATGCTTGAACATACACATCTGTATATAGTGGTAAACTATAATTTTCTTTAAAATAAAAATGTTTAACTTTATGCAGAAACACCTTTACCCCTACCTGTTCTTTTTCGTTACAACTCCAAGTGTCTGGATCAGTTTCTTGGAATAAAAAGCTTAGTGGCAATTCCCCCTCTCTGTAAAATGATGATGGGACATGGTGCAACAGGATTTTTTCTTCACTTGATACAGCATCCTAGATAGAAAGACATTTCGAATGTAATATGAAGAGAGAAAAAGTATGACATATGTGAATCTAGTGCGTAACTTTTAAGTAGGGGATAACACAAGGATACAATATCAAAAATTTGATTTGACGCAATGTTGATTTGAGACAATGATATGGTCAAGAAAATGAACCAAGACAAAGCCAGAGGTTCGCTGCTCTTCTGAATGACATGATGATATGTCTCAAATCAGATGATATATTATCCCCAGGTATCCTTGGTATTTATCCACAGTCAATGTGATTCCTGATCTAGTTACCTTAGACCTTGACCAACCTACAACATTTTGGCCATTTACTATAAGACTGCTAATGCTGCTTAGCTGGCCTATGTATGGCAATGTTTTGAATTGTTAGCAGTTACCTATGGGCTGATACTAACCATTTTGATAGTATTTTTAAAAGTGGGACAAAAATTCACTATCATGCTTCACTCACTAAAAGATCACCCCTAAAACTTTAAATTCCTGGAGCTCTTGATCAGTCAATACAGTATCAATAAAGTTATGCAGAAATAAAACATGCTTGTTAGGGTAAGGAATTACAAAAATTGTCCATTCATGGCGGATAATGTGTTCTCCTTATGATATTAATACATTTCACTGTAAATATGAAGTGGTAAGTATTTCACCCAGCCCTTAGTTTGATGCTCTCCTTCTATAACCACAATGAATATTGTGTATTTGGTATGCAATGGAATATATCTTTTTTATATCAGTACATGCATTACCGTAGGAACCGTATATGATTGTCAGCTGAAGTTGAAACAATTATAAAAAACAATCAAGAGTATAACAGCAGACAGGCACTGTGCTTTTGTTAATTAACCATTGCTGATCTGAAGACACGGGATTGTGAAAATGATGCCATGTTCAATTGTAATATTCGAAAACTCAATTGCATTGTGGGTTTTTGTTTGGTGGAGTTTTTTTTTTTGGCCAATCACATGGCAGGGAACTAATAAAGGTGCTATAGAGTATTACTTTCCAGACTTACCTTTAAAGCCTTTGCTAATTTTAAACAGTACCCAACATCAAGATACACAGTTGTTTTAGTGAGTACCCTCCTCTTAGCTGCATACAGATATATATCTTTGGCTTCAATAATTTTATCTCCAACTTTAAGTTTTTTCCAGCTGAAATGTTTCAACCATATTTCACAACTTTTATCCCTCAGTTCAGAAAGGGTGTCCTTCTCCTCCTTCCACTGCGGCTGTGTCCCTAAAATGATGGAGAAAATATGTAATATGAATGTTATATGACTCATGGTTTATTTGAATTGTACATTCTTAAAAGGACTAAACTCCAGCAAATATAAACTGATACAAAAAGTAGCTCATTTAACAACAGTTGCACCAGAATCCGAGAAAATACGATGTTAACCAGACATATTACAGTTTTGCTGAACGTTAGCTAATCAACAGTGAAGATGCTACCGAGAATATGCTACATGTGTGGACTCAAAATCTGCAGCACTTGATCCGATGTCAACTCAGCTCGTTACGTTATGTCTACCTGATTTAGTTGATAACATCTTGAATGCATCTTTAGAAACAGAGACTGTTCCTCGATGCCATGAGCATGCATTTTTCAGCAGATCTCTGCTGAAAATACCTGAATTTGATCCTGATGCTTTATCTTATTCTTATGATCAAACCTTTTATTCGTACATTATTCTTGCAAAACAGTTTTTTTTCAATTAGACAATAAGTTTACCAAGATAATTCCTTTTTACTTCGTTTTCTAATTCTGTACAAATGGAATTCAAAATTCTTGTCATCATTTGCAAGACTTTAAACGGTCCTCACTATCTCAGAAGTCTTGTCCATCGTCCAGCTCTCTCGACATCTCCAGAGATAGCAAACTGTACTAGAGACAGATAAAGTCCATCTGTAGAGTCCGGCTTCAGACTATCAACCAAAAATATTTGGTGCATGATCTTTCACACACTTTGTCTGAGACCTGATCTCTGGAATGGGAATGTAATGACATAATGACAGTTTCACCACTAAATGTTTTTAAATCCCTTCAACACCGTTGTAGGAAATATTTTGTAGCTTAAAGGTTCTTTTCTTTTTTCTTGTTCATGTTATCTTTGTTAGTTTTAAAACTTTATAGTCCATTTCTCTCTTATCCACTTCTCATGTGTGTCGTCTTAGTGTTTCAGTCTATGCCATCTACATTTTTCTTCCTTTAACGTTTTAAATCTTTTCAGATTGAATTTTCAGGTATGCCATTCTTTCATTAGTGCTTCTTATCCACTTTTCTCTTTCTTTTCACTATTATATGATTTTAACTTACTGCAAAGTTTGATTTTAATGTCTTGTGCTTCAAGATCTAATTTTGATGTAAAGCACTAAAGTACTCTGTAAAAATAAATTATATTTGTTAAATCTTGTGGAGAAATCTTTTCACACTTGTGTTAGGACTCGAGGTGGGAATGACAATGATCCATCCATTGGTTAAACGGCTCCCTTGCTCTTTGATTAGACGTCGCACCGATTTGTTGACATGTATTTTCAGGTACAGTTGGAATCGATGTGGGGTAAGGGGGTGGGGAAGAGAATGATGCATCTTTTGTATAATATAAAAGACAGAGTTGTATGTTTAAAGATGAACTCTGCTTGAGTCAGAATTGAGAAAAGACAACTTTTGAACAGAGAAAAGACAACTTTTGGAGGAAGTCGGAGTCGTGATGAAGTCAGGGTTGCTGTAAAACTTGCGTTGCGCCCTCCATAGTAAGATTGAGTTTGTTGTCCCTCACTCGACTGAGACTCGGAAAAAAAAAGACCTGGAAGGTGAGGTATTCTATACTTTTAACCACAAATATAGAAATACTGCTTGTTTTCACACAAATCCAAATGCTTAAGAACTGTCACTAACTAAGAGTCTGTCAACTTTCTGATGTCAAATTTTTGTAAAGTTATATGTCACATGATTTCTTTCTGGTTGATAAATACCTCATGGAACACGGATTTCTTTCCATATTTGCGAGAAAATTCCATAAATGGTGACAACAAAGGATGTTTAAAATCAGACTGCAGAGTTGATTATTACCTTCTGCATGATGGCTGCTATATACTGTAGATTTCCACCTCTTTCCTTTCTTAAGCACCAAACAGTGTGGTAATGTCAGTTTTGTTGGCTTAAGCAGCTTGAGTTTACTTGGAAGCAGCTCAACCACTAGAGATGCATTACTTCCAAATGAAATAAATTGCTCATCTTCAAAGTAATCTGGAATAATTCTCATCTGAATCAGAGTCTCCTCTTTAAGAGCACCTGGAGGTATCTCTAATTCAACGCCGGTATCTGGAATACTAAGAACACCACCATCTATGTTGACCTTTGCCTCTGTTGCCATGTTGTCTGTAATTCAAAGGAATACTGGTAAGTAAACATGAAAGAGGTGGCTGTTGAAATTACCAATTCATGAATTATTTTAAACTTAATGAGTAGTCCATAAAAGAAAGGATTGTAACTCTATACCTTAAAGAGAAATAGGGCGTTTGTTTTACAGAAAACATTTATATTTTTAAAACCAATGTTTGTGGATGCAAAATGATAGATTATTCAAAATAAGGAGGGTAGTATTCTTTTTTTTTTCATGAAATACGTTACTCAAAGATAGAAACACAGTTATGTGTTGCTCAACACTAATTTGTTTACCCAAACTTTTCAAAATTCAAATGATGCATCTTCCGTTACTCATCACATGCGTAATGTTTTGAGGAGATGAAGCTTTGGCAGGCGTTTATTGATGAGACTGAATGGTTAAATAATGACTAAAGCCATTTCTTTAGTATGTCATGTTGGTGTATTCTAAACGTCCTATTTCCCTTTAACTGTTGAATGTAATGATATGTAACTCCTTAAAGAGGCTCATCGAGTTGGTACATGAAATTCACTAAATTTTTCTAGACATGTCAAGTTTCCTTAACATAATGGTCAAACTAAGGAGATCCACATGTTTAACATACAATGATAATATAATGAATAAGTAATTAACAATTTATTTGACTTTTGAAAATTTGTGACCATAGATTTTTCATACTGCACTAATCTACATGCACACAGCCAGTACAAGTAAGGATCAAAACATCAAAATTTGGACAGTTTTTCATAACTATTGGATACAAAACTTGACTAATTATGCTAGTTGTAAGTATTGACATGTGTTTATACCATTCAAAATCACCACAAACTTATAAATATTAACTCATGAACAACTTTTGTGGGAATCCATATACAGGTTCACTTAGTGAAGGCTGTACATTTTAAATGTTTTACCGTTAGATTCAGAGAGACATGATTGTCTGCTGAAATCAAACTGGAAGAAAAAATATGGAAAGTAAGATAAAGTAAGTATACCAAGAACGTTACTTTGGTATAAAAACAACATTCAAGGGTCACAAATTATAATCAAAACAATTCTAAGCTTGAAATATTCTATTTCATGCAACTCATTATCTATATAACTACAGGGGTGGTCCAAAAATTGGTGCCCGCTGGTGAAGCGTTAATAACCGATCACAAATGCTGGGCGTCAATAATGTGTCCTGGGAGAGACTGATCACCACAGATACAACCCTGTAATTATTCTTTATCATTGACTGAGGTTTTATGATAACTAACATTTCTCATGGACTCATGTACCACCGTAGTAAACATTTACCACGGACAGAGGTTCCACTATAACTGACAACAGACTGTTGGGCATACAGTAATTAGCATAAGCTATAAGTAACATTTTAGTAATAGTTTATGACACTTTTAATTTCACATTCCCTACTTTCTGATGTGAGTTAAGTTTCAGTCTAATTAAAGTTACTAACAAAACTCGTTATAAATAAGTCAACAATGAGGTGAGTTACTACTATTCATACTTTTCTTACACACCAAAGAGAGAGACTCCTTGATATGGGGGAGGGGCACTGAAGAGCTACATTGAATATTCATAATGTTGCAGCAACAGACCAATCAAAGAACAGTCAATCTGAATATCAACCAAAACTCAGATATTTTATGACCATGACAAGAAGCTGTAGACAAGTAGTTTAAATATTTGCCATTGCTTACCAGAAAGTTTCAACAGAGAAAAGGTCATACAGTTATTACGTGTACTGTATGTGCAAAAAGGAAAAGCAAAATACTTACTTGTGGGGAAAATGAATTATACCTTTGAATCTATCCATATCAACTTCTGCATTACTGCAGTGATGTATTCTTCCACTGACTTTTTCATTATTTTACTCGTACTCGTTTTGTATGTTTCTTTTTTTTTCTCCCTTAAACATCTCGTTGATTTAGTTCATGTGTACTTTTTATCAGAAGTTACAAAAGTGAGGCAGAACCCCTGTGATTTTCTCTCCACTATTGCAAGGACAGGTTCTGCTCTCCTCCCTTACACCTCAACCATCACTTGGTACTCACCTCCCTCCATTTTCCCCAAAGAATGAACCAATGAATCCATAAAAGAACTGTGCACAACTTCAGTTGATAGGTTCTATACTATCACTGAGGTTATCTAAATGGGATATGTGTAGTTAATATTTTAATGTGGATCCATACCAGTAACATTTTAACCAAACACAGCACATATCCTCTATAAGTAGTTTCAATGTTGATATCTCGAAGATGAATGCCTGTGTCTTTGTTGTAAAGATGACCAATGGACACAGCAGTTTAATGAAATCAACTTTTGTTTTCTCAACAGAATCTTAAACTCATAGAGAAAAATACAAAAATAAATGACTCTCTGAAAACATATATCTATTCAACAATTCCAGAATGACCCCATTCCCACCAGGGTCAGAGCCAAGGCTTCTCCATCCTTTACTAAATTGTCTTCAGATCTTCTCTTCTTACTAATACATGATCTCTTCTACAATTTATGTTTTTACATGTTTGCCAAGTACAGATTCCCTGCTATTGGTTTCACCTCTGGAAACTTACACCAAGTTCATCAACAAGGAGACTATAACCACAATCTTGGTAGAGATACACACGTGATACTCTCATCATTAACATTATCACCATTCCAGCCGATAGGAAGATCTGCAATTGTTATTCACTATTGACAGAATTGCATCAGCAAAGCCAAATGTGAATGCTTTGTGCATCTCCTTGCCTTCTCTTCAACAAGTAGTGCTACACTGATGATATCATATTTGTTTGTAGCAAAGAATAAGACTATTCTCAGCTTTCTTGATATGACAGTCGACAAGGTGCACAGCAGGAATCTGGATTCTGGATGTCACCTTTTATCTAAATCTTCCTCTTTTGTAGTAGTTCATGATAGAAAACAATGCTCATTCGCAGTACTTCAGACAGACTTAATGGAGATGTATTTAACAATCCGATCATTGCTTACAAATGACCTTGCAATCTTCAAAACAGGATTTGCTTGTGTGTACTGTTTAATGTTTGTTCCGAACCAAACACATTCTCAGTCTGGTAAACGGAGCTGCACCTTGAGGTACTGTTCAATGTCTGCAAACACCCAAAAGGTTGCATTCATCACTAGACACAACACTAAACTGAAACACACAACAAAAGGTCACATCACTAGTACAGGTCTTTGTCATCTACCTCATTTCTTCTTCAGTATATCAGAAAACGAAATGTTGATAAAATCCACTCAAACTAACATTAAAAAGTAGTTCCATGGTCACATACAACCACTAGTATCCCAAGGCCTGAGAAGCGAGTAAAAAAATACGCACATGCAAACCACTCCACACTATGGGCTACTCCTGTAAGAACAACTCTCCTCTTCACTTATGAGCACTCTTCCAAAATCCCTGCTCAATCTCTCTCATTAATCCTCCCTTTATCGCAGATAAATCCTTCCTTTTCTTCAATCACCAAATTTCAAAACTTTGTGTTGTTTTTTTTCTTTTGTATGGACTTTACTTTTCCTATCTCTGTGTCTGTAATTATTTCACTAGTGCGCATCAGACATGATTAATAGACATGAACAGCATGTAACTGTAGTGTATACAAAGTCACTTTCTTCTTTTCTTTGCTTGTCGTAACTGATACCTACAATAAATTTAAATAGTAGAGAAATGCCTGGATCTGAAACATGGGCAAACAACTAGCTTCCGTCACACAAGTTAAATCACCCATAAGAAAAATAATTTAAGTTCCTTTGTTTACTTACTTCTGCATCAGTCACTTCTTGTTCATCTGAGAGCTCCACATCATCTTTGTTGTCCCCTTTTCTTTCCTTTTGTTTTTTATCTTCATTAATTGAAAAAAATAAATAAATTAGCAAAAATAAAGTCAAATTACTTGGTGATGTCATGCCAATATCTTATTTTTTATACACACACAATTACTTACAACCAAAAGCAACCAGTGGAGGAGGGAAGGCACCATGTCAAAATGAAAAACAAAGTGCAAAAGTGACAACCACTTTCTGTATCACTTATGGGTTTGATGTTACCATCCAAGTGCTTATATGAATGAGTAATGTCATTCACTCAGCATTGATGACAACTGTGGTCATGAATGATGTAATTCACAACTTGATAGAAAGTTTTTGACACGAAATTGTGGTTGCTGATCTGCACTTGTGCAAATCAACAAGACAATCTGGAAGACATCTTGCCTCCCAAGGTAGTGTTAACTGTGACTAAAACAACAAAGTACTTTATAAATCTTGACCTTGAGTTACTGGCAACTAGGATAATCTCTGAAGGCGTAGACAAAAGGCCAAGAGCTATGTTCAGTGGTAGTTTGGAGAAGGTGTACAAAAATGGACTTTAAGTGTTCCACAAATTTAACAAAATGAGACCCAAGTTTATCTAACAAAACTCTCTGCTATTAAACTTAGATCTACATTTGGCAAATTTTCAACAGGAACAAAATATGCATTGTTTTCTTAAATATGAGTGATTTAACCTCTTTCATATATTCACATTCATGACACGGTAAACTCTATAAGTATCCTATGCTGAGGTTTTGGCCCCCAGGACAGATCTTTGGAATGATAGAACTCATTATATTCATGTGACATTACAGTGATGACAAGTCTCCCATGGGACAATTCAAATGAAAGGCATCATCTGCTTCATCAAGTGCTAACAATGTTGACACTTTGAAGTTCTAGCTGAAATAAATTGATGAGATATCGTCCTTGATAGGTTTTCATACTTGAAGCTCTGGCGACCTCGAATGACCTTTGACCTCCATGAAAAACAACAAGGTTCATGTCCTCACAGTCAGAGTCCTCAGACTACCAACACACCAACAGTAAAGTTTAAGCACCTTTAACTTCTTGTGATATGGTGTTCACAAGATTCCTCAAACAAAGTCCTCTATTGCCCTCACATGACCTTTAACATTCATGAAAGATGATAGACATCAGTTCATTAGTTACTATCAATGTATCAACGATAAGGGTTTGAAATTCCAACAACATTCCGTTCTGAGATATCTTCTTTGATAGGTTTTTGTACTCTAAGTTCTGGTGACCTAAAATGACCTTTGACCTCCATGAAGAATAATAGGAATCATCAACCCATGATGGATTACCAACACACCAACTTTAACGTTCGAGCATCATTCCCATCTTCAGATATCGTGTTTTACAAGCCAATGCGTTACATACTGAACAGACACACATACACACACATACACATGCTATCACCATCACATAGATTCCTTGCTTGCCTTCAGTAAGGAATAAAAAAAGACAAAGCAAATATAGACAGTAGTCACTGCTTATAGAGCCATTATGCCATTAGATGCCATTATATGGAAAATACACCAAAAAACAGATGATCCTTGAAATTATTACCTTCCACTTGCTCTACTGTGGGGACCCGTTTGGTTAATCTTCCACCAAGTCTAAACTCCATCTTGAAGAAAAATAAATGGCAGAGACTAAAGCGGATTTGATCTAAACTCAAACTGAGTGAATATATGATCAAAGATAAAGAAAAAATATCACTCTAAAAGAAAAGACAAAGTAAGTCATTCTTACTGACATAATCTCATCTCTGAGATTATATCCTGGTAACAATTTGAAGAGATCAAATAAAGAAATAACAATCTATGACAATTCATTAAATTATTATATTACTAACAACATCATACAGTAGTCAATAGAAATGTAAAGGCTTAACTTCATATAAAAGATGGCTAATGGAAGCAATTCATTGCATTAATCAAGGAACTTGACTTAAATTTCACTTGAAGATATCATAAGAGATAAACAAGAGCCCAAGGGCACTGTGGTTCCTTGTGCAGATGTACAGTCAATAATGTAAATTATGAACTAAAAGGAGCATTTTGCATTGTTTTGTACAAAAGCCCATGTGATCCATTTCTGACCATGAACACTCACTTTTGCAACATACTGTAAAATCTATAGAAGAAGAAACATATTTCAAGCTTTTATGAAATGGCCCAGTTTAGACATTGGAACCCAAAAAACAAAAACATGCACCCACATGGAACCACTTCAAAAGCACTAAATTAAAGCGTCTTATCACAATTCTTACCGTCCACTCTCCACTTTCCAAGCTGAACTGGTGAACAACGTTGGCTCCAATGATCCACTCAACTAAGAAAAAGACAAATAAAGAAAGTAGTTAAAGGATTCCTTGTCAGTAGTAGAGTCAGTAGAGTACATTTCTATAACAGGAGGACCTTTCTATTACATATTTTAACTTTAAACCACTACGAACAGATTGATGCTTACTAGTAAAATAAAGAGCTAAATATATGTCATTATTCTAAATGCTGCCATAGATATCCTAACTTCACATTCTTTATGCCAGGTGATCCCTTGGTGAAATATATCAAAGCTTCAACTAGCTTATCTGATTTTACATTCTATAGAAGTTCAACTTTTATTAAGTTCAAAACAAGTCTCCTCCAACAAATTGTACATTATCACATCAAAACTATCGCGAATGTGAAGTTTCACCAAATTTGAAAAGAATTACACTTTTCAAGTTTTACTACCTCACCTCTGACACTGAAGGGCAATGCAGGTATTTAACTGTGTTTACTATTTGAGGAATAGTGACAACAAATATCAGATGTTACACCCAAAGATCCATATATGTAATCATCATCACCATTATTTCAACTTTTTGTGCATGATGAACAAAAGACAAAATTACATGCTTCCTTAATTCATTGAAGATAAACCATGGAAGTCATTCTGTATTTCATAATATTTCCACTGTTGTAATCAATGATTAACAACATTTTCACATTTCATTGGCATACATGAAATAATTGCATAAGTAGTTATGTGAATGGCGTGTCTCACACACACGGGAAAGACAAAATAATTTCGTATCTTAATAACTAGATTTATTCAAGCATTTTTAGCATTTTCAAGTGAAAGAATAGACATCAATCTAACATGGTGACTTGCTCACTTGAGGTATCTCTGGATTTCAAATCTTCAAGAGTTTTGCGATCTTTCACAACTACAGGAGGACTTGGAAATAGTAAACTGAGAAGGAAAGATAACCAGAAAGCCTAAATGTATTTTATGGTTTTTAAGACACAAATCTTACATTATACCATGATTAAATGTGTCACAAACTACTTACGCTTCATATGAAATACCTTTATGAAGCTTACAAGCTTCCTTTCTTGAGATTTCTGTTGACAAGGTTTTCACAATTTGACCTCAAGTAACCTTTGACTTCCACTCAAAACAATAGGGTTCTTATACTCAGTGAGATTCACATATTAAATATGAGATCTGTCCAACCTTTCACTTCTTGAGATATGATGTTGACAAGGTTTGCATAATGTGACAACTGTTGACCTCACATGACCTTTGAGATTCACCAAAAACAACAGGCATTTTGTACTCAATGAGATACACCTACATGCAAATATTAGATTCTTTCCAAGATTTTCTTCTTGAAATATCGCATTTACAAGGTTTTCACAATTTAACGACCTTTAACGACCTTTGACGTCCATCAAAACAATAGGCTTTTTGTAATAATGTGGTACACCCACATTTGAAATAAAAGAATGACCTTTGCCCCCCACTAATATTTAGCAAAAGAATTCTTTATACTCAATGAGATACACCTACGTACTATACGAGATCTATGCTCGCCCATCCTTTTCTTCCTAAGATATTTGGATTTATTGGTCATAATTTGACTACTGTTAACCTCTAATGAATCAAAGGAACCTGTCAATTCTTGAGGCACAAGGTCAGAGTTTGATTTTTTACCTCAACTGAGAATAATAAACTACAGTAATTCATATTTGTGTTACAACATGTCACCCAAATTTTTGATGCATGTCTTTTGTCTCAAAACATCTACTTTCTTTTCTCATAACAGATACTTACAACAGGAATGTAATTACTGTCAATATTAAAAAGGTTTTCAATATTTAAAAGTTTCCCAAGCCTCACATCAGTACACTTAAAAACTTTACTGTGACCTTTAAAGAAAATGTAAACACTTCATATTTTGTCAATGTTAAGAACCAGAAAGTCAAAAGACTTTGTGATTCCGTGCCAACATCTACTTTTCTTTCAAACATGCACTATCACTTTAGTAAGAAGCGACAAAGGGAAAAGATATGCCCCATAGCAAAAAGGAAAAACAGCACAAGAATGTTAACTACGTATGAAAATTATGACATATTAGGAAGTTCCTGACACGAAGTGTGGTATAAAGTTGGTAAAGGCAACCTGAAAAATATTTCCCTGCTTAAGAATAGTTCCCTTTGGAAAAGGTGACTTAAACAAAGTACTTTGTTAATCTTGGCAGGAAGTTGATGATAAATCTAAAAAACTATGTTAAGTGAGGTTATATAATTGTTGCAGATGGCTAAAAAAGGAAGGTTTTAATAGCTTTTTGAGGAAAATGAGACTAAATTCTATTTAGCAACATGTATTTGCCATTAAACATCTACTTTCTTGGCAAGGAGCAAGGTGATAGGGGCCTGGAACAATCATTTTTATTGTATTTTAGACAAATAATTGGTTTTAGTCAAATACAATGACTTCCCCGAAATATTACACAATTGTTATCTACAAGTTGCTCCCAAAATGTATGCTTTTCCTATATAGCTCGTAGGGTTGGGTAGTATCCCAGTACACAAGGCACAAAACATCTTGTTTTTGGCACGTTGAACACGTGGTCAGTCCTAGTACTTTATGTATTCCTGCTTTTGATGCCCTGCGAATACCGGTACTGATTTATCTGCTGCTGCCCAACCCTAATAGATAGTTCACTCTGCAATTTTAACATATTTGACTTAATATGAGAACATGATTTTCTCAGTCTCCTATTAGCAATTCAATTTTAACCAATTTTTAATATGTTTTCATACTTTAACCTCTGGTGACCTCAAATGACCTTTAGCCGTCATGAAAAATGATAAAGGTCATCTACTTATAGTGGACTACCAACACAACACCTTTGAAGTTGAACCACCTTTCCCTCCTTGAGATACTCTGTTTACATGTTTTACTACTGTGTCTTCTATTGACCTCACATGATCTTTAACCTTCATAGAAAATGACAGACATTATCTACATATGAAGTGCTACTAACGACAACACTTTGAAGTTCCAAGTCCCTTTGACTGGTTTCATATTTTAAGCTCTCGTGACCTCAAACGGAATTTGACCCCATATCAAAACAATAGGGATCATCTACTCACAATGGAATATCATACACCAACTTTTAAAGTTTAAGCACCTTTCCCTTCTTGAGATTTCGTGTGTACAAGGTTTTCAGACTACGTCCTCTGTTGACCTCACATGACCTTTGACTTCCATACAAAATGCCACAGATCATCTATTCATCACGTGCTACCATTGTTTAGAGGTTGAAGTTCCAACAACATACCATTGCTGAGATATCTCCCTTCATAGGTATTCTGACGACCACACTTGACCAACCATTGGCTACTATGCAATGGGAACAGTACGAATCGTCTACTTACAGTGGACAACCAAAATACCAACTTTGAAGTTCGAACACCTCTCCCTTCTTGAGATATCGTGTTTACAAGCTAGGGCATTACATACACACAGACACAAGCCATCACTATCGCATAGATTCTTTGCCTGCCTTCTGCAAGGAATCAAAAGTCTGATCTTTTTAGATAATTGACTGGACTATTAGATTTTCACATCTACTAATTGCAAATGACCTTTGACCTCTATGGTCATAATCACAATACAACATCATAACAGGCTAAAGATAGCCTAATTTTTTTCTTTGACTTTTCCGCATCTCATAGTTAGAAGTCTCACTTTACAGTACCTGTTAAGACTAACATCTCTGTTTATCGCAGATGACATTTGGCCTCTCAACACCAACCTACGTGTACTTTTCACTATAGGATACTCTTGTATCAAGTTCATAGGTCAAGTGACATCCTCTTAACATTGACAACATTGATTGGAGGACTACAGATAACACACACAGACAACAGAAAAGAATAAGAGTATTTTTATTTACTACTCACCGTGCTGTTTTAATACATTTACTGTTGGCAATATACTTGATGAGATCTTCATAATCTGTGTTTTTAAGTTTCTGATCCCAACGGCTCACTTCAAGAGACTCCAAAGTATCCAAGACATCCATCCACACGTCATACTTCAAAACAAGACTTACATCTGCTGCAGATTCTACAACATCTGTCAGGTTAAGACCTTTAAGTGGAATCTTTGGAAAAACAAAATAAAGCAAATAACAGTCGATACAAAAATTCAGTAAACTTCAAATGCATTTCCAAAGTTGAATTCACTTCTGTAAAATGTAAACATGCATATGAGTTATATCTCTATATGAATGTTATTAAATAAGACCAGGCTGTGGCTTTTAAGCCTTGTGCATGGCATGTTATTATTCATAACCTACCAAATGAAACCACAGAGCCTTAATTATTCACAACAAACCAAAGTACCAAACTATACTACGTAATGTCTTACTGTACTTCTTTCTCTAACATGATCCTAGACACCAGTAAAACCTGAGTATTTGATGGCAAATGTACTGCAGTTTTGCGTATTGATATCATTCGTATTTTGAACAAAATGCTTGTTTGACAGAAATGCAAACAATGTTCTTCTCAACTTTTAAGGTATTTTCTGCCAAACATTTGGAATAACTGAAACGGTTTTCAGTCCTCATTTAAATGAGTAAAGAATCATCCACCAAGGACTTAATTGTTGTAACTTCAAGGAACGCACTCAAAATACATTCCTTTGTTTGTTCTACTTGGACAAAAACTGTTTTACAGTACTTGAGTTGAGATACAATATCCAGCTTTGAAGATTTTGTAGACCAACAGAATCACCATTTATATGTTGTTTTTATCATACACCAAAAATGAAGTTCAAACAATGTTCCCTTCTTGTGAAACTGTTTCTACCATACAAGAAATTCAGACCTTACCACACAAGATCCCATCAAATTAACTGCTACGAGGGCATTGTATTGACCAACATCAACTTACTGTATGTTAGTCTCAACTCACATCAATTCTGAATTGCAGAGCAAAGTTTAAGTACCTCTTTGAGATAGCATTTACACATTTTGATGACCACAGCTGGCCACTAAATGATTCAGATTCTTCAAAGTAATAATGCCATCTACACTAACATTGAAGTTAAACAAGTCTCCTTTTATGGCTGCCCTCAGTCCTCTTACACACATACACACACACATCCACAGAGTGCACACACAATCAATACCTCATAACAGCCCTTTATATATCAAGTTTAAAACATTCATTTATATAATATCATTCACTCGTGTCAATAGCATGTACATTGTTGGTCAAGGTATGCAAAATACCTAGTCATGTACATCTTGTGAAGAATCATCAATCTAAGCTAAACTATTTCTTCCCTTTTGTCAAATAAATTATTATAAATGTATCAACAACAGAAATAATAGACATTACCTTAGATGTAGAAGCAAAAGTGATCATGGCTACTTTTGCTTTCAGCAATAACAGACTATCTTCAGAGTTGATGAAAATTACTTCTGCCTGACACATTTCTGTAACAATATCCTTAACCTTGTTTCCATGGTAGTCAACATATTCAGAGAAGCAGAGGCAGATACAGTTGATGATGTAATCAGGAATTTGACCTGCTTTTGTCTTGAACTCTCTCATCAGGTAACTGGTGATGAAATGGAAGCTGGGAGGACAGATGTGGCAGGTAAATCTTAAGACATAGTGAAGATCAGCAGGGTCTATAGTAGCCAAGTGTTCTCTGAACAATTGATTTTGATGATTCTCACTTGACAGCCAGAATAGTCGAGCCAAATGTTTGGCAGCAAACCACTCTTGGATTAGTTTATGAAGAAATCTAACCTGTAACGGGACAAATCTAGCCCTTGATCCTCCAGTTTGAGGACTTGATTGTTTCTCAATTATTTTTGATTCTTTTTCAGTTACAGCAAATCTTTCATCAGTTAGTGGTGCAGACTGGTCTGCTTTCTGAATCTCATCGGTGGTCAGATTGATCCCTTCGTGTTGCTTAGCACTCATATCAGGTTCTCCTGTTGATCCAGGTTCAGTACTTTCACTCCTTTTATCACCCTGAGATCCTTCCTCAATGACAAGTATCCCTGAGTCCATCCATTCTTTGCTATTCACCACATTCTGAGCAACAAAGTCTTTCTGCCATAACAACTGCTGTGTTCCTCTGCAGAGTCCATTAAAGGAAAGCTCCTCCAATGTATAGACTGGCTTTGATCGCTGGTCATCATCATAGTCAAACTTTTCATCATCAGAATCTGACTGACTGTCACCACCAGAGTAATGCTTCTCTGCTAGAGGACAAAGTACATCTACAATTGTTTTCACAAAAGGAGTAACTCTATTTTGTTGCTGCTCTTGCAACTCTGCTAAACTGTCAATATTATGCACCGATAGTACAAAAAGTAATGGAACAGTGCAAAGTTCAGCAATAAAAGGAATTTTATCAATCATTTCCTTGGCTGCCTCTTGCCTCTCAATATCATCTGAATATATCTTTTCAATATATTCATTCCTCTCATCTTCACCAAAACCTCCAATCTTTAACATCGGAGTTGCAGGTAGATCCTTGACATAATCTGACCGAGCTGTTAGTATCACGTTACAGTTTGTGAGTTTCTCTTTCATCATTACTTTCATTACTTCTGAAAGTTCTCCTTCCTTTGGTCTACCATTGTACTCTTCATATCCATCCAGTATCAACCAAAGTTTGACATCCATTTTGTTAGCAAGAATAGATTCAATCTCATCTTCAAGGATTGGAACATCTTTTTGAATATAAAACATTCTGATAGCTTGAACAATTGTTTTGTCTTCTAAAAGTTTCAATGGAAGAAAGATGACAAAGAGGACATCTTGGATCCTTCCACAACTCCACTCATATGCCAGTTTAGACGAGAGCATTGTCTTACCAGATCCTGGCTGTCCTTCTAGAATAATTCTAGTCTTTCCTTTCAGTCTCTCATCGGTGAATATATCTTGGTAGCGTAATTTAGATTTGGCATCAACATCTTTGGTAGACTTCTTAGATACAGAGCTTGTCAAGACCAAACCACTGGCAACGAAAAGATCACTTGAATTCCATTGACAGGATTTCTTCCAAGGGACAGGAGTCATAGATTCAAACCAGCTCTTTGTCTTCTGCTGCACACATTTGATGAATAATTCCAGCTTCTCTATGATTGAGATATTACAAATCAAATCATGATTCAGAGAATGTAAGTAAACAGATCACATGATATAGTAAGTGTATTTTATACTTTCACAGTTAAATTACTCCTTAAAGTGTTAACTTTTTCTCCACCTGCAGCTGTAGGCCATTATCTGATATATTCAGATCCCTCTATAAATAAAAAAAATGTCGTTTAGTTAGACTCTGGTACTTTTGTTATATTTTCGCTGAAGGGAAGTAATTATAAATTGTTTATTTGTAAACTGCATCTTCAGAATTGTATGTGTCAGAGAGGTTGACAATTATCAAAACCAAAGAATCAAATTACTTGATTTACCTTGTTCTTACTTGTATCTTGGTAAATGTAACATCAAAACAAAATCATTGCCACCCATAAAGAAGCAATTACCCATATTTGGAATGATTCTGATAAATTCTGAAGCTTAAAAAATTTTACTCGCACTGGTTGTCATTTGTTGACATATGTCCACTGATCCCAAATCTCTTTCAACTTTCCTTTGATACGGTTTTTACCTAATCTGTCAAGGCTTTAACAATTTGAAATTCACAAAAAACTGAAATCCCCCCCCCCCAAAAAAAACTTGGTGATTCTTTTCTGAAAGTTTCTACACCATACAACACATCATCACTAAACTACAAGCTGACAGGAACAGCCATTGTAAAAGACTACACCATCTTTATGTGAATACATTACTAGTACTGTCTGTGTCTCCCCCCCCCCCCCCCGGAAAAAAATAAAGGTATGGGATAATGTTACCAATTCAATAAATATAATTTGGATACAAACGAAATTATGTGCCATATACTGTTTAACACAAGAAAAGTACTGTGCTTAAAACTTGCGTGTCCAGCATTTGTAAAAGCTGCACCGAACACGACCTACTGCAAAGAGGTGCAAACTTTCATTTGGGAGAGTCCTAAGCTGATCCATGTATAGACCACATAGTACCATTGATCTTAAGTGAATATCATGCAGGTGTTTATTCATACACAATGTGTTCCATTAGAAAACCACATCGGTATCCTTGCATATTGAAATATTAATGTGTTTTATGAAGTTTTCAGTTTTCTCTCTACTGACCTTTGAGCTTCAAGAAAAAAAAAAAATAGAGCCTAATCATCAACACAATACACAAGACCAAGTTTGGGATTATGTGTACAATGTTGTCAATTTAACCTACATTGAATTCAGATGACATACAAGAAGTAGTTATCTTGTTCTCAATATAAATTATAAACTTACTAAATATAAGATAAGCCCAATTAAACTTCCATTATGCCATTTACAAGGTTTTCAGATTCAGATTTCATTTTTAGATTTTTCCCGGCCTTTCCTTCTTCGAGATGACCTTTGACCTCTACCAAAAGAGACAGATTTCTTTTGCTCAATTAAGTATTTATACATACCAAGTACAGTCCAAGTACAGTATGACATTAGTCTAAACCTCTGCTATGGAAACATTGTTAGTTTTGAACACACACATAAACACACACAAAACTAAGTAGCACCAAGTGTGGGACATGTTCAATCACACACTCATAGTTCTTTATTGTAATTTGGCCTTTTATGTATAATAATTTCAAATAAAGTTACCACACCTTCATCTGAGAGAACTTGTTGTACTGTGTTGTCTTCTGCAATTAATGACTGGTATTCATGAATCTTAGAGACGGCCTGGAGAAGATGGTTAGCAGCTAACGGCGCCTCTAATTTATTGATATCAGACGCAGTGATGAATCCCATCTTATCGAGAGTCAGGAGGAGGGACAGTCCTGGAGTCTGACTGGAGGTAACATCTTTCGTCTCCTCATTACTGAACTTAAAGTAATCACACAGCTTCTCTGGTATCGACAATGTCAGATGAGCAGAAAGGCCTGCCAAGAATCTATCATAATCTGTCTCTTGAAAAGCTGAAAAGATGAGTTAAAAATATATGTTGACTCACTGTGTAACAGTCTTAACAGTATTAGGAAGTATATAGTTAAAGAATCAAACGATACGAGAATATGACTTAAACATCAAACTCTTTCGTTACACTTTACTGTGTGACAGGAATGAGAGATTACGTGGACACCGTAGAAGGGTTTACACTGTACAGTATTATACATAGACGATGTTACACACTGAGTTACAAGTGAATGTTCTATCTACAGAAAACTCTAATTTAGAAACAACAAATTTCTTTGAATACTATGTGCATTTTTTGTGGTAGATGCAAAAGCCATGATGCAGTACCAGTCAATAAAAAAGAGCAAAGAACAGTCAATTTAAAGAAGTATAGTATACCCTGTACTATGATAGTAATTGATAAATTACCTCGCAACTTCATGTAAGCAACGGTCACCAAGGAACATTGTTTGATCTTCAACTTAGTGAGTGCTTCAGTTAAACGGTTCACATTTGAATGATGAACAAGTCCTCTTTCTTCAAGGGTTAGCAAGAAGTTCTCAGCCGTTGATTTGCTGTTACTGGATCTCTTAAGCTGATCAAGTGGAATTTGAAAATATTTTCCTAGTTCCATGCAATCATGTTCAGTTAGCCTTGAAGACAGCTCTTTCTTCAGATTGCTGATTGTAAAGATGGAGTTCTATGAATGAGAAAAAAGAAATAAGATTGACAAAATGTGAAATAAGAAAACTGATTACCGTACAAGTAAGTTTGTGTACGGGATAAGTGTATGCATTTAATGTATGCAGGATGCATGCAGATCGAGTGCCAAATATTTGTTAACATCAGGTCAGTGGCAAAATCTAGGTTGGTAGGGTAATTTCCCCAACTAAGAACCTCTCTGGCCCCAGTTGCACCCATCCCTTAACTCAGTTGAACTGCACTGACTAATAAAATATGTATTTATATTTCCTGTTTATGTTCATTATTTTGCAAGTCTATGAGACTAACATTTTCACCAAGTGATATTCTTAAGCATCAGTTTCCAGAGGTTTTTCTCCCTGGACACTCAGCGGCATCGGGAGTGGGCACTAGGGGTCGTTAGTTTTCATTTTTGAAGTAAGCCCATCTTCAGAGCTTCTGAAATGTATAGCACCCGTCCCACAATACTTTTTAGTAGTAAACTATACTTTTCAAAGTCTGATTTCAAAGTTGAAACCTTTTCTTTTTTATATGAGTATATCTCATGTAAAACTAATGTTAATCACTACAATGGTAATCGCTACAAATCTTTCTTATTACAATATAACTGATGTAGTACCAAAAATAATCTCTAAAATGTAACAATCGTCACATGGAATTGACTTTATATTGCTAAAAAAATTTAAGCAATTTTCATTAATTTAATAAATTCTGACGCAGGCCATGTGCAAGCAGATAACCCAGAAGGACGATGATTTCCTCCAGAAGTTACAATTTAAGGTTGGGCGGTACTCCGGCATTCCAGTTAGTACCGGTATTACCGAAACAGGCTCTTCTCGGTACCAGTTTAACTTTTTTAATCCATATTACCGGTATTATCTGGTCATCGACTTAATTTACCGGTACCTCTTTCAAAATTAACAAAAACTGTTCTCGAAATGTGCTGTTAATTCTGACATTTCTTATCTCAAAATTGTCTAAAATATCATGCTGCCAACATGTACTAAAATTCCTAAAAGACAAGTTGTTTTGTTGAAGCCTACAATCATTCTCTGAGCCTAACACAAATAACATCAGCTAAAAAATCTTAACATTAGACTATTTCCTACATGAAACTTCAAGACTCGATGTATACAACATCTGTCTACAGGATATAACATGTACTCCAGGCTCTCTAAAATCCAAACCATCTGTTCCTGGTAATATGACATGTATCACAACGATTCCTGCTATGAAGTATCCTCGCAAATTATAGTTCTTCAGCTTCACATAGAAATAGGTAAACTAGAAGCTAGCTATTCACACACTTATGAATTAAGTCGACACAATTAGCGGGTCCTTGTGCTGTAAAGGCAAAACAGTCACTCTCCAGCCTATGCTTACAGTATGTGCCCAATTTGCCTTCACTTGTTGCTCTCGGCCAAATGTCATTCTGGTGTATAAGCTATTCTAATTTAGTTTCTGTGACAGGTAACATCCAACAGCTTTAAGACACTCCCATGAAGAGTGCAAGAACTTTATTAAATCAATTTATAATCACAAATTGGGAGAATATTTACGTAAAGCAATAACTTTCAATATCTTTTTTTAGGTGTAAGTATTACTATGTATCAAACGTGTAAAGTTTTGCGTTATTATTTACGACACTGTTCGGTAACTGACTTTCCTAGCACAGTAACGTTGTAGCATAGGTGCCTAAAGTCAGTATAACGTTAGGAATAATGCTTGGAGATACAGTATGTTGGCCTAATTTCGTCAACTCTTCACAAAACACCTTGATACATTTTGTACATCAATATTTTGCTAAACTTTGTTTCTCAGGATATCTGTGCTTTTTAACATTTACAGTAATTGTAGAAATGCAAGCTACTTAAGATATCCGAAGTCGCTTTCCGCACAGATTGCATTTGTTGGCCTAGGCTTATATTTTTTCAATTGATATTGAACGTAGGATAGGAGGAGGGTAGGATAGAATCTTGTGGAAATATTTTACATTTCTTTTCTTATAACTTAAAAATCATAGGGTTTGCATAAACAATAAGGCCAAGTTTAGCAACGTGAATACTTTTACTTCAACTTTCGCTCAAGATTGAGGTGGATGGATGACTTTGGATACATGTTTGAGTGGATCAATTTATGACTTATTTTCCAAGTTAACATTTTAGAAATTTATATGTGCGCGGAGAATTGTACCGGTACTAGTGCCGACACAGAATTCGAAACCGGTACCGGTTCTTGCTGATACCGTCCAACCGTCTTACAATTATGAGTTTAATGGGGGAATATCTCCCCGAAATTTGAGACATGTACTTCATGAGCTGTTGAGCTCACATAAAGAGGAGTCTTTTACTTTCATGATTTTAAGAACTACATTTTTTATCAATTTTAAAAGATTCTAGAATGACGGATCTGTCGATGTATTCACAAAACGTATTCGCATCGGACGATATCAAAGTGGAACCTTAAAGTAATTGCGTGCGTAGGCAAAAAATAAAAAAAACATTGAAATGTCATCTCCAAAAGTATGGTAAGACCTTTAATTACACCATTCAGACGATCTGGGAAAATAAATAGGTTTAAGTTGGTTAATTTTGCCATATGATTTCAAATTCTTCTAACATAACGACAAAAAAGTGTAGAATACGAAAATGTAGTGGTTGACAGTTTTCATTCAAATCAACGCTGTGCTTCTTTAAGCAAGCCAATGGGAAGTATACTAGGATTGAATATTCAGTCAACAACTCAGGATCACTGACGCCGTTGGCAAGGTTGTGTACAGTTCGTAGGTTATTTGTAAATACAGTGTTTCCTTTCGCCAAATACTAGAATTCCCGATACCTACCAAGGAGCGAAGACTTGAGTAGTATGTTTTTGATACACTAGTGAGACCTGTACTGTTGCATATTCATTATGTAGGCGGTTATAGTGTGAACCGTTAATTTTCAAATATGATTTCTGTTTTTTACTGTTTTTATGCCAATCCCGTTGCTTTTCGAAGTAGTTACTGTCATTTTCCTTCATTGAAAGACATAGTGCATTCATGTACAACCTCGCGTGTACATTTAAAAATAAAGAAAAAGTTAAGATCAACCATAATCTTATCTTATCGGTTTTTAATACACACGAAATCACTCTAAAATACAATAGAGTAAACCAAATCAGTTATAAGTTTTTAGTAAAATAAACTTCACTGACAAACAATACATGATAGTAACAGTTTGTTACTGTCAACAGGTGTGAAAAAAGGGGTTACATCTCTATGTTGTATGTTCCAACACCCCTATGTTTCGACAGTCATGTTGCCACACACCCATTACATAAGACACCATTTGGAGGTGGGCATGCTCAGTGCATGCAGTTAGGATGCATTGATCATAGTATGCTTTTTAAGTTTAAACACGTGGCTAAAAGAATTCAATGTTAAAGTACGTTGTGCTCTTTGAAAAAATAAAAATAGCCTTTGTGGTTGACCTTCCATCATTTTGTTTTGTTATTTGATACCAATGTAGATAATAGCAGCTATGCCACATCCACATTTCTGTCATTAGAAATTTCGTTAAGTAGAGTGTTATTTACCCTAGAACGAAGAGCGATTTAGTTTTTTTCGGCTAACAAGTTAGCGGAACTGGACCCACTTCTGTGTGAACAATGGTACAACAAAACTCCTATGCAAACACATGCCCTCTGTAAATTAGGCTATAGGGGGACAAATATACCTCTGCATAGGAGATCTCATAACTTTCTTTAACTGTGAGAAGTATAGCCAGTTCTTTGGTGTACTTTGGAAAATGCAGGAATAACAGCACATCCTATTCTAATAGCGTCAGTAAACAGCACGAAATAATATAGCATGCAATACTGTTTTAAACATTGTATTTAACTGATAAGTAGAACAAATTGCTACTGTACTTCAAAATGAACAATAAAAATGCTTCTCACATTCCACTCTTAAAAGTGTACAATGCATTGTGGATTTCACAACAAATATTGTTGAAGGTTTAATGAATGTCTCCAATTTTGCGTTTTAAAGCGTGAAAATGAAAATTATGACTTCAAATCCTGACTCCGCTTACATTGACAAACATTGTGCACACATTGAAGTTTAAAAGGCTGAATATTAGAAAGAAGGGTTCGAATGTAGATGACGTATGTGAAGGGTTATATTCTACAGCTTACCAAAGAGGTCTATGTGTGGGAAAAATAAAAAAATTATAAACAACATACAGTAAAAATATTGGTGTGACCTTGCAAAACTTCAGTTGTATATCTAGCATTGTTTTATATCAAGTTATATCTGTACTGATACGGTTATATAACCCTTTGCATCTGTATCTGGCCGGATCTTTCATCAAATGGTATCTCGCTTGATATAGCCATATAAAACTTGCTAGGCATATCTGGAATGACTTTGATCAATTAATATCCAACATGATATGGCTATATGAAACTTGAATTGTTTATCGGTCATGGCACTCTACCTAGTTATACCTGACTTTTTATGGCCATATCAAACCTTACTTACCTATCTGGATGACACTTGAGTCAAGTTATATCTGACTTTGTATGGCTACATTCAACTATCTGAATGACATTTTAAGAGGTTAAATCTGACTTCATATGGATATACCAATACATCTGTACATATTTGGAAGATACTTGTATCAAGTTATATCTGACTCCATATGGCCATACCAAACCATTACACATTGATGATATTTTAATCATGTCACATCTGACTTTGTATCGAACTACATATACATATCTAGATAACACTTATATCAAGTGATATGTGACTTAATTTATAGCCATACCAAACCATATATATGTATTTGAATGACACCTTTTTCTAGTTACATCTGACTTTATATGACCACACCAAACTATGATATAATGTAACTGGATGAGACCTTTATCAAGCTGTATTTCATTTTATATGGCCAAACCCTATATACTGTACACATATCTGGATGACACTTGTATCAAATTAAATGTGGTTTTATATCGCATGGACGTAGTGATATTTTATTTAACCAGATATAGCCCGATATAAAACTATACATAAAATTTGAGTAAGGGAAAACATAACATGTTAATTGGTAAATGTGAGCGCTAATTGTCGAAGAGAGCTCATACCACTGAGATTGTTATACCGTTAGCAGTGAGTTTCCTTATAAATCGGACCCATCGGGTGGTCCCTTACTATGAGGTCTTACTTTGTCGCTGCTGTGGGAAGGTGTGTCGGAAACAGAGGCGCCGGACCTTTCTTTTTCGGTTCACCGAAAAAAGGGGGGAAATTGCCTTTAAATTTCATAAAATTCATCCAAAAAAGACGTGCCCGATTGTCCAGATGCCCATTTCCTTAGTTTTCTAGGTCTTGTTTGTTATTCTACAGTCAAATTAAATTGCTGTTTTGTTTTTATTTGCTTTGTATTACTTACTGTATTGTATATATTCAAATATCCTTCCTCGGTTGCTGTTACTAATATGTTTGAATTTGATGTTCTGATTCTTGGCCGATCAACATCAACATCGAAATCACTAAATGCAAACAGCTGAGATTGACCATCAGTGAGAGTGTAAACAACAACAACAGCAGGAACTCGATATCCTCGCCACAATACAAACACGAGACCAGAATCTCTGCAAACAGAAATACTGCGTGCATCTGAGGTGCCTTCTGGGGGTGGTTCATCGTATTCATGTAGTATCTCACCTCCCATGTTGTACCTCAGTGCGCTCTCCTCAATGGCTGTAGTTATAAACAGATTATTTGCATGCACTGTTATATCTACAGGCCATTCATATTTCTTTAGTTCCTTCAAGGTGATTGATTTGATGAAATTTAATTGACCATCAAATACAATCACCTCCTTGGATTTCTCTAAACCAATATAAATGTCTCCAGTCTCACTGACGGCCACACATCTCGCTTCCCCGCGGTATGTTTCTCTGCGGTGATCGTCCTTATTGTGTATGTTGTACAAGTCTAATTGACTCCTATACACAGTAACTATGTGTGATGAATCCCCGTCAATCATTGAAACATGTCGCCATCTTGAATCCCCAATAAAAGGGAATTCTCGGCTAAATAAACGATGATGTTGTTGTTGTTGTAATGGCGTAGGAATCAGACACATTCAAACTATACAGATCAATGGACGTAGTACGTGTGTAGTCGTTGTATCCCGACACAGCAACCCTGGAAAGATCCACCGCCACGTCAGTCAACATCCAGCCGCTACCTTCGGTAAAACGATCCAACTGCATACGCTGAACACTGAGGAAAGCCAATGTGAAAAAAATAAATCAGATTTATAGAGACTGATCCATAGTAACGGCAAAGAGGACAATGATGAAGAATTTCTACATGTGAAATAAACATTATGAGATTCAGACCAGCGTTTGCATACAAAATACCGTAAAAGGGCCATACACAGGTTTTCAGAGTTTGACCTTTGGTGATTCCAGATTACCTTTGACCAAACGCAAAGATAAAAGGGTTCTTCTTCTCAAACTTGCAAGCCCAAGCATCCACTATGAAGTGTATCAGTCATTCCAATCTTTACGTATTGGGCGCTCACCATTTTAAGTGTTTAACCTTTGGTGTCCCCGATGATCTTTGATCTCCACCAAAACCTACAGAGTTCGTTCTCGCAATATGACGAAGTCACATGCCCATATCAAGTATGAAAAGTATCCATCATTCCTATCTTGATATATCATGTGCACAAGCTGCTGACTGTTTGAACCGTGATGACCTCAGATGACGTTTACCTCAAACAAAAGTAATGGGGTCCTTCCTTTCAATATAGCAAAGCTTGGCAATAGGTATGAAGAATATCCATCACTAATATCTGTAGGTATCACGTGCACGTGGCTCTTAGTGTTTGACCTTCGGTGACCCAGATGACCTTTGACCTCACCAAAAGCAATAGGCTTCTTTTCGTAATATGACAAACCTACACACCAGGTATGAAGAGTATCCATCATTTCTATGTGGAGGTATCGCATACACGAGGTTTTCAACATTTGAACTTTGGCGACCTATCTGGAGATATCGCGTGCCCAAGGTTTTAAGTATTTGAATCTTCGGTGACCCCAGGTGACCTTTGACCTCCAGCAAAAAGGGTTCTTTCTCTCGGTATGACAAACCTACATACCACTTATGTAGAGCATCCATCATTCCTATCTAAACATATCGTGTACACAAGCTTCAAAAGCACTCACACACATACTCTACATATACACACAATCGTAAAGGTTTCTCTCTTTTTAACTTTCAGATTAGAGAACAATATTTATCGAAGTATTTCTACGGTTTTTCTTGTTTTTTAATCATGTTTTAGGTATTATAGGAGAATCGTAATCATGTTCTTCTTACACGTTGTTTTTTTTTCTCAATTTATTCCCTCTTACTGCAGTTCTTTAGCCAATAACAAAACCAACGAGGATCAAAAGTTTTGAATCGCAGCATTTCTAAATGGCCAGGCGTTGACAATGGGCAATCATTACCTTTAGAAAACTAATGGCACTATTAAATTAAACAAAATTGTATCAAATCGCTGATCTCAATATAAACTGATCTAATATAGCTTTCCCTTTAATACATAAACCTAACACGGTACTATTCGTATCTACTGTAAAATACTGTAGCCCTCTTAACCCTAGTCTGGTGCCATTACTTAGGCTCAGGTAACGATAACAAGAACGACTCAAAAGTATTTGGGCAAATTATGCTACATTTAACACAATCATAACATTAGGTTAAATTTATTCCACATAAGTTAACCTTGATGGTTAGAGTTAGGGGCAGGATATAAGAGCATCCCTCTATGAATTATATTACTTGCACATTAGTCTGTGCAGGACCTGGTTCTTGTTTGACTTAAATATAACATTCTCGTAATTAGCAAAAGTGTTCAATTATATTACGCACAGGGGCCAGCTCTGTTAAAATTGTTTTGGCTAAAGTTAAAGGGTGGTGTCTATTGACTCGGAAGGACGACTCTATTTTTTTTACCAAACAATTATCAAATTTCACCAATTTACAATAAGAGTGATGTAGTGTATCTTCATTATTGTGCTCATTGAGATTTCACTGGATTAACCATTAGTCCATTACATGAATATTATGTTAAACAATGTGTTCTCCG